>MEHQ01004244.1:0-232665 GCA_008828725.1 Saccharina japonica
TGCTGGTGCGTGTGTTGACCAATGATTTGGTGCTGGTGCGGTTGACCAATGAAAAGCGGATTTGATATTTTGAAAAAGGATTTTTACAAAACAAATCGAATTGAATGTTTTTTTCTTCTTAACAAACCTTTGGCGTCAAAATTGAGTCTCTAGCTTTTGATTGAGTCTCACGTATAATACGAATACGTTAAATAGGCGTGTTATCATAAAAAATGAAACCCATTGCTTAGTCCCAACAAGGGAATCGGAGTCACTTTTTTTAACGCATTTCATTCGTTATTATTGTTGTTCTTGACAGTCCACGGAATATCGACAAATACAACAGGTATCGGTACGAACAACGAACAACATAATATGAGCGGTATATTATACGCAAAAGTTACTTGTATCATATTATACGTCTTGTGTTTCCTGTTTTGTATTTCTTTTATTGCCCTATTATCCAAAGATTAGGATCTTGGGGCATAAAATTTGGTGCTGGTGCGTGTGTTGACCAATGAAAAGCGAATTTGAATTTTATTTTTTCCAAATTGAATTTTTGCTGTCTTCGTTAAGATGGGCCCTTAATTCGGGCCCTAAGCAAAAAAAAAAAGGGGTGGGCTATCCGTGCGATTTTTTTATAGCAACGCATATTCTAAAACAAAAATAAAAAGGATAAGAATTATATTTATTTCCCGGCGTTTTTACGCGGGTGGCTGTAGCTTTAAAGATTATTGCGTTTTTTCCCCATCGAGGTGCCCTCAGCAACGCCGCCACCACGAGCGCTATAAGTTGGATGCCCAGCGTGTTAATAGCCGCATCCAAAAGAAAACATCAAGAGCTATCCATAATATATTTTTACTCGGCTCAACTCATCGGGGTGCATGAGATATCAAGCAAAGGGCACAAGGAATCTTCTTCGTCGCTGCTGAAAGCAACACCACACGTGCATTGCACAAAAACTATATTAAAAAATCGATTTGGCAGTGTCCGCAGTGTCCCCGATGCCGAACTATGAAGTCATACAGCAAGTGCTTTTATTTCCCTTGCTTCCCAGGTGCCTCTTTTCAAGGTGCCACTCGACGCCCGTTCGATCGCGGGGAGGGCACTCACCCCACCACAGTAGCAGCAGCAACAGCAGTAAGCAGAACCAGCAGCCTCAAGCTTACTAGGTTTGAGGATGTTGTGATCGTCGTCTTTGTTTGCCTCGTCTATTTTGCTCGTACTTGTGCTCATTTTTACGTACGAGTAGTCGTATGATACCTCGAGTACTTACCACACACAGCTCACGCAGCCTTACTTTTCAACTTCGGTGGTGTACATGGCAAGCCCTGGTCATACTCGTCAGGGGTCTGGAGCAGCTGCGTGCACACTGCTGCGAGCTGCGGGGGCGGGGCTGGCCTCGTCCAAAAAACGACTCGTACCGACGAAACTCTCAAGATGCCCCTGTTCCCTTTTTGTTGTTGATCCAGGCCTATGAAACCCTACTTGAATCAAGTCAAATAAATGCGACACGAAAACCTACGGCGGTTAAAAAGAGCGACACGTTTTCCGACGGCGTGCGTGAACACTAAAACATCGCCTCTCCGCGACGATTCCAACAATGTGCCGTCACCACGTCATTGCCTTACTCACTACGAACACTCGCCAAAACCACCGAGCAGGGACACCGAAACAGTCTTCTCCGCCTATCGTTAAGACGAGGCGATCTTCCTCCTTCTTTGATCCGAATCGTCAGCCGACTAAATCAACCTGGACTGGGCAGCTCACCACGTTCGTCTCGGGAAAGATTGGGCAGGAGCAGCGCTGCGAACTTTCCAAACAACATTTCACGTAAGCCCAAGGCTTGGTCGCGGACATTGCTGTGTCATTCGCAAGGCAAAATGCTACTGATGGCCCCTATCGTATAAGGTTTTGTTTTGTTTTTTTCTTTTTTTCGTCCAATCCCTTTCAGTATATGTTCGCCTTTCTTGTCTCTCCCCTTTCAGTCGTCACTCAGGTCTGGGGTCGCAAAGTAGGCTCTTCTCCCTCCTCCCCCACTACGGTTCGTGCCTTGCAATTTTATCGCGAGAAGACTCCAGCCCTTTCTTCCCTCGTCGGCTTGCGTTGCATTTTTCCACCCACGCTACGCGCTCTCAGCAGTAAGTACGAGTTAATTCCGCGTTTTATTGGTTTTTGCAGATACACTGAAAGGTTCGACCCACGTGAGACTTGAACCCCGAAAAAACGCTGTTCAAAGCATTCGAGGGTCGTACCACTATTCATATACCATCGGGGCGACCGACTTTTTTATTTTTTATTTTTCCATCCCATTTAATATCTCCGCCCTTCCTTTCTCTCTCCTTCGTAGTCGTAACTCAGATCCGAGGTCACAAAGTATGTTCTTCTCCCTCCTCCCCCACTACGGTCCTTGCCTTGGTTTCCATCGCGCAGAGGGTTCAACCTTCCCAACGATCATCGATTTTGATCGTATTTTGCAATCTCACGCTCTCGCGCTTTCCGCTCGTCAAGGTATTTTTTGGGAGAAAAAGTCCTCACGCATATCTACGTAAACATATGTTCCGTGCAGTACAGTTTTCCAATCTGTTTTCGGCCAATAATTTTGAAATACAACGAGTTGCAAAAAAAGCTGAACGCAGTAGTCGTAATCATCAGGGCTGATAGAACGAATATTGTTTAATAATTGTTTTTCGGCCACTCTAAAATCAAGTAAGTTACAGGTTGTCGAGGGCATGATCATAGCCTAATCACCTGAAGGTATGTTTGGTAGGGTACATACCGAAGTATACCGTGGGTATATTCTCGGTAAATACCGGTACCGGACACTTCGGTAAGTTCGGTATGGCCTTGATACCGGTACTTGACACTTCGGTAGGTTCGGTATTTTTCCAATACCGGTACCCGAAACTTCGGTAAGTTCGGTACGCCCGCCCGAATATACCCCAGGTACCGGTATACTCTCGGCCGCGATACCGGGGGTACCGGTATTTGTTTGGTACCGGGCTCGATACCCTACCGAACACTTCGGTAAGTTCGGTATTGTCTCGATAACGGTACCCGACACTTCGGTAAGTTCGTACTTTTCCAATACCGGTACCCCACACTTCGGTAAGTTCGGTATTTTTTTAAGACCGGTAACCGACACTTCGGTAAGTTCGGTACGCCTACCGGAGTATACCCCCGGTACCGGTATACCCTCGACCACAATACCGGCAGTGATCGGTGCGGCGTCGATACCGGGAAATCGGGTATGTATGCAATACGGACACACATAATGACCCTATACGTACTTACAAGGTATTTGTTTGCGCCAGCACTGCCGCAGTTCTCTGCATGTACGTATGTGTCTGGCCCTTGGCTCCTGAGTGACACAACGCACTCATTTCATACGCACCATGAACGGCTGTACACACAACACAACAATCGTTGAGAGTCAGGATCGAAATGGTAGATTATGTTGTCACCAACTCGCGCCTGTGGGTTCTATGGCACGCTCTGCGCAAAGTTCGTGTAGTGGGAGAAGCTTCGACTGTTCGTCTGACAAAGTACTCAACGAGGATCAGGCACCCTATGTACGGACCTAAACGCGACAATCCGAATCCATCGCTGTTCTCAGCATTTATATTCAAACACTGACGTACCAGCCACAACAAGAGCTGCAGCAGCACTTCGCTAGGTCGCCAAATATCTACACTGGATGCCGAGCGTCGAAGTTGGGAGATTGGGGTAAAAAAACGGGCTTCAGGCGTAGCACTCGATGGCGGTGGCACGCGTAGACTACTGTAGTATCAAATATGCAGGTGAACTCATTCCTGCGCAGTGCCCAAGTTGGAGCTGCTGCTTCTTTCTGCCCCTCTGCTGCTGTGTTATGTTGCTCTTGCTGGGGCTGGTGCTGCTGCTGACCGTGCTGCCGCTTGCTACGTGTGACTAGGAATGCGGCGGCAGCGTTGCCGTTTTCTCCACCGTTGCCGCCGCCATCCGTTTGCTGTTGGTACAAGTACACATGTATTGAAGGTATGTTCGGTAGGGCACGTAACGAAGTATACCGGGGGTATTCCCTCGGTAAATACCGGTACCTGACACTTCGGTATGTTCGGCATTATTTCATTACCGGTACCCGACACTTCGGTAAGTTCGTTTTTTTTTCAATACCGGTACCCGACACTTCGGTAAGTTCGGTATTTTTCTATTACCGGTACCTGACACTTCGGTAAGTTCGTTACGCTTACCTAAATATACTCAGGGTACCGGTATACCCTCGTCCACAATACCGGGGGTACCTGTATTTTCTCGGTAGTGTGCATAATACCCTACCGAACACTTCGGTAAGATCGATACTTTTTCAATACCGGTACCCGACAGTTCGGTAAGTTCGGTACTTTTCCAATACCGGTACCGGACATTTCGGCAAGTTCGTTACCTTTTCACGGTACCCGACACTTCGGTAAGTTCGGTACGCGCAACAAATATACCCCCGATACCTGTATGCCCTACCGAACTTGCTTTTGAAATCACCTACGGAAATTGATTTTGCGCCTTGGTTTTTGAGAGTTGAAACACGAAATTTGGCAAAGGTTGTGCGCAACAACAATACACAACAACTGACGCCTGGACTTTTTTGAAAAAAAAAAAAACTAGTGCATGAGGAATGGTCAAAGTTGCCGAAAAATTCAGAAAATATGGAAAAGTGTACCTAGAGAACGAAAAAAAGGAAAAATAAAAAAGTCCAGCCGTGAGTTTTTTCTTCGTGTTGTGACGCACAACCCTGCCAAGTTTCGTTTTCCAACTCTCAAAAACCAAGGCGCAAAGTTGCGAAGGGATAAAGTTCTGGCTGTCGCTGGAACCAGCTCGTATTTTGAACAAAATCGTTAATGTTTAGCGACACACCTTTCAGATAAAAACAAAAGTGTCCCCTGCAGATCGATGAATGAAATCGTTTGGCAACCACTATTATTTCTATTTCTGTTGTGTAGAAAAACAGTCCCATTAAATTTTCCATGACGTCTCAGGTCCAGTTTTTGGCCCGGTTCTTCTCAAAATTTTTATGTTATATTAAATAGGAAGAAAAGTCCCCTGGGGAATCTCAAGCGCTGTTGAAATCCGTTGTGTATATGATACAACGAAAAGTACACCGTTCACCCCATTGAAATATCATTTTTTTCTGGTTTTAGACATAAAGATGCAAAGCAACTACCTTTGTTTTTACCAGAAACACCTGCGCGGAAGAACAACCGTTTTAGGCGTGTTTTCTAAATTTCGATTGCGTATCGGTCCCAGGAGAAACATGTTCCTTAACCCCTTATGAATTGGCCCCACATATTTGGGGACAAACCACTTGGAACTAGTGTGGGACATTTTTTTCAGTTATGGATGGGTCAAGTGCTGGGGAAAATGTGGAAGATATATTCTGCACGGACTACGATGTATTACGAGCATGTACTCGGGGTGGCTCGAACTCACGGCCTTGACTTGACAGGGACGGTATTCACGTGTCATTCCATCGACTGAATGCGGGGATGATTCGGTCGACCACCTATCTATGTGTGTGTGTGTTTTTTTGTTTTTCTTCATCCCATTCATTTCATAGTATCTTCGCCCTTCCTTTTTTTCTCCTTTCTAGTCGTACCTCAGATCCTGGGTCACAAATCAGGCTCTTCTCCCTCCTCCCCCACAACGGTTCTTGCCTTGCATTTATATCGCGAGAAGTTTTCATCACTTTCTTGCCTCGTCGACTTGCGTCGGATTCCGCCTACCCACACCAAGGCGCTCGCAGCAATTGGTTCCTCTTTTTTTTTCAAATAAAGTAAAAATCTCACCACGGTGGGATTCGAATTTGGGTACCAATGGTAGTTGCCTTTGAAGCTGACAACTACTCTACCGGGGCGACCGCAACAGCGTTTATAGACACACTTACAGATATCTCGCCCAGGGATCCCTCATCCCTGCACTCTCAGAGCCCCCACTTCGATAACGCCTCCTTCTACATATTATACCGGAGATTTCGAGATTTCCTCCCTGTCTGTTTCCCATCATCTTTAGTTCGCGAGAGCCTTTTTATTTCTCGGTTTTGGGTTCGTGCGTGTACCCAGAGAGCACGGCAGCGCGGGCGAGCCCGGCACCAGCGCGGGTATGGAAGGGCTCTGGCCAGTAGAGGGGGGGGTGGAAGAAGCGCGGTTGCCTTTTTCGTGGCTAGGCGTGGTGTGTCCATCGAGACACGAGGGAAGCATGAAGGGGCTTTGTCTGTCTTGCTGCTGGTGGTGCGAATCCAGTATGTCCAAAATTATAAGGATCGTTTCTTCGTGTAAAATAATATTTAATCGAATTTAATCGGTGCTTATTTGTTCAACCAAAGATTCTTCACGAGAGAGACACGGGCGGTTTGAACACCATAATGCTCGAGCGGGCGAATGGGGGCCACGGTGAGCACCGGGCTTCACGCTAGGCGGGCCACGGGGCTCACCGGGGCAGAGGGGCAGTAGAGCTCGACCCGGACCGAATCGATAGCGATTTGATCGCGGGGGGGCGGACATCATCGAGGGTGACAGAACATGACAGTCGTTTGAACTTTTTTGTTTTTTGTTTTTTGAGCGGCGCTATCACGTATGTCGTTCAAATTGGAAGTAGACTCGTACGACGTACGTAAAAGTACTGCTGTTGTTGTTGCTTGCCGTTTTGTTCGATTACGAGTACGAGTACAAGTACGAGTATGAGTCGGGTACGAGTAGGAGTACGAGTACGACTCGAGTAGGAGTCGAGTACGAGTACGAGTAGGAGATTACGACTCGAGTACGAATACGAGTACGAGTACGAGTATAATACGAGTACGAGTAGGAGTACGAGTCGAGTACGAGTAGGAGTACGGGTACGTGTGCACGTCTTTCTCAGTTTTGTGGATGTTTTTGTTTTTCATACTTCACAACTTGGCGATCGTGCTGGTGCTGTGTTTTTTCTCTTTCATACAATAGAGTATATAGTGTATATACAAAGTAGGAAGTACTACAGCAGTATTGCTGCTGTTGTTGTATTATACCACACATACTCACGAAAAATGCACATCTCACACCCCCACAGCAGACAGCGCAGCGCCGTGCCGTGAGAGCCGTGTTGCTGTGCTTGCTCTTTCGAACGTACAGCTTTGTCGTCCTAGAGCATGAAGCTATTGTGCATCCCGGGCATGTTTTAAATGCGTGTCAAGTCCACCGTCTCTTTGCTGCACCATGAACCTCTTGGCATTTTCAAGTCGTGGTGCCTGCACTACATCATGGGCCTCTTCTGTACCCCGTTCCTTGCGCGAGCGTAGCGGGCGGCGTCAGCCGCCCGCGAAGCGGAGCCCTTGTACTTTTTACAGTATATTTCGTTACATGTCGCGATATGGAAGCAAAGCAAGAACCGTAGTCGTGATGGAGGGCGAGGAGCCTACTTTGTGACCCGGATCAGAGTTACGACTACTCGTAGTGAGGGTGGAAGGAAGAGCGAAGATAATGAATGGGATGGACAAAAATAAATAAATAAATCCCTAGCTAGGTACTGAAATCGCTGACCGGGGCCGGTACTAGCGAATTGCGTTTTGTTTTAAATATCCATAATTCCCATGTTTTGTTTTTGGGCATTTTGTGTTTGTTAATTATTTCCAAATTTTCGGCGTTGTTTTTTTATCCCCACAGTGTGGAAAATTAGCTTTCCAGATATAATACCATCTGTTTAATTTCCAAACACATGAACAGATTTCTTGTTCGTTTTGCATTTATTTCCTGTTTTCCAAGAAAAACAGACATGTTTGTTTTCCAAGAAAAACAGGGAAAAAAAAATCTATTTTTTATAAAATTAACAGATGGCACCCTGGATGGCAACATCATAATATAAAACAAAATTGACTTTCCGAAAATATCGAAAACAAAATAGGAAATCTTGAAAATATAAACATCGCGCGAAAAACAAAAATAGAAAAAATGGGAATTTACAGTAGGAAGATATGTAACTCGTAGCCGTTATTACCTGGAGAGCATTTACTTTTCTTAATATTTCCCACATTTCCCCCCCAAAAAAACAGGAATACCAGCAACTATTCCCATATTTTGGATATTAACATATTGCATATATAACGACGAAATCCTCTAAGGGTGTGTTAGGTAAGGTACGTACTTAGGTATGCCCGGGTAAAATACCCGGGTATGTACCTTACCTAACCACTTAGGTACGTTAGGTACGGACCCCGATACCTTACCTAAGTGTTAGGTACGTTAGGTACGGACCTCGATACCTTACCTAAGTTTTAGGTACGATAGGTACGCCGCTCGATACCTTACCCCGGTACGGGTATACACGTTGACGAAAATACCCGGGTTTAGGTACAAGCTCAGAGACGACCTCAATACCTTACCTAGATTTTAGGTACGTTAGGTACGGACCTCAATACCTTACCTAAGTTTTAGGTACGTTAGGTACGGACTTCGATACCTTATCTAAGTTTTAGGTACGATAGGTACGCCGCTCGATACCTTACCCGGGTATCGGGTATACACGTCGACGAAATACCCGGGTTTAGGTACGAGCTCAGATACCTTACCTGAAATGTGCACGTAAGAAAAAGTGAAACGCATTACGGCATCTGCGAGAGACAAAAAACTCAAATTCTTGAATTGAAATATAATACGTATTTTTTATACGCAGCAAATTGCAACTTTAAGTACTCACAGCCTCACAGCTCACACCTCACGTATTTTCATTTTTTTCAACTTGATAAAAAGTACCAGGTAGGTATATACGTATGCGATCTCCCCGCCGCACACAAACACCAGGGCACTCGCCACCTGTGACGCACCCAGGAAACCTGTCACCCAGACGGGCCCAAACCAGGGGTAGAGTAGCGTCGTGGATCGTGGACAATGAGCTAAACCCCTTGTGGAGACCCGGAGGGCCAAGCTTCACCGAGCGAGGGACGCAGGACACTCCCGGGCCAGCTCCTGAGCCACTCACCCAGAAAAAAACTACGAAGTTTATGCTTTTTTCGTTTGTAACAATCGGCTGTTGGTTGTACGCGATAACCCCCTAAGAATTGGCCCTACATATTTGGGGACAAACTACTTGGCATTCGTAGCGTGAGATTGTTTTTTCAGTTCTGAATGGGTTCGTCTACTGGCAGGCCCAACCAGTATACAGAGTACAGTACACCTGATAAGAAACAGGCTAATAAGAAATACAGCCTGATATTTAGAGGAAAATAAGAAATTCGAGAGTCGTTATATTGAATTTAGTGTAGAAAGCACCCTCACTAAAATAAGAAATCCAGCCTGGACCAGATTTCCTGTTTCTTATTAGGTGTCCTGACTGCTGTATAGTTGCTGCGTCGGTAGAATGCTCGGTGTGTGTAGGCCAATGAAACTGAGAGCCAAAAGTTACCGTAACTTTTGATCAAAAACGTACTTCTCTAAAGTACTTTTTTGCCGTTTTTTAAAAAATTTACCGCAAATCCTTACTTCGGGAGAATTTTTAGAGAAGTAAAAGTAAGAAAAAAAAAAACGCAAACACTCGTTATAAAATCGAGTAGTAACTACCAGGCTCCTATTAATAGTACATCACGAAGCCTACACCAATACCACAAATAACACATAYAACAAAAAATTCTACGCAGCTCGCAAAGTTGAGTATCTACTATTCAATCGGTTGAACTCACAGCTGACGTATTTATAATAATTTCATTTAATACATTGAATAGGCTTGGAGAGCATAATAATGAGGAGATATTTGATGCTGAGAAGGGCGCTAGCCCTTCGAAGCATCAATAGATGCTCTTCCTAATGGGTTGGGTATGTGCCCGTGGGGGTGTACCCCCCTGGTCGCGAACGGACACAAACGGACAAAAAACAGTTCTGAAAGCTGCCGCAGCGTGGCTTTATTTAACGAAAGCTTAATATTGAGGTTTGTCTGTCCCTCGCACTTCGTCTGCACTTCGCACTTCGTTCGCTTTGTTTTTTTTTGGCGCGCGACGCGTACACTGAACCGATTCAGACACGCTCGGGACTGATAGAGGCCCGCGATTTGTGCCGACCGTCCTGTGCTATTCGTGTCGAAAGCCGTGCCAAGATCGGAGAGCTAGGCGGTAGTGACTGCCCTAAACTGTTGCCAGTGCCAAATTGTGTCACTGGGATTTCTCGGCAGTAGAGCAAACTAGCAGTAGAGACATGTCAAGCAAGGCAAAACATGCGCTGTCAAGGGTGTAGTTGCGTGTATCCACACTAAAACTAGTTGTCTTGGTGACAGTTCACGGCGCATGCTCAAGGCTGATTCAAGGGTTGAATCTGATGCACCACATTTCTCGGCAGTAGAGGCAACAACGGTGATGATCGGGACGCAGAAGAGGAAGACCATCATCGCCCAACAGCACACACACGACCATCACCAGCAAACACCACAAACGACGGACATCACCCACCACCGCCACCACCCCTGCCCCACGAGCCGCAGGAGCACCAGAAGTTGTTGTTGCTCGTAGTGGCTGGTGGTGGTTGGTGGTGGCTTCGTCCCGTGGTTTGGTGGTGGTTCCTGGTTCGCACTCGTTCAGCAGCAGCAGCATGTTTTTTTTTTTTTATGATACATCCGTACACCAGACCAGCGCTTGCCATATATTCCAGAACACTGCTGCTGCTGCTGCTGCTGCTTTTTTTTTTATGTCGGGAGACATGTCAAGCAAGGCAAAACATGCGCTGTCAAGGGTGTAGGGTGGAATGTTCCACACTAAAAACTAGTTGTTTGGTGACAGTCACGGCATCTCAAGGCTGTCAAGGGTTGAAAGTGAAGACCACATTTCTCGGCAGTAGAGCAACAACGGTGATGATCGGACGAGAAGAGGAAGACCATCATCGCACACAACTAAAAAAGCAACCAGCGCACACACCACCATCACCAGCAAACACACACACGACGGGCCATCACCCACGCCCCCACCCCTGCCCCACGAGCCGCAGGGAGCACAAGAAGTTGTTGTTGCTCGTAGTGGCTGGTGGTGGTTGTGGTGGCTTGATCCGTGGTTTGGTGGTGGTTCCTGGTACGCACTCGTACAGCAGCACCAGCATTTTGTTTTTTTTTTGTCCATCCCATTTATTCTGCTGCTGATACCTGTACAGTACAGGACACCTAATAAGAAACAGGCTAATAAGAAAGCCAGGCTGAAGAAACAGGCTAATAAGAAAGCAATACGAGCAAAAAGACAATACAAATAAAAACGAATTCTGAAATGATTCAGATTTCTTAGTTTGCATTTTTCTCTGTACAAGGTTTTTGCGCTGACACGCATCGCTTAACAATAAATGTTGGTGGGTGGTGTTGGCGATTGTAGGACTACCAGCCCAGGGACCAACCGACCTGATACCTGATAAAGATTTTACAAAATACGAGCAAAAAGATAATACAACAAAAACGAATTATGAAATGATTCAGATTTATTTGTTTGCATTTTTCTCTGCACTCGTACAAGGTTTTTGCGCTGACACGCATCGCTTAACCAACAGTAAATGTTGGTGGGTGGTGTTGGTGATTGTGGGACTACCAGCCCAGGGACCAACCGACCAACCCAGTAAATCTCTCACCCACCACGCACACCCATCAATTACCTGCCGGTCAGTAAAAAAAGGTTTATGTGCTGACCCAAATCGCTTAGAATAAAAAACGATCCCATCAATGACAATTGCAGGAACACGGCAAAAAGAGAAGAGCCGCCAACGCGGTAGCTTAATGCAGTTAGGAGTTTGACCACTTGAAGGCGTCTGTCACGCTCCTCATTCCCACCGTTCTTGTAATGAGGAGATATTTGATGCTGAGAAGGGCGCAGCCCTTCGAAGCATCAATAGATGCTCTTCCTAATGGGTTGGGTATGTGCCCGTGGGGGTGTACCCCCCTAGACGCGAACGGACACAAACGGACAAAAAACAGTTCTGAAAGCTGCCGCAGCGTGCCTTTATTTAACGAAAGCTTAATATTGAGGTTTGTCTGTCCTTCGTTCGCTTTGCTTTTTTTTGGCGCGCGACGCGTACACTCAACCGATTCAGACACGCTCGGGACTGATAGAGGCCCGCTATTTGTGCCGACCGTCCTGTGCTGCTCGTGTCGAAAGCGGTGCCGAGGTCGGAGAGCTAGGCCATAGTGACTGCCCTAAACTGTTGCCAGTGCCAAATTGTGTCACTGGGATTTCTCGGGAGTAGAGCAAACTAGCAGTAGTATATAGCAACGAGCATCACCACCGGCAACTCTCAAGCAAAGATGTCGGGAGACATGTCAAGCAAGGAAAAACATGCGCTGTCAAGGGTGTAGGGTGGAGTGTTCCACACTAAAAACTAGTTGTTTGGTGACAGTCACAGCATGTCAAGGCTGTCAAGGGTTGAAACCTGAAGCACCACGATTCTCGGCAGTAGCAGCAAACAACGGTGATGATCGGACGCGAAGAGGAAGACCATCAATCGCACACAGCACCACACACGACATCACAGCAACACCACACACGCACGACCGCATCACCCACCACCGCCACCACCCCTGCCCCACGAGCCGCAGGAGCACCAGAAGTTGTTGTTGCTCGTAGTGGCTGGGGGTGGTTGGTGGTGGCTTCGTCCCGTGGTTTGGTGGTGGTTCCTGGTTCGCACTCGTTCAGCAGCAGCAGCATGTTTTTTTTTTTTTATGATACATCCGTACACCAGACCAGCGCTTGCCATATATTCCAGAACACTGCTGCTGCTGCTGCTGCTGCTTTTTTTTTTATGTCGGGAGACATGTCAAGCAAGGCAAAACATGCGCTGTCAAGGGTGTAGGGTGGAGTGTTCCACACAAAAAACTAGTTGTTTGGTGACAGTCACGGCATGTCAAGGCTGTCAAGGGTTGAAAGTGAAGACCACATTTCTCGGCAGTAGAGCAACAACGGTGATGATCGGACGAGAAGAGGAAGACCATCATCGCACACAGCACACACCCCCATCACCAGCAAACACCACAACGACGAACCATCACCCACCACCGCCACCGACCCCTGCCCCACGAGCCTCGCAGGGAGCCACAGAAGTTAGTTGTTGCTCGTAGTGGCTCGGTGGTGGCTTCGGGGTGGCTTCGTTCCGCGCTTGGGTTTGGGTGGTTGAGTTCCTCGCGTACGCACTCGTTCAGCAGACAGCAGCATTTGTTTTTTTTGTCCATCCCATTTTGCTTATCTGCTGCCTGCCTGCTGAGAGATTGCAGAAAACTAAAGACCATAAAAAACGATTTCTGAAATGATACAGATTTTACGAAATACGAGCAAAAAGACAATACAAAAAAACGAATTCTGAAATGATTCAGATTTCTTAGTTTGCATTTTTCTCTGTACAAGGTTTTTGCGCTGACACGCATCGCTTAACAATAAATGTTGGTGGGTGGTGTTGGTGATTGTGGGACTACCAGCCCAGGGACCAACCGACCTGATACCTGATACAGATTTTACAAAATACGAGCAAAAAGATCATACAACAAAAACGAATTATGAAATGATTCAGATGTATTTGTTTACTGGTACATTTTTCTCTGTACTCGAACAAGGTTTTTTCGCTGACACGCATCGCTTAACTAACAGTAAATGTTGGTGGGTGGTGTTGGTGATTGTGGGACTACCAGCCGAGGGACCAACCGACCAACCCAGTAAATCTCTCAACCACCACGCACACCCATCAATTACCTGCCGGTCAGTAAAAAAAGGTTTATGTGCTGACCCAAATCGCTTAGAATAAAAAACGATCCCATCAATGACAATTAATTGCAGGAACACAGCAAAAAGAGAAGAGCCGCCAACGCAGTAGCTTAATGCAGTTAGGAGTTTGACCACTTGAAGGCGTCTGTCACGCTCCTCATTCCCACCGTTCTTGTGTCATGCCCTGCCGCAGAGGGTGTGATGTGGCAGACAATACGAGAGAAACAAAACGAACAAAGGAATGGATACCACGCCATATCATTTGTATTATGTTTCGTTTCAGAATTGATTTTTTATTTTTTATTTTTGTTCTTATTTTCCGGTTCGGCTCGTGTCGTTGTGTTCTCGTACCCGGTACGTTAGCATCTCACTTGCTTCCCCATTAATTTGCGTTTATTTTTTTTATTTTGGTTTTTCTCTGTGTGTACACTCTGTGACCACAAATTGGTACTCTTTAGGATAGGAATCAGGAACACACGGGGTGTCCGTGATGTCGCGGGTAGAAAGGAAGGTTTAATGTGAAGAACACACACATTACGTCGTTTACGGCATCGGGCATAAATATAAAAATAGCTCCCCCCTACGTATAATACGTAGTAAACAGGTATTATTATTTTAAGTAGACGAGGAATTTTTGATCAGGTATATACCTGGTATTGTATTAAAAATTAACAAAAAACAGCTGTGAGCTCGAGGATTTCGTCGAACTCTTCTTTGCTAGATGAGTGTAATACTTGATCGCGCGTACTTACGGATTTTATATGTCCTCATATTTTATATGGTATGTATATATATCCTCTCGTCCCCTTGGCATCGTAAACTGCCTGTTGATTCGGGTCTTATTCCTCCTCCTGTTAGCTCCCGCGGCCTGGGCCGACGGCAAAGCCTCCCTTGTATATATATATATTATATATTACAAGGCTTTCCTTTGGAATGGTTGTCAGATGGGAGTTGATTCATGCACGAATACAATTTGCTTGTGGTTGGGTTTGGGCTAGTCCACCCAAAAACACAGTTGGGGGATACTGCCACCAGCCGTATAATTGCACGTACGTGCTGTGGGCTGTTAGAACTGCACGTACTTTTGCACCATCTTTACCCTTGCTCCCACCCGGACATGATCCCACCCAGATATGATCCCATTTGGCACCCACAAGGTGCAGAAATATAATCAGCCCTCCGCAGGAGCCGCCGGAGGCCCACCTGGCACCTAGATCACATTTGGCACCCATGTAGGTCATACATATCTATAACAACTCATGCTATACATATAACCGTATTGAATGTACGTGCAGATTCGTTAGACTCGCACGTACGTGCAAGTTCTCCGGAGCCGCTATACTGCTGTGTGTGTGGTGGTCCATGGACGAGTCGAACATTTGTACCACCAGCTTTTTCATCAGATCGGAAGACAATAAAACACGTTACCATCGTATATAGAGGCCGTGTGTGTGCGTATTGTATGAGACTCGTACCCTGTGGAACGTACTTCGTACGGGTTCGTACGACTTGTTTACTTTTTATTATTTGTTTTTACAGAGAGTTTCCGGTGGATTTCCCGATTTCCTGTAAAATAATTAAAAAAGCGTGCGCAGATAGAATGTCCAAAAACAAAGTCTTCACCTGGCAAGTAACTACTGTACGCTACAGCACTACGAGGCTGACGGTCTATGATGTGCACAGCAGCAGCAACACAGCAGTATGAACGTATACGAGCACGCAATACAGTAGTCCTGTCCAGTAACTCAGCAGTAGTAGCAGAGCAGCAACAAACAATACAAAGCGGCAGCCTATTTCGTGTGCCCGAACTCCGAAAATGAATAATTAACTCTAATTCCGGAAAGTGCCAAAAGGAGCAATCAATTCACCGGGCAAGAAACTACTGTACGCTACTACACCACTATCTGATGATCTGTGATTTGTACCGCGACAGCGCAGCAATAAACGCATACTCGTATGATCTTCCGCCTGAGCAACCGTCGCAGAAGTTGATTGAGTACGGGTGCATGCTGTGCTGCAGTACAGCAGCAGCAGCAGTACGCCATGAGTTCTGCCTGATAGTCTGTATGATGGTGTCTCTCTCTACACCCACAAAAAGCCGGTTGTGGAGCAATACTTCTTGTGCTCTTCTATCTGATAGTATGAATGCTGGTGTCTCTCCCTGGTTGTGCTGTACAAATGCCGGCCATCGAGCGACGGCAGTACGTCGTGATGGTTGCGCACCATAGCGCCCGTTGCTTCCGCCCATTGCTGCTGCTGCTGCTGCACATAGCCCCCGCGCCCTGCTGCACGTAGTAGCCGCGCCCTGCTGCACGTAGCTCCCGCACCCAGAGCCACATTACTTAGGCATGCGCTATCGCAGCAAGAGTTGATCTTGTGATGCTGATGCACATCATCAGCTCTGTCTGATGACCTGTTTGACGATGTCTCCAGCGAAGCAGTTGGTAGCGAAGTGCTGCTGCTGCTACTGTTGAAATGCCTGCCATGCTCTGCCGTGCGTTGTCGTCGTTGCCGACAAACCTGAAGTACGGGCTATAGACTATCAGCGCGTAGCAGCCGCACTACACAAGATGTCGCACATACTAACAAGTCACTTCTCACGACAGCAGTTCCATATCGCATTCCGACAGTTTGCGTCCCCTGTGGCCGAGTCGAAGACCACCGAGACAGCCCTCTTACGCTCAATACGCATAACGTATAAGCGTCCCGATCTCGCGCCCACAACACACTAACGATATCACATACCATACCAGGAGATAGATTGTGATGCGTCAGTCACGAGCGAGCGAATCAGAACGCCACAAATTATGGGACATGTCTCCCATAGGCCCCAACCTTGCTGCTTGCTCTACACAACACAACAACCGGTGGGAGCACAGAGGCTCGAGAGGTGTGCTACAGTATGATACGGACAAGCGGTGCTGGATTTTGCTGACGGGGCGCCGGCGGACTGCTGGCGGCCCGCTACGGTACGCTCTCGCCGGCTTGGTGTCGTGGAGGATGCGCTGTTCAGAAGAACTACTCGTACGAGTACAAGTTACTCGTACGAGTCGTACTCGAATGGAGACGTAGTCTTACCGCCTTGCTTGTAGAGCGCGACAGGATGACAGATCGCCGTGTATCATTTCAATTTCACCACACTGCGGTAGCAGCACTAGCAGCACTAGCAGCAGCGGCGGCGCGCCGCCACGGTCTATATATGTCGGGCCCCGGGCGGGCTTGGAGCGGAGCGTGCCGGCGCGGTGTCGCGCGTAGATCGTGGGCAGCAGCAGGAGCAGCACACGACGACAAGAATAGTTGGACGCAAAATCTAGAAAAGAAAAAACGGAAGTTGTTGCTTCTCCTGCTCTGCTGCTGCTCTCCTGCTGTTGCTACTGCTGCTGCTGCTGCTGCTGCTGATGCTGCTGCTGCCGCTGCTGCTGGGGCTGCCGCTGCTGCTGGGGCGACCGCTGCTGCTGGGGCTGCCGCCACATAGCTGCAGCCACCGGTGCTGCTGCTTGCGGTCGTGGGATTGCAGCTGCGGCACTGCGGTCATACCCCTGCCGCCGCCACCGTTGCTTGGCTGCCGTTCCTCTCGTATGCTACGTTTTGTTTTCGTTGTTTGTTTGGTTTGCCGCATTGCCTCACCCCACTTCCCTTATTATTTTCGGAGGCGTCGCCTGCAGGATGTTTTTTACTTCTATCGCAAACACACCGAAACCATGATGGGAAGGTTTTGAGCGGAAGGAAGGTATATATTTTTGTTACTTCTATCGCAAACACTTTACTACTCGATATTATAATAAGCCGTTCGCGCGTGCTATTGTTGTTTCACCCTTGATAAGTGGCCGCACAGGCGGGCACAGCCAGCAGCATGCTGCCATGCTGGTGTTGGACAAAGATGATCCACCGATGATAAAAACCCCAAAAGAGTGATGTTTTGTAGAAGGGACGCTTGTTGGGCAATCAAACTTAGAGAATAGGCATCTGATTCTAGAGGTGGTGGTGAGAGGAGTGACAGAGGGTGGGACACGCCCACGCTCTCTCTCGTAGCTACTCAGACCCCGATCCTTCGTTCGCTACAACAATAATAATACTTGGGAGGACCCCGTGTACGAAAAACAAACAATCAACAACAAACACAACTCGTCGGACTCCTCGTGGATACGCCGCACCTTAGTCGAACCGTAACGTAACGCACCGTATTTTTCTATTGCTGCCTAAAACATAACCGATGCTACTGCTGTTGTGCTCAGCTACTGCAACACACTATCGGCAGAACCAGTGCTACATACGTTGGCCGACGGATAGTGGTTAGCCGATCCCAGTTCTGGCCGGTCGTAGCTCGGGTAAACTTGCTTCTTGACTCGTCGTGATCCCGAATCTACCGAGTGGTACTTGGTTACGTAATATGACTGCTGCTCCCTCTTTACAGCTGTATTACAGTAGTGCTACGTACTGCTTCCCCCGGCTACAGCTACCTACTGCTCTCCTTCGCTACAGCAGTACTGATGCTAACTACTGCCGCCCCAGGCAACAGCAGTGGCGATGAACATTGATCAGAGATGTAGGTGTTCGCGCCTAATATCTTTAACACAGCCCGTCGTGCGCGCGGCGCAGAACGACCCGCGGGGACGATGTGGTTCCCCCGGAGCGCCACACTGGAGGTGAAAAATAATTCCACGCATGCTTATACGGTAGAGCTTCGCCCCTGTTTCTTTCTGAGCGTGGTCACTTGAGGAGCTCTACAATATACCTGCAGTAGTCAAAACTGGTTTTGGAGGAAAGCAAAAGTGCTACCCGATGATTAATCCCGTGGCCTTATCTATCTATTATATATAGTTCGTCTGATGCCCAAAAAACAATACTTTAATCAAGTGATATTTGATGCCCACTTTATCATAGCAACTTAGAGTGGAGCAAATGCAAACAAACAAAAAAACATTTTTTTTTGTCCTACACACGTTCAAAACGCACGCTTATCCCTACGCCAGCATGCCCGGCACCGTCGTCTTACGTCGCAGGCTGGGATACTTTATTTAGTACAACTCGTACGTGCGCCGTGTCTGTCGTCGTGGCCACAGCGATTCGCGGCTGCTCTGCGTACGGGTATTGCAGCAGTGCGGTTGCTACTTTTAACCTTTGCTGAGATTGTATCGTTCATCCTCGTTCTGGTCGTACTCGTATCGTATGATACGTACGTGGCCTTCTGCCTCCGTACGCGACGAAAGCACCACTGCTTTAGAAACGGATGGGGTCTCTGATGGCCCCTAGATAACGCCCCCTCCTCCTACCTCTGCTCATGTTCAAAGCCGTCCCGAGTTCGCGAAGCTTGGTCATGTCGCATGGCCTCTACTTACCAGGTACCACGGGTGGTCCTTGGGAAAACAAGCATACGTATTCCACCCCATACCAGGTACCAGGTACGCGCAGGTACCAGAGATCACCAACAACCATCCTCAAGTCAAGAACCGCCACCATTACCACACCACCAGCTGAGCACCAGCACCAGCAGAAACGTGTCGCTGGTGGTGGTGGTGGTGGTGGCTGTGGTTGCTTGTTTTGGTTTCTAAAACAAATCTCGATCACTCTGCGATGGCAAGAAATAGACGAATTTTGTGAATGCGGCGCAATATTAGGTGATACCAGGATACCAGGTATCATACCAGGCTAGACGGTGCCGCGAGACACCATATAGTACCTCTTCAACGACACACCACGTTCAGAGCCATGCCCAGGTGACATGCTCACGTGACATCCTCGCGAGCCTGCATCACATGCTGTAATCATGCTGTCTGTGCACGCACGTATATACGTATATAAATAACCCTAACTTAGTCTTGTTGCGTATGTCTTCAAATGTATGCGTATATGTTTCCAATCTGTCTTGTCCGTTCACGGAACAGCAACGTACCGCCTTGCGTTTTTTCGTTTTGAGCAAGCTCCTCTGCTGTGCGGTGCTGTGCGACTTCTTCTCTTGAATTTTATTTCATTGTACGTACATACAATGTGCCTGCTGTATAACGTACATACAATGTGCCTGCTGTATATACGTACGCAGAGTATGCAGTATTTGTGCCCTGTTATAGTTTTCACGAAAAACTCCGTATGCATGCATGCACGAGTCAAATGATCTCGATCATCAGCACAGCCACAGTCTCGCGGGGGATTTTGCAAGGCCCTTTCGCTATGACCGCGAGACAACCGACAACAACAAACAACGTGCTCTCAGGAACAGCCAGCCCCCCCCCTGTCCCCCCTGGCCACATCTATTTCAAATATGTTTTTCATCAAACAACCCGCATTGATTCGGAGTCAATCCCCTTTGTTTCTATTTCCTTAACCATTTGTACTCCTATTAAGAATCTTCCACAGCTGCTCCGAGTATACTCGATACTCCGAGTATACTCGGAGTATCGAGTATTTTTCGTACTCCGAGTACTGAGAGTATTAGAGTACTGGTGGCCTAAATACTCGGAGTACTTGGAGTATGAGCAGTGCTGAAGCCCCAAATACTCGGAGTACACGGAAGGAGTATGCGCAGTATCGGACCCCGAAATACTCGGAGTACAAGCAGTATCGAAAGTGTTCATACCCAAAATACTCCGAGTACGAGCAGAGTATCCCGGAGTATTGAACCCCGAAATACTCCGAGTACACGAAGTACCTGAAGTATGCTTTTTCCAATACTCCTTACTTTACTTCAAGGTACTCGTACTCGGAGCATCTGTGGAATCTTCGTCGTCAATTTGTTTCCAATTTTATCCCTATTATTTTTTATTTGAGCCTCTATCATCTAACTACTTGCTTCAATGGCCCTACCGCCGTGGGGGCGGGAGGGCCTCTTATTCCCTAGTAATACATATACTGGTAGGTATACTGGTATGAAAAATAGGCAACGCAAGAACGAAATTTCGACGAATTGATTCACGACTATAAAACATTATCCCAGACTAATTCCAAGTAGTTTGTCGACAAATGCGTCGGACCAGTTTTTGAGGGGTTAAGGGTCCCCGTCACAACGAACGAGTTTAAGCTACGTAAAAAAAAGTACAGCAGGGCCTCTATCGTACATACCGTGCAACACGGACAACACGGAAGATAGCACACCCCTGTGATAATATGTTGTCATTTCAAAATATTGTCACCGGGTTTGCTGTTGTGGAGGGGTGTGCTATCTAACGCATTCCTGGTGATCAACATCATGCACGACAGCCCTGTAGCTAGGGGGTGTGGTAACGAGAGGGTGTGACAACGACGAGGTGTGCTAACGGTAATATTGGTCGATAAGGAGAGTTAGCAGACCCCGACCAGATTGAGGGGGTGTGGTGATGAGAGCTCCGAGTATACTCGGAGTATCGAGTATTATTCGTACTCCGAGTACTGAGAGTATTAGAGTACTGGTGGTCTAAATACTCGAAGTACTTGGAGAATGGGCAGCACTGAAGGCCCAAATACTCGGAGTACTGGGAGTATGAGCACTACTTCTACTCGAGTACTCGTACAAGGAGTACTCGAAGTATAAACATCTAAATAAGTCGGAGCACTCGGAGTATAGAGAGTATTGAACACCGAAATACTGCGAGTACAGTAAGTACCTGGGGTATTTTTTGCCCTAAGATACTTTCATTTTACTCACAGGTAATGGGGGCATCTTTTATTTTTGGAATGCTATAAACGCCAGTCGCATGCTTCCAAAACCTGGGAGAAATGACGGCCGAGTCTTTAAAATTTTGCAAAGATGCTCCTAACGTACTTCACCCTCCGAGTATACTCCGAGTATCGAGCACATTTCGTACTCCGAGTATTTGATAGTATTAGAGTAATGGCGGCATGAATACTCGGAGTACTTGGAGTATGAGCAGTACTGAAGCCCCAAATACTCGGAGTAAAAGGAGTACCCGCAGTATTGGACCCCGAAATACTCCGAGTACAAGCAGTATCGAGAGTGTTCTTACCCGAAATACTCCGAGTACGAGCAGTATCCTGGAGTATAGAACCCCGAAATACTCCGAGTACACGAAGTACCTGAAGTATTTTATCTCCTATACTCCTTACGTACTTCACTTGGAAGTACTCGAAGCATCTGTGAATGATTGTTATGGAGTGAGTGTGAACAGACCCCGGTCATAATGCAGGGGGTATGTTAGCAAGGGGTGTGCTAACGCATGACAAGCTTGGTCTCAAACCAGTTTGTTTTTCCATTCTCGCTGATTGCCGGCGATTGTAAGGCAAACGCTTGAAACCCGGGGATACCAGCAAAAATGCCCGCCTGGCTACGATACCGCTAAACGGTTACCGGTACCGGTACGTCGAGGGTCGCACCGTAAATGCTTCAGGTGCTTCGCCGGTACCGTTACCGGCACCAGTAGCCAGGGCTTGGCACATGGCGGATGTAGGAGACGTGATAACGTTAGTGCCAGTACCGGTAAGTGCGCTGGTCCCAGAGAAAAACAGCATGATCGTCGCCCGAGGCGCGGCAGCAGCAGCTACAGGTGGGATCGAAGCCACAGACTCGTTCGGCCCACTGTGAGGGGGCGCAGCAGTTGCCCCCATGCTGGTGTCGATACCGGTGCGGGTTGATTGGGTTGATTGTGAATTATGAATAATATCCATCTACCCAGTAGTGGACAAACACTGTTAGTGGATCTTCCTAAGGTAGCTAATTAGGCACTCTGATTGGCCAAGCAAGCACTGACCACTGGCATAAGGTTCGGGTTAGGGTTAGGGTTAGGGTTCGATCTGAGGGTCGACGTTACTACTACCAAGACAAATACCCCCATTATAAAGATCCACTATCACCCTTTGTCCACCCCTCCATCTACCAGGAGGTGGTGTGATAATTGTGGAGTTTGATACTGTTTTCAGGCGTACACATGTAGGGGGTGTGTTATCTAACGTTCCCCCGGTGATAAAATGGCGGTAAAAATACGAGGTAAAACATTTAAGTACGCGACAGCAGTTTCCTATTTAAACTCAGCCTCTCGTCTTATCTCCTCTTTAATTTCAGCAGATATGCTTAAATTCAATTTCATATTGGGAGATGAGGCGCAACACGCCAAATTCTTGAAAATCAAATCCGAATCTTGCAAATGCGTTCAATGCGACCTCTTTTTTCTCGAGCGGTTTTAAAGGATTTGTTTCTTCACATGGCATCCATCGCTGATATAATTCACAAGATATGCACTAGAAACACGACAATGCTCTTCAGGACTGCAGGCATCAAACACTATCATCGCCACCTTGAACGATTCTGCTTAACCCATTCAAAACTGAAAAAAAACTCCTACACTAGTTCCAAGGATTTTTCCCTCAAATTAGTAGGACCAGTTATTGAAGGGCCCCTTCGGTCATGAAGGCATCGATTTACCATTGCCCAGCCTTTCACGAAGGCTTTTCCGCGTACACTCCGCAGTAGAGGTGTTGTACTGTAAGTTTGGGGTGATACAATGGACAGGAAATAGTTATCCAACCCCAGCCAAATGGCCAACGGATAGTCGAAGAGTCTAAGAAAGTATGGGTAGGACCACTGGCTGGGGCAGGAGGGCAGGAGGCCTCAACTAATCCAATACTTACTTTAAATGATCGTTGAAAGCGTACAAGAATAACACTACAGAAAAAAAGTGCTTGGGGTTTGAAATATGTATATACATATATCGTTTTTTTTACAGCAATACTATTTTTGGTGTATTAGCACCATATCAGTACTCCTTATAAAAAACGGCATAGTTCCAGTTCGAATGCACATATCTGCGACCGACCATCATATAGCTTGTTCGTGAAAGTCTGTAGGTGGTTCTGTGGCTGCTGGATCTGCAAGGGAGGGCAAGCTTTGCTGTGTTTGCATCACGAAACGAAAGTGCTCTGCAGCAAGATTTTGACCGTTTTCGAGCTCCTGTTTGATATGTAAACTCTGCTGTGGCCACGTAGGACGCCACAAACGGTCGAACAAGAGGCCCAGGTAGGTTCACCTACTAGTGCTCGTCGTCCTCGTCACAAATCTCAGTTCAAACAGTATCAGCAGTGAAGAAACTGCTATTTTTGAATTTTGTCTTAGGTACCACGTATGGCGACTCGTTTTCGAGTAAGAGGCCCAGTTCGGGATGAGCAAAGCGTCTGATCAATACACCTTTTGAGACACAAATGTTGATCACGACCTAGGATCTCTAAAAATACTCATCGGTCGCCGTTCTGAGCATTATAACTGGAGAAAGGTCGTTTTCCGAAGGTAGTAATGAAAATGTTGAAATTATACCAGAAATAGCATTGCAAATGAAAACAAAAACGGATTTGTTGTTTATTCGCTCTTAGGTTTTTTGCATGAAGGGTCTCCTTAAGAAGTTTAAGCACGTCTTCAGAGGCCTGCAGGTACTCTAGAAGCAAGCCGTACACCATCCACCACCGAATTGCTTATATCGGCACAGAAAAAAGATGCAAACAAAAGTGTTACAATATATTCATTTGCATGTTTGCATAGGTGGAAGGATTTTGTTTGGCGGGAAAAAAACTGATATTCTTTGCCGAATTAAAAAAAACAAACATATATATGCTCGTGGGTTGCGTGGTGGTCGACTCTTTAGTCGGTCGAGGGCGTCCCGAAAAGTAATTTTTCGACACCTAACCTTCTTCTGAAATTTTCCACAAACGAATCACTTGGTTTTTAAAACCCTTCCTCTCCCCCTATAAATATATGATATATTTATAGGTTGGGTTGGCGTCGGTTGGCAACGACGCTGTAAAACACGCCACTCGCTGCGTGAGCTAGACAACCAGGGTGCCGTTTTTGGGGGGGGGGGGGTCTATCGTACATTCTAACACCTCCTCTTATTTTCGAATCTAGGAACACTACCCTTTGTCTCTTGTTATCCTATAAGCCGCGCACATACAAGTATACCCCCCCCCACCCCCCCTATAAATATATGATATATTTATAGGTTGGGTTGGCGTCGGTTGGCAACGACGCTGTAAAACACGCCACTCGCTGCGTGAGCTAGACAACCAGCGTGCCGTTTTTTTTTGTTTTTTTTTTGGCGGTCACCAAAGCTGGCGGTCGAGTAGATCATTTGTGCGGGGTGGAGAACCTTTGTTCCGCACAAGGGGAATGGTCGTATCACGTAGTGTTAATATGGTAAGGCGTCCGCGAGGCAGTTACATAGTAAAACCCATTGCTGTCTCCGGAAGTGGCCACACCAGAAATTAAATTAACTCATTGAAGCTGTCGTCCATATGCAAGTCCGCCTCAGAGGCGGTTCTTAGCAGGATGCAGCTCACCCTCCATGCGACTCGCCCAATACCTCACGGCGTTTCGCGCTTGGTGCAAGCAATGTCTGCCTGGTTGGTGAAAACCCAACGCGCTCCGTCCCGGCATTGTAGGGATGCGAGGGTCTATGGTCATATGACTACGGCCGTGCACAACATGAGTACACCCCCCCCCCCCCCCCCGGCTAGGTTAGAAAAATCGGGTATACCCCTGTCTGAATAAAAAAAAAATTCGACACCCCTGCTGTATTGGAAAAGTACCGAACTTACCGAAGTGTCGGGTACCGGTATTGGAAAAGTCCCGAACTTACCGAAGTGTCGGGTACCGGTATTGAAATCATACCGAACGTACCGAAGTGTCGGGTACCGTATTGAAAACGTACCGAACTTACCGAAGTGTTCGGTAGGGTATCGAGCCTGGTATCGAACAAATACCGGTACCCCCGGTATTGCGGTCGAGGGTATACCTGTACCTGGGGTATAGTTGGGCGGGCGTACCGAACGTACCGAAGTGTCGGGTACCAGTTTTCGCCGAGAAAATACCCCCGGTACAGCTCGGTACGTACCCTACCGAACATACCTTCGGAAATATGGGAGTCCTAAAAATGGCGCGAAAAATATATTTCGAAATTTTGAAAAAACGTTGCTCGATAAGAACGACCCTCAAGTACGCGTATTATTTTTCGTTTTTATTTATTTCACACATGAAATTAATACTCTGCTTCAGAGTTATTGGAACCTGTCCTGTGACAACAGACTCGCATTGTGGCGATGAGTAAGGTTAACAACATCTAACCGAGGACCAACGCCCAAACGGGTAGGGTGGATCGTAAATGATCCGAGTCTGGCGGGAAGGCTTCTTGGCCTGGGTTTTTGTTAGTGGATGAGCTGCGGCAAGTTCCACACTACCCGGAGAGTTTACTCTTCGGGTGGCTATCCCCACCGCACCGGGCCCCTTCGGGGGTCAGGTCGGGTCAACATGCTCAAGTTCCCGAAGGTCGTAGACACCAAGGGCTGATACTTCCGAGGGGGCATGGAGTGAATTGACACACGACACGAAGTGCACGAAGTGAGACGTGGAAGTGTGGAGGGCGTAAGCTTTATTTTGACCCATCCGCCGGAGGATAAAAAAAAAAAAAAAAAAAAAAAATCTAAAACAGAAACTACAAGTAATCGCAGTAGTTTGTCATGTGCCGTGAGTACTGCTCTGCCTGTACTCCATGTGTTTCGGGGTTCAATAACGCGGCTACTGCCTGCACTCGGGTTTCTGTCAGTCAGTACTGGCATTTTTGGGCCTGCGTTATGCTCTGAGTATCTGCAGTATATAGCCTGCCAATGCCTTAGTACTCTCCATACTCGGGGCCCGAAATGTTTGAGGCTCGCCTCGACAACATGTGAAAATGTAGGTGTTATTTCTAGTTTCTGTAAATGGTAGGCGATACCAGGTGAGTTCGCTTCCACATATACACAGCATTTTTTTTTCAAATATATATACATAATAAAACTATCCGCAAAGCTATGATAAAGAGCACAATACGAAGGTATACCGTACCCATGACTTTATCACGGATGGCCATATGTTCAAGATTTTAGATATGTAGTATCCTGCATCAAAAACAAATAAGTTCGTAGTACACATGAAAACCAGAGAACGCACAATAAAAATGCTAAAACTACTAATTGCCACTAAAAATACATTACAGTTAGATGTCACTAGTGTGTGTGTGTTCTTCACATTAAACCTTCCTTTCTACCCGTCGACATCCGGCACACCCTGTGTCCGTGCCGATTCTTCATCCTTCAAAGGTACCAGTTCTGTTGTCACAAAACTACGACACAGAGATACTACGGTCAGTGCAGTAAGCAGAGCAGACAATGCAATGCCATATACGACAGGCAAGACCTACCTTGCTAGCAATCCAGGTGCATGCAAGAGAAAAAAAGAGAAAAAAGGAAAAAAGCGAAAGAAAAAAAAAAGTAAAAGTAAATATACTGAAGCAAATCAACAATCAAGCAACCAAATGAAAAGCATGACAAAATAAAAAAAGAAAGTGTCGTACTTCTCCCAGAGGGGATGCGGCTTCCAATAAAAAAAACAAATGAAAAGAAACGAAATGAAATGGACCGAAACAGCGCCAACAGAGCAAGACTAAGAACGACAGGAAAGCACAGGCAACCGGAGCACATCAAAGGCACCTTCAAGCCAGCCGAGGCAGGTTTGTTGCCGTAGTACAGGCAGGTTCTACCAGCTAGTCGGTCTGGTACCTACTCTGTTTGCCGTCTCTCCTGCTTCCGTCAGCCATGGCTTCCCTACGACCCCCCCCCACCCTTTGTCTCGATTCCCTTGGGCGCCACCTATACCACGGATACGTGGCACTTCCGACTCAGTTCCGTTTCGTTCTCGTGTAACACACGAGAGTCCCGGAAAGAAAACCGGGAAAAACATAAACAAAATGAATACGTACGTAGCTGAGCAACCGAAGAAAGTCCTAGGAAAAAGATAAGGAAGGCGGAGAAACAAAGGCAAAAGCGATCACGGTAACATAAATGAGCAAAACAAAGTAGATGAAGCAAAGAATGCGAGGGGCTCTAGCATCGCTGTTGTGCCCCCCTTGAGAGGCAACAACAGGCAAAAGGCAAAAATCAGGAAAAAAAAGAAAAACAAACAAACAAACAAGCAAAGAAAGGGAAAGAAATACCACCAGAAATACCCAGGGAGAGACAGAAAAAAAAAAAACACCCAGTTCGCCAACCGCCAGGCCAGGTAGACCCTGTATCAAAAACAAATAAGTTGTATACATGAAAACCAGAGTAAGCACGATAAAAATTGGGCAGCGGCCAAAACCAAGTACACCTGGTCTGTTCAGGGCCAAAACCAGGTACATACTGAAATCAAGTTTAAAACGTACCCCACAAACCTGCCGTCCCTTGCAACGCAGAGTAGACTTTTTCATGTTCTTCGTGCTCGCCCGGTGGCTACGTATACGAGTAGCTGCTATTAACAGCAGTACGAGGAACGAACGCCTGCTGCTGTATTCTCCCTTCTCAGCTTGCGACACCTCTGGTATTCCAAGTTAACCACAATCCCTAAGGGGAGCCTTCTATGTCGTGTTATTTCGGCGGAGGTGTGCAGGCAGATATGTGTGTCGCTCGAGTAGCGTGTGGTGCGAGAGGTGCGAAGGGAGGGGGGGGGGCTCCGCGTACGTCGGCATTTGTATAGAGAGCATAGGGTGGGGAACTACTATGAAGGGCTTAAAAACGACAAAAAAAAAGTGAAAGTCAAGCAGAGTAGACAAAATCAGGTATACCTGGGCTTTAAAATAAGACCAACTATTATGGGAAACATTATTTTTGGGCTCCAGGAACTGATTTCTAGGCCCAATATACCCATTTTACTCCGTTGGACAGTCAAAAACACCGATACACTCCTAAATAACCACCCCGTAGTTTTTCGAGGGCTTTCTGGAGCAGTTCTCCGTTTTTCTAGGGTCTCGTTTTGATTTTTGGCGCAACTAATCACAACTAGTCAGTTTCCAGAAATATGGCTTGTTGGTCAGAACTGGGGCCAAAAATAATGGATCTTTGAGGATTTTTGGCTAAAAATCATCATGTCCTCAGAACTGGCAACTTGGACGAACAGTCAAACTACGACCCTGGAGAAACGAAAAAGTACGTCAGAAAGCTCTACGAAAACTACGGGGAGCATCCTGACGAGTCTATCGGTGTTTTTGGCCGTGCCGCCGAGTAAATCGCGTATTTTTGGCTAAAAAACTCAGTTCGGAGGGCCCAAAAATAAATTTCCCATAATAGTTGGTCTAAAGAGGCAAAAACAGGTAAAACGAGTTTGGACCAATGGCAAAGCACGTAGAGTGCGTTTTTTACTTGAGTTTAAGTATGTACCTGCTTTTGGCCGCAAACGGACCAGGTAGACCTTTTTTTGGCCGCTGCCCATAAAAATACCCCATACAGATATATAAAGACGACAGGTGGCTTACGCTACTCGTACTAATAGTAGATCCACTCTTCTATCAGGTCAACTTGTCGGAACACTATAAGTGATAAGTATACCTGATATACTCGTATCTATTTCAGACTGTTAATTTTTAGTTTTAATTATAATTAAAATTTGTTTTAATTAATTATTTTTTTCTCCCGCCACAAATAGACGCACACTTCTTCCTGAATTCGACAGCCTCAGACTGTGTCCCCCTTATACGGGATATATACCTTACATTAGGACATATGAAATCGGTAAATACGCGCGATCGAAGTACTACACTCAGCTAGCAAAGATGAGCTTCGACGAAATCCTCGAGCTCACAGCTGTAGTTTTTTTATTTTTGAAAATATATATATTTTACAGTTTTCGATACTAGGACGAGTAGTGTTTTTACTGTGGAATTACCGGTGTACTCAAGTTGGTGTACTCATCATGTTTTTGTTGTTGGTTTTGTTCATGGCATCGACAATTTTGTCATGGCTGGGGAGTGGTTGAGCCGGTTTTTCAGACGCGTTCCCACCGTTGTCGCGAAAAAGAAAATAAGTTATTTATGATCTTGGGCATATCATACGTTTTTACCAAGACCAGTATGTGATTCCCAACAATATTGGTTTGCTATTTGGCGTGGGAGAAAACTGTTTCGGTCCGATCGGGAGGGTGTTGTGTCAGAGCGTGTCGGACTGAATCACGAACCATTTTTTGATGGTATTGAATTGGATAAAGTATTACCTACACTGTTGATGAAGTATTACCTACACTATTGATGAAGTATTACCTACACTATTGATGAAGTATTACCTACACTATTGATGAAGTATTACCTACCAGGGTTCGAATTAGTGCTCCAGCAACATGTGCGCGTAGCGCACATCGGGCATATTTGGATGTGCGCGTGGCGCACACCGAGCCGGAGGCGAGGTGCGCTCCCCGCAGGGGCTCCCGGAGGGCTCCCGGAGGGCCCTCCGGGAGGGCCTCCCGGGAGGGCCCCCCGGGAGGGACCCCCGGGAGGGCCCTCGGAGGGCCCCCGGAGGGCCCCCGGAGGACTGCCGGAGGCGAAAAGTTTGGACGTATGTGCGTAAATGTACTCAAAATGTGCTTCTCATTCGCTCGTCTTGCAAATAACACACAGACAAGCATAGACAGAACCTGCTCCACATAACTGCAATGGATGTCAGCGCGCAGGTCAACTCTGAGGAATCATCAACATGTTGAAATCAATTTATTCGCCCCCTCATCACCGCAATTTTCCACTAGCACCCTGCAAACTCGCCTTCGCCATCTCACATGCTATACAACAGGTGCTATACAACTGCTATACAACGCTATCATCCCACCCAAAACGAAATATATTTCTCGTTCGTTCCAGTGTTTATTACTTGCGCCTTGCCAGGGCATCGTAAAAAAAAACGACCGCTTCACGAAGGATGTCGAGCCGCTTTGTCAGGTCAACGCCTTGTTTCCTGTACGTATAAATATATATATATCGTAGATACGTATATAGATACCAGGTTGAAACCACAAACGCGTGTTCCTTTGTATTTGCGACTCTTTCAAGCCTTGTTTCATTCACGGACATACCGTCATAAATTTGAACTCAGTCCCCTCAAAAAAGAAAGCCACAAACAAATTCGGCAGGAAATTGTCGAATAAATCACAAGAAATAGGCCTGAAAAAAAAATTCGCCTGCGGCGAAAAGAGACCCAATTGTTTTTCACCTGCGGCGAAAATAGGCCCCAAATTTTATTCGCCTACGGCGAAATGGACCCGCACAATGTTTTGGCCTGCGGCCAAAAAGTGTGCGGGGGCCTAAAAAAGATGTGCGGAAAGCCGCACATCTACTGCTTTTTGTGGTGGGCAAAAGCTGATATTTCAGAATTTGGTGCAATTGCGCACGTTTCACCAACTAATTCGAACCCTGTTACCTACACTATTGATGAAGTATTACGTACACTATTGATATAGTATTACCACACTATTGATAAAGTATTACCTACACTATTGAGGAAGTATTACCTACACTATTGATGAAGTATTACGTACACTATTGATAAAGTATTACCTACACTATTGATAAAGTATTACCTTCGTACACTATTGATGAAGTATTACCTAAACTATTGATAAAGTATTACCTACACTATTAATGAAGTATTACCTACACTATTCATAAAGTATTACCTACACTATTCATATGAGTACCTATCGACGTTGAGGCCATCAGCGGGCATCGAACGGGTCGTTGACAGGTGCCACTTATTATTGAGCTGCAAAACCCTCCTGCATCAATCTTTCTCATGATCACTGTTCATTGCGTCCGTGATCACTGAATTTGTTTTGCTCCGGGCCCTTGGCATCTAGAACTGTCGTTGGCATCTAATTTGTATTTAGCCTGAACGCTACGGGGCTATAAGCTTCGACGGCGGCCGTTACGCCGCCGGCGAAGCCCCCTTGTACTTGGTAGCATACTGACCGCCATCAATAATAGTGGAAAAGTGTGACATTGCCAGGTTTTTGTTCAAGGACCTAGAACTGGCGCTACCGCCAAAAATGTGGCCTGACTAATCACAGGCCGTCAAAGAGGTGAACAATAGTCAGGCGTTTCCGTAGGAAAACATTTTTTCCCCTTATTTTGTTTTTCTCTGAACGAGCCGCTTCCAGGTGGTCCAAGGCAAGTTTGTACAAAGTTTCACGCAAATATCCGAAGATCTGACTGCGTATGATCATATTAAGTGATGTATACCGCCCAAAATCGATTATATCCTGAAACTAGGTAATTACGAGGCATAGCCTATTTTTTTCACTTTTAACGCACAAAAATCAAAATGTCCGCGCCGTTTGTTGGGGATAGAGCGTCAAATTTAGCCCACGTGTGTAATGCGCTCTACCCTAGCTTTTCACGTTTTTTTTTTCTTCTTTTTTTTCGCCTGAAAGTTTAAATCTCTTCACGACCCAAAGTTCCCAAAATAATAAAAAAACAAACAATATCTGACAGGAAAAAAAAAAAAAACATCCGGTAAATGCTCGGGCAGGGCGCATAAAACACGTGTGCCAGATTTTAGGCTCTATCTCCAAAAAACGGCGTGGACATTGGGCACTGAATACATTTTGAGCGGTATGCTTTACCAGCATGTAATAAGAAACAGGAAATCTGGTCCAGGCTAGATATATTATTCGAGAGAGGGTGCTTTCAACACTTAGTTGGGCATAATGGCTCCCGATTTTATTATTTACCTCCAAATCCCAGCTTGGTGTTCTTATTTGCCTGTTCAGTATAAGGTGTTCTGTGCTACTACTTGGAATGGGAAGGGGGGGGGCAACAGTCGTACGGAAACCGCGGCTGATGAGAGCAGGAGGGAAACAGCCGACAGGGTAGCAAGGTACCAGGCTGACTAGTAAGTCCCACCTAGACTACCCGTGCCGCGCACCTCTGTAGCCGCTTCGAACGCGGCACTGTTTCTGGTGGTCTTTCTTTCCCTTTGTTTGTTTGTTTGTTTGATTTTTTTCTTATTTTTCTTTTTTTCATTTTTCTTTTTGCTTGTTGTATTGTGTTGTTGCTTCTCAAGGGGGGCACGACAGCGATGCTACAACCCCTCGCATCATTTGCTTCGTTTACTTTGTTTCACTTATTTATGTTACCGTGATCGCTTTTGCCTTTGTTTCTCCGCCGTCCGTATTTGTCCTAGGACTTTCTTTGGTGGCTTAGCTACGTACGTATTCATTTTGGTTTTGTCATTCCCCGTTCTCTTTCCGGGACTCTCGTGTGTTACACGAGAACGAAACGGAATTGAGTTGGAAGTGCCACGTACCCGTTGTATGGGTGGCGCCCAAGGGAAGGGAGACGGAGGGTGGGGGGGGTCATAGGGAAACCAGGACGGACGAAAGCAGGAAAGAGACGGCAAACAGAGTAGGTGCCAGACCGACTAGCTGGTAGAACCTGCCTGTACTATGGGCACAAACCTGCCTCGGCTGGCCTTCGGTGTGCTCCGGCCGGCTGTCCTATCCTGTCGTTCTCAGTCTTGCTCTGTTGGCGCTGTTTCGGTCCATTTTATTTTCTTTCATTTCATTTGGTTTTTTATTGGAGGTCGCATCTCCTCTGGGAGAAGCACGACACTTTCTTTCTTTTTTTGTCATGCTTTTTATTTGGTTGCTTGATTATTGATTTGCTTCAGTATATTTACTTTTTATTATTTTTTCTTTTCGCTTTTTTCTTTTTTCTCTTTTTTTCTCTTGCATGCACCTGGATTGCTAGCAGGGTAGGTCTTGCCTGTCGTATATGGCGTTGCATTGTCTGCTCTGCTTACTGCACTGAGTGTAGTATCTCTGTGTCGTAGTTTTGTGACCACAGAACTGGTACCTTTTTAGGATGAAGAATCGGCACGGACACTGGGTGTGCTGGATGTCGACGGGTAGAAAGGAAGGTTTAATGTGAAGAACACACACACACACACTTACTGCTATACACTGCTGTACACTCCAAAGTTCGCTGGTGTCACCACGTCACCACACACTGAGATCCTTAGGCTTGCAGCCCCCCTACGACATATATATATATGTGTATGTACGTTTTTTATACGTAAATAGCACCAGTGTAGCAGCAGGTGGGATTTGATGTATGTCGTATAAGATCTTCGATAAAGTGAGTTTCGGTTTATTGTTTTATCTTGGCCAGGGCATCATTTCAAATGGTTAAAACATGTTTTCAGTCTACTCGTATGATACAGCAGTTCATGAATTCCATCCCAACTTTTAAATAATTCAACGGGGTGGGCTAGTATTTGTTTTTTTCTCATCCCACTTATTAATTATCTTCGCCCTCCTCTTTCTCTCTTTTCTCTCCTTCCTACTAAAAGTCGTAACTCAAATCCGAGGTAGCAAAGTAGGCTCTTCTCCCTCCTCCCCCACTACGGTTCTTGCCTTGGATTTTCATGGCGAGAATATTTGAGCACCGTCTTCCCTCGTCGACTTGCGTCGGATTCCGCCTACCCACGCCACGAAGGCGCTCTCAGCAATTGGTTTCTTTTATTTTTCAAATAAAGACAAAATCTCTCACCACGGTGGGATTCGATCTTGGGTTTGTGTGTGTTCTTCACACTAAACCTTCCTTTCTACCGGTCGACATCCAGCACACCCAGTGTCCGTGCCGATTCTTCATCCTAAAAAGGTACCAGTTATGTGGTCACAAAACTACGACACAGAGATATATACGCTAAGAGCAGTAAGCAGCGCAGACAATGCAATGCCATATACTCGTACGACAGGCAACACCTACCCTGCTAGCAATCCAGGTGCATGCAAGAGAAAAAAAAAAAGGAAAAAAGCAAAAAAGCGAAAAGGAAAAAAAAAGTAGATATACTGAAGCAAAGTAAATCAACAATCAAGCAACCGAACAAAAAGCAGACAAAATAAAAAAAAGAAAGTGTCGTGCTTCTTTTGTTGGCTTGATTGTTGATTTGCTTCAGTATATATACTTTTTATTATCTTTTCCTTTTCGCTTTTTTCCTTTTTTTCTTTTTTTCTCTCTTTTTCTCTTGCATGCACCTGGATTGCTAGCAGGGTAGGTCTTGCCTGTCGTACGAGTACCTATGGCACTGCATTGTCTGCTCTGCTTCGTGTACTGAGCGTAGTATCTCTGTGTAGTAGTTTTGTGACCACCGAACTGGTACCTTTTTAGGATGAAGAATCAGCACGGACACTGGGTGTGCTGGATGTCGACGGGTAGAATGGAAGGTTTAATGTGAAGAATACACACACCAATGATAGTAGTCTTTAAAGCTGACCACTACTCTACCGGGGCGACTGTCTATTTGGCAGGTATCCACGAAGCTTGTTGGCGCCAAGGTCGCGAGTTCGAGCCCCCCCTACTGCATGCTCGTAGGGACTTTTTCTCGTAAAAACATATCTTGACTACGAGGCTGAAAGCTCGAGAGTGTGAGTTAGTAAAATTCGATGAACGTCCACGAGTGTTGGGAAGGCTGAACCCTCTGCGAGATAAAAATCAAGTCGAAAACCGAAGTGGGGGAGGAGGAAGAGAACCTTACTTTGTGACCCCGGATCTGAGTTACGACTAGGGAGGGAGCAAGACAGAGAGGCGAAGATACTAAATGGGATGGAAACAAAATTTAACCAAAACAAAAAACGATTCCACCTGTATATAATATATGTCATACACGAGCTGGTTCCAGCGCCAAGCGTGAGATTTCACCTTCGGGCATTTTGTTTTTGTCGGGCAATGCATACGCGAAATCCTTTAGGCCCAATATTATATGTAAGCACAACACTTTCTTTCTTTTATTTTGTCATGCTTTTGTTTCGTTGCTTAATTAATTGTTGATTTGCCTCAGTATGTTTGTTTTTTATCCTTTTTTCTTTTTTCTTTTTTTTTTGCTTTTTTTTTCTCTTTTTTCGCTTGCATGCACCTGGATTGCTAGCCGGGGAGATCTTGCCTGTCATATATGGCATTGCATTGTCTGCTCTGCTTACTGCACTGACCGTAGTATCTCTGTGTCATAGTTTTGTGACCACAGCACTGGTACCTTTTTAGGATGAAGAATCGGCACGGACACTGGTTGTGCTGGATGTCGACGGGTAGAAAGGAAGTGTAATGTGAAGAACACACACACATACAAATACCGGCACCCACGCCTCGGGTAGGGCAGGGAAGAAGTTGAAATTATTATATTGTTGTTGTTGTTGTCTTCACGTTAAACTCGTTTCAGTTGCTAATCCCTATAGTCTGATCTAGCAAGATCACAGCCCGTGGTCACAAAAGTGCTAGAGCCATCAGAGAATCCTAAAGAACACGCACACCTAGCAGGGAAGGGATACACCAGTCCGAAGAGGTACACCTAAAACTCCCTACAGCATGTTATGCGTGTCTAAAACTGAACTACACGCCCGCAATCTCCATCCGACTACAGCAGCATCGCCCCCCCCCCCCCTCCCACTCTTTACCAATGAATTTGCCGACTACAGCGTAACTACTGTCTGAAGTGCTGTCTGTACAAAAACACACGGTAGGCGTGGGAACAAGATGGAGCACGCAGATGCTGTCTGAAGTGCTGCCGGAATGACAGTCTGCGGGCACACAGTGAAAAAGAACAGCCAACCAAAGCCATCACGTCAATTGACAATTGCCCGAATCTATCCTGAACGTCTGTGTTAGGCACAGCATTATAAACATCGACACTGATTAGGAATCGTTCCACATTGAAGGGATCTTCCACGATCAGGCACACAATGAAGGCACCCGGGGTGTCCGCGACATCTCTGCCGCGTCTCTCTACAAAACCAGTGACGTCATCCACACAGACCCAACAACGAAATTCAGGGGGAAAAAACGAAAAAAAAAAAAATGACAACAAAAATTGATTGTCCGTTCGTCACGGGTCGATGTCGTCCGTGCTCCGGATGGCTGCTCCGCGCTGCTGTGGTGCTGCTGCGGCGCGCTGCTGTGATCCGGCGCGCCGCTCCGGTGCGACTTGGCCAGTCCTAGCACGACCACACTCGACGTGCTCCGTCCGTACTCGCTCTCGTTGTTGTCCTTCCCAGTCGGCTCCTCGCTTTCTCCCTCGTTGCACTCAGGGTGCTTGGTCTGGAAAATAAAATTTATCGCGCTGAAGGGATTGACCAGTCCAAAGTACAGCTCGTCGCCACACGCTCCCTCCTCCTTTGATGGCGAAGCCAATTTTACTGAGACAGTACAGCTCCCTCTAGCAAACACACCTAGGACCGTGTACATAGTGTCCGTCCACCTTTCTGATGGCGTCTGCCTCAGCGCACAAAAGTGAGATGGACATTGCTGTCTACACCGACGGCCAAAAAGGCCCGTGCATCTGAACTTTTGCGCCTAACGCACCAGTGCCGATCCAACTCTACCGCTGCACACGCTTGGTGGCGGGTGCGCAGCAGCAAGAAGGTATCGGTCCGCTTGAGGGTGAGCCTAGCCTTGCTCGCTAGAAAGACCCCCCGGCCATGCCAAAGCAAAAAAATTGCCGAGGCAGCGAGGGGAAGAAGGGAAATCCGAAATACAAATATGTAGAAATCGAAAGGAATGCCAAGAGTCTCATCCGGAATTCATAATTTTTCAGGAGATGAATCCACAACAAAGAAAGCAAGCATAGGAGCAGGGCCAGCTATAAAACGGAGCAAGTCGTATCTCGTAAAATATAAAAGAGCAGTGGCAAAAATCGGGTATACCCGATGGGTTTGTGGCCAAAACATTTTGCCACCACCCCACGCTGGCCACAAACCCATCGGATATACCCGATTGTGGCTACTCAACTCTCGAGAGGTACCCAATTATTACACCCACCTACCCGAAAATGGCCAGGCTGTTCGACCTCAACGGACGAGCAGTCCACCACGCACCAGCCGACGATTACGACGTATCAAGCACCAGCATACGTATCACGACGTATTACGACGTATCTAGCCGAGTTCCAACCTGTGACCGACGAATCCATCTGCTTGATATATATCCATGATTTGGGTGATTGGCGATTTGGTGGTTTAGGCTCGGGGACCTAAATGAAAAAGCGTTGCATAAGAAGGTGAGCTGTCGCGCACGCCCAGAATAAGAAAGTCAGCCTGAACGCGATTTCCGGTTTTCTGTGAGATGGCTGGTACTAGTGCTGTACATGTACTGTTGTGCTGTGATGAGGTGTGATGAGAGGTGGCTTCTGGTTGGGAGAAGGAGAGAGAGCGCTGTGAATCAGCTACTGCTACTGCTGTGCTGAAGGTGGCTAGTAGCTTGTGGTTCGGAGATGAGGGAGAGACAGAGCGGTGCTGTGTGGGTGGGAGAGGGAGCGAACCAACTACTATTACTACTGCTGTGCCGTGATGAGGTGGCTTTTAGTCCGGAGAGGGAAAGAGAGCACTGCGAACCAACCACTAATACTGCTGTGCCGTGTTTTGAGGGTCTTAAGTTTGGTTGGGGGTGAGAGGCTGCGCGAATCAACCAAATCATGGATACTTATCGAGCGGATGGATGTATATCTATCAAGCAAATGGTTGCGTCGGTAACAGGGCACGAAAAAACGATGAACTTGGTCGTGATAGTCGGCTGGTGCGTGGTGGGTTGTTGGGCCGTTGTGGTCGAACAGCCCGGCCATGTTCGGGTAGGTGGGTGTAATAATCGGGTACCTCTTGGGGGGTGAGTAGCCAAAATCGGGTACCAGTATACCCGATGGGTTTGTGGCCAGCGTCGGGTGGTGGCCGGCGAATAGATGGCGCCCGGGGGTCGTCGCGGTCACTAAAACACAATGGTACCCTGTTTTGGCCACAAACCCATCGGGTGTACCCGATTTTGGCCACTGCTCTAAATAAAATGTATACTCTGTTTTTGCCCATTCGATCTCGCCGAGATATCCGCAAAAACTCAAAAACACGAACTTTGCGACACACAATTCGTATAAAAATCACAATTTTACTCAAAACCGAAATGAGTGGAGACAGTGCTGAGGACATAAGGAGAAGAGCGATGAAAGTTTCGTTGCCCAATTCGCCATCCAAGAAAAATAGTTATCACCAGAACCGATTCCACACACTAAGACAAGTTATTATGAATCAAAATGTCATTTTTGCGAGGCCCCGCTCGAATTGGAGAATTTTGCACTGGAAATTTAACCACGGAATTGACCTCGGAATTGAATCACACGTTCAAAGGCATTCACTGTCGGTCTATTTTTATTTTGTATTTGAGTTTGGGTCACTTTTAGTATTTTTTCGGGTTGTTGGATCGGTCATATCTCAAGTATCTAAGAATCAAGGCAAGTGTTTTTATATTGATAGAGGTATCCGAGATCCGACGTTTAAACTGTTCTAAGGCTTGCCTAGCTCTACAGGTAGCACCCTGAGGGTACCCGCCAGAAACGTGTACCCGCCAAAATTTTGAGCCCGTACCTTACCCTACCCGCCGGGTAATGCCATTTTGACGGGTACCCGGGTAAACGGGTACCTGGCGGGTACCCGGCGAGCGTGTAATATGGCAAAAAACAGGAAGTACACTACGTATGATACGGGGCGACTGTTCACGATCTTCCGCTTAGAAGACTGCAGTGCACTTTTTCCGACCCACTACATATCCTGGTATCTGGAAAGTAGCCATCATGAAGAGACATTACATTGAAGAAATACAATGATTGACTCTGTAGCTAAAGTATTTGTACCTCGTATGTTGCAGGATTGCCGAACAACAATGATGGATGGCGCATCAATACACCGATTCTGCTCGAAAATCGAAGAAATCGTGAACAGAAATAAAACAAACACGAAGAAAACAAGTACTTATGATACATGGTTTCGCAAAGAAGGGGCTACCCACACCTATACACCTGAACTCAGCAGGGGCCTGGGGCCAGCATCGTTGCGCACCCGGGTAGATAGATGGACTCACAGAAGCACACTTATATACTAAAAGTCAGTGGTATTATCTGCCATAGTAGGTGACGTTCCCAGCTCTCTATTTCGGTTACCGCACTTGACGATTCAAGTAACAGCATGCGCGTCTGCTGTTGCTGTCAAATTGAGAGCCTGGAGAGTCTTCGCTGTCGCGTCGTACTGCTGCTGTCCGCATCGCTTTGGCGGACGTTTTGCACGGGCGCCTTTGGACTTTCGGCGTGATTCTGAGCAAGATCGTCCCCCGCCGGCACTTCAGTTTACTGAGAAACCGCGCCACGATCGCTCGCCTGCTGGTTCATTGTGCCCAGCCGATGTCCCGTAACGAAACTGCCGTGTGCCGTGTGTCGTGTGCGTCCTCTTCAGCGTTGAGTGTAGCAAGTTGATGGCTTTTGTGGTTGAGGGGTGAGATTGTGTGTTTTGAAGGGGTTTCCTAAATATATTGTACAGGCATAATTAACCGGGAATACCAATTACCCGCGGGTACCCGAATTCCCGCGGGTACCCGGGTACCCGGTTCCCGACGACGCAATTACCCTGAAGGCTCCGACTACCCGCGGGTAATGGGCTCGGACCCTACCCGTTAAACGGGTAGGACCCTGACGGGTATACCCGCCGGGTACCCGGGCCAATTGAAATGAGGGTCATACATCTACCCACCTCGTGGTACAGCAGCAGCAGTAGTTGCACAACACGCGCATGAAAACACACGAAAAACGTACGAGTACAACAGCAGAGTTTGAAGACCGTGTGGTTACACCAGGGTTCGAATTAGTTGGTGAAACGTGCGCAATTATACCAAATTTCTGAAATATCAGCTTTTGCGCACCACAACAAGCAGAAGATGTGCGGAAAGCCGCACATCTTTTCTAGGCCCCCGCACACGTTTTGGTCGCAGGCCAAACAATTGTGCAGGTCCATTTCGCTGTAGGCGAAACACAATTTTGGAGCCTATTTTCGCCGCAGGCGAAAACATTTTGAGGCTGCTTTCGCCGCAGGCGAAAATTGTTTTAGGCCTTTTTCTTGTGATTCATTCGAGAGTTTCCTGCCGAATTCGTTTGTGCCTTTTCTTTTTGAGGGGACTGAGTTCAAAATTACTATGGTTTTGTATGTCCGTGGATGAAACAAGGCGTGGAAGGGTTGCAAATACAGAGGCTATGTTTGTCTGTGTGCTATTTGCAAGACGAGCGAATGAGACGCGCATTTGTTCAGTACATTTTCGCACATACGTCCAAAATTTTCGTTTTCGGCGGCCCTCCAGGGACCCGCCGGGGGCCCTCCGGGGGCGCTGGTGGGAAGCGCACCTCGCCTCCGGGTCGTTGTGCTCTACGCGCACATCCAAGTATGCCCGATGGGCGCTACGCGCACATGTGGCTGGAGCACTTATTCAAACCTGGATGAGACGCACATACCAGCAGTACTTAGCCATGCACAGCACTGCATCGCAGAGCGTGCGTATTCGGACTTCTACATACTCGAAGTAGAGCAGTATGTGCTCGTACTCCTACAAAGCTAGAGCACTGCTGGCTGTACCTACCTGTTTGTGAAACTGGACGTACTCGTACGAACATGCCTTCATTCATATTCCATTTTCAGTAGTATCTGGTATACACTAAATCGGGTAAAACTCAAAGCTGTCGTATTGAAAAAAAAACAGAAATTAAAAAGCCGCGCACTGCTGAATGCTGCAACTTGCTCATTTAAAACTATTTGCAGCAGCACGACATAATAAAACGGAATACGAGTACGACTAGAATTACTTGCTGTCCACACTGCCTGCGTGGCACTATAAGTATACTCGCACAGCAGCACAGTGGTGTACAGCAGTAAGGCCGTGTCTTAACTTCATTCGATAGCTTGGAATGGCTGGAACGGAACGAGACTATTCGCGTTCGTTCGTTCCCTTCCATGCTGTTTTTGCGGTTTGTGTCCGATCGAAGTTTTAGGCACCCGATCCTGGAACAGGCCGCAACAGAAAGTAACCCATGAAATTTGCCTCGGGACTGTGTAGCTGGACTCTAGGACAGGGGTACCGTCACGTAGGCAGCGAGTGCTCCTGGTACAGAGGATAGCTTCACACGCAAATAGAGCGCCTGATATGCCTCAGACCAAGCAGTGCTAGCCGTCCAAGTGGCAGCCTCGGGACAAGTCTAGAAGTTATTATATCGCCGTCGCGGCTCGACGAGGTATCCTGGTGCTTCTGTGAACATTGGTCCAGCGTTTTTGCTAGATATCTATGGCCACAGTCTCGTTCGCCACCCGAATGTTTCCCTCGTGAGCCTCCTGTACAGGCCATGGCCGTATCGCGTGACTCCTACCGCAGGCGAGACCTGTGGCGTCTGCACGTGCTCCATCGCGTGCTCCCATGTCATCTCATTTTGCCTCATGCCCTCGTGGGCCTCCCAGCAAATGTCGAAACCAGTTGCAACATTCCAGCACCAATCAACTGCCGTAAATATCGTTCCAAGTGGGCCGTTTGGTTCTGCTGAACAAGGATTACTGTTTTGACACATACGCTTCCTCTTTACAAATCTACGGACAGCTTGGAACGCTTGGAATCTGTTCGGTGTTTTTGTTTCTCAATATCCAATCAGCACCACTTTTTCAGGCAAATAATTTTACGTTCGTTCCGTTCCAATGCCCGCGAAGTGAAGTTAAGACACGCCTTAATAGATGAAAAATATAATGCTCTTCGCGCTACATACATACGTGTACGCTCCGTGTATGCGCGTGCTCGTGTGATTCGGGATGTATACTTCATCGTTTCAACCACATGCAATCCATATTTTATTCTTCACGTATGCACCGCATTTGTTTTACATGTAAAATAGGCCGTTCAAGTCCGGCTTCGAACGTTCTTGCAAAATATTAGTTTTATTTTTAAAGAACATCTTCAAGCTGCGTACATCCGTTGTTATTCGTGCAAGAATACCATGAAAAACAATCGGATACTTGCGTGAATAGGAACATAATACTCGTGTATAGGAGATGGAATGATTCATCCCCGAAGAAAACACTTGTTTGTGTTTGCATTCTCTTTGTGATGCTCTAAATAACCGGGTGTGGCTCTAAAGGTACCTTACATTTCTCACAGATCGGAATCCGAGTCTTGGGGATAAATCAGATAGATGCCAATGATGGCATGAATGTTTGCAGCAACCTGCCCTTGTGAAAGCGGCAGATTGAATGACAATGCTTGACATATTCCCGCTCGCGTTCACGGTTCACGGGGAGATATTCAACGGTAAGCACGAGGAGCGAGGGGCGTTGAAGTCGACCCTTTCGCCACAGCAGCACTGTGCAATGTAGAGAGCACCTCCACCGTAAATACCCACTCGGGGAGATGTCGTGCGAAGCAACAAGGACCTCGACGATGCAAAGGGCCGACAGCATGAGTCTCCTATATGATACTACTCCATTCCTTTAAAAAGTGGTCGCCTTGTGTTTGTGACAACCCCCCCCCCCCCTTCAAGATTCAAATAGTTGCTCAACATGCCACCCAAAATTCAAGAATTTGCCTTCTTCTCGCTTCTTTCTTCTCTGATCTCCGCACGCGTTCACGACGAGGTAAGCGGGGGGTGCAAAGGGCGAGGAGCGTCGGAGGCGATCCTCAAAGAGAGCGCCCGAAGAAAAAAAACAAAAAAACCCGAGATATCGAGGTGCCGAGAGTCCGATACTGAGGTCGTCCCGGAATGAAAATTGTTTATCGTCGGAGCTTCAGGGTTGAACCAACATAAAATTATATATGTTTATATATAAGCATAATATGTCGAATTGATTTTTTACTTTTGGCGTATATATATTATACGAGTTGTAGTGTTGTAGTTTGTTATTTTTCGTAATACTTGCAGAGGCGTTGTTGCATAATAGGGTTGAAACTGCCTATACTAAAATTCAAAAAAAAAAATATCTCGGGCATACATCGGCCAATACGTCGATAGTTTGACACTACAGTAGGAGTGTTGGCATGATCGTACCAACAAGGGGAAAATGACTGTGACATTTGTTTTGTTATGCGAAACATGCAAAACTGTTATATTGAACGCCTTCCGAATTACTAGACATTATTACGAACTGGGAACTATTTACCAATACTTTCACCGGAATCATGTTTGCACCTCGGTTTGTGAGAGTTTGAACGCGACGTTTAGCACCGTTGTGCTTTATATCAATGCACACCGAACCACACCCGGTTGTTGGCTAATTACAAATAAATGCGTTCGTCAGGGAGGGTCGAACTCGCCAAAACTAATCAGACAAAATGGTAAAATCAAAATGCACCTGGAGAAGGGAAAAAAAACGAGAATATAAAAGACCAACACTGAGGCCGTTTCTTAAGGAGTTTTGTTTGGGGTTATTAAATGGACCCCGTTTGGCCAAGGGCAAATAAACAGCTCTTCATGGAACTTAAAACGACGAAGTTTGACCACGAAAAAATGTAAACATCAGTTTCACTAGGCCACCTCGTTCATTATGCGCCCCAGACTGAACAGGTTCATAGGTTACAAACTGAGGTTTATATTTGAGCCTTCGTATAGGTTTTTGTATGCATACTATGTCTGATATACCAACAGCCGGTACTCGTGAAATGTTATTGTGTCGTATACCCGGCACACCAGTAGAGGTGCTGCGTGTACAGACTGATACGGTCGCGCACAAGCCCACCCTCGCCCTACCCTCACCAGGAACAAACCTGCACTCGCCCGGCCGTCAGCCAAGAACTCTCAACACGGCATCGGGGAGGGACGATGCGGTAAATGTGATAGATCGTCAGGGGTTTGTTGTAGACGATATATTATCTGTGTGGCATCTCATATGATATGTACCCCCAGGTTAATGTTTTTGTTGCTGCTGTGAGCCTGTGTTTTCTCGTGCCCACCAATTCGAGAGCGGACACAATGCTCTCGTATCAACGAGCACGCTCGGTATCTGGGTGCCGTCGCTGCTCGCTTTGCGCGCAGAGGCAGCACTCGCTGGGCGATGGAGGGAGTAAGTCGAATATAACTCTTTATTTGTAGGTGTGAGTATGATTGGGCGTCGTACTGTCACAGCTGCTCTTTCTACGTAATGCAGTCAGTCCTACTTGTACTGCTGTATCAATTATATGGTGCCAAGCTGCACCCCGTGCCCGAGCTCCCTTCACCCTATATCGGGATTTTGATAGCGTAGGGGGACAACTCGTGCATTGGGTCCTTGGCACTGGTTTGTTCACGGAGAGCGGTGGTGGGGATGACGCGGCGCCATCAGGCGGTCGAGAGAGAAAACAAAAATGCATATTTTGTTTTTGCTAACTTAAGAAGCAGCAGTGAGCAACGGGGGCCACAGTATGTAGTTCCCCTCGACTCTGCAAGACCCTCGGAATACGGCCAAACTCGAGTGTATCCAACGCATCCGGGGAAACATTGATCAATCTCCGTAGATGAATTACAGTGACACTACTGAGATACTTGTACTATTAATTATACGGTAATGTAACGTGTCATATTTTATGGAATATCATATCAGACTTTGGTACGAGTAAATCCCACAGGGTCCATCTATGAACCTATAAAGAAAAAAACATAGGAAACGGCCTGAGTGAGTTGTTTTGCATTGTCATGACGCACAACCCTGCCAAATTTCGTTTTCCAACTCTTTAAAATTAATGTTCAAAAAAGCGAGGACAAAATGTTATGGCTCTCGCTCTAACCAGCTCGTATACCACTGTGTATATACATTTCGTATTTATACAAAAATATTCCGGCTGACGCCGACTAATCAATAAATCGAAACCGAGACCTTGGTAGTGGCTGCCAGTGGGCGTTAGAAGGACGCCTACTTGCTATCGATTGATCAATACGTCGAAGATGTGATTACGCTTTTCCTTCACCATTGTCACAGTGCACACCAGACCGGGTAGCAGCACGCCGCAGTGGGGAGGCGGTAGAGGCATGCTGGTAGAGAGCGTTCATATTGCCTTGCGAGTACGAGTGGTATGTGGTGGTTGATCAGTGAATCCAAACCAAGACCTTGGTAGTGGTTGCCAGTGGGCGTTAGAAGGACGCCTACTTGCTGTTGAATGATTCATAGAGGATGTGACTACGCATTTCCTTCACCGTTCTCATGGTAGACACCAGACAGGGTAGTAGCACGCCGCACAAAGGAGGCGGTAGAGGCATGCTGGTAGCGGTAGTTGTAGTCGTAGTAGTAGTAAATACCGATAGCACTATAAATAGTAGCAATATCAGTGGCCGACTTGGTGTAGTATAGGAGAGCATTCATATATTAATATTGCCGTACAGGTAGTGGTGCTGCAGCAGGGAAAGCAGGGCTGTTTTCCAGTTTTTCTTCTTGTACATAAGCAAGACATATATTTCGGCCAATTTTCCTAATTGAGAATTGCCTTTCTGATAAGAATGAAAATTGATTTTAGTACTTTGTTATTGTTCAAGAGTTGTATTTCGCTCACGACCAAACTTTGACCTAGAATATATGTTTCTCGATGGTAGGTATCGATGCACGAAAAACAAATTGAAATCGGCTTCGACAGGCTCGAAAAAACAAGGGTTAAAGGGAAATTGCGTTTAGGAGCGAGGTCCCTCGGCCATAAGTATAGGTTCTCTGGGATCCTCGATATCTCGAGACTGCCGATGATGCCGATTTCGTTTTTTGTTTTGGTCATGGACGGTTGTGACAACTGACAAAAAGGGAAGTACGTCTCTTCCAATTAAAAAAAACAGTATTTTCGATTTTCGTTCTCATCGGAAAGGCAATTCTCAACTAGGAAAATCGGCTGTTATATTATGTAAATACGTATAGTCCGTCAGACACAAAACGTCCAAAATTCACCAAGTAACACTTATCTCGGGTATGGGTAAGTTGTTGAAAAAACAGAGATACCCTTCAACACGGGCCTCTCGAGACGTAGATAATAACACGTCGTGTATACGTATTTTAATATTATTATTTAGCCTGGTTTTTACAAATACATTTTATTCCTGGTCCGACCTTTTAGATCGATTGTAATGTTGCCACACAATAATTAGACTGCGTATTTAGCTAGCTCGTAATTTTTGCGCCTGGGCGTTTTCTGTTTCGAAAATATATATATATATACTGACGTAGATATCGGCAAAAACGCGCATTTTAGAGGTCGTTTTGTTCAAGTTTACATTAAGTAATTATGTGTCGGGTTTTATTTAAAGGGCGACAAACGATGAATTAACACCATACGCGTAGGGTATTGATTTCGTTTCTCCTGGGAAACGAAAGTTCGTCAGATATTTTGAGGATTCGTCCCAAAATTAGTGATTTTTGCCAATTTAGGCCGGTCTTTTGTTTTTCTTGATGCTGTGTTGCATAATCACTTGTTATTAGTGTTGATTTTGTTTTCGTTCAAAATATCAGCATCGATTCGTCTTGCCTTCGCGATCACGAATATACAATTTTCAATAGAGTGTTTGCGATAGAAGTAAATGAAAAAAAATACTTTCCTTCCGCTAAAAAAAGTGAAATCCCTTCCCTTCACGATTTCGGTGTGTTTGCGATAAAAGTGAACCCAATGCTGCAGGCGACGCCTCTGAAAATACATGGGAAAGAGGGGTGAACCAAAAACAAAACGAAAACAAAAACTAGTGTACGAGAGGAAAGTCAGCCCAACAACGGTGGGGGCGGGAGGGATAACCGCAGAGCGGCCGCTGCCACGACCGCACGCAGTAGCACAGTTGGCTGCAGCTACGTGGCGGCAGCTAACGGAAGCGTCTTCTCCAGCAAAATAAACAAACATCATCGGCAGCAGCAGCAGCAGCAGCAGCAGCAGCACAGCAGCAGCAGCGGTAATTTCGCAGCAGAAGAAGCAACGGCTTCCGTTTTCGCTTTTTTCGATTTTGCGACCGACTATTTATTTCGTCGTGTGCTGCTCATGCTGCTGCCCTCGTCCTACGCGCAACACCACGCCGGCACGCTCCGCTCCAAGCCCGCCCGGCGCCCGACGTAGACAGACCGAGGCGGCGCGCCGCCGCTGCTTCTACTCCTGCTACTGCTGCTACCGCACTGTGGTGGAATTAGAATGATACACGACGGTCTGTCATCCTGTCGAGTTATACAAGCAAGGCGGTACGAGTACGTGTGCATGTGTACTACCTGCAGTACGAACTCGTACTCGTACGATTAGTTCTTTCTGGGCGACGCATCCTCCACGACACCAAGCCGGCGAAAGCGTACCGTAGCGGCCGCCGGCAGTCCGCCGGCTCCCCGCTAGCAAAATCCGACACCGCTCATCCGTGTCATAATAGGGATGTGGATTCAGCGTGTGTACCAGCTCATAGCTGGTGTGTACGCTGTAGGCCCTTTTGCTGATGACCGGCAAGATACAGCCTGAATTAGAGGGTGAACGCTTAAGTCTCCGGGAGGCACACTTGTATGACCGCTTCAAAAGAAGAGAAGATAGTGTTCGCGACTCCAAAGCCAATCAATGTTGATTATTGTATGTGCTCAAATGCGAGGCAGATGGTGAGCAAATAAGGAGCAGTGGGAGAGTGGGCATGTAATCGCTCCGGCTCCCTTGATGATATTGAGGATCGCAAACATCAACATGCCCTTGCTACGATAGTTTGCATCTCACACGAGCAGCATGTACTTCGTACGACACCCATACGTAAGACAACGCAACAACAATCGTAACCGATTTTGTACGGAGTACGCAGTCCATATACGGTAATATTAAATCCATAATGTACTTCACACAATGTACCACGACAGCTTATCAATTATTCCGCATCGTGTTTACTTGCAGGAATGTTGTTCCACACGTGGTTACCGAGCAACTAAACCACTTAGGATATAGTAAACACCAGTTAGGACAATGTATTAATTGTCCTGCATACCTTTACTGGCTTCATTGATAATGAACTCTGATTGGCCACTACTCGGTATTTCGAGGATCCAACTCTTGAGCATAAACTATGCATGCCACAGGTAATTACTCCGTGTTATCGAGTGACGACAAAATGATGACTACCAACAAGAAATAATCTTAACACGACCTCTCGTATTGATAACCCGTAACATGTTACATGCGAGCAAATCCAGGCAAACACGGCAAATAATACGACCTCTCGTTTACATCCCGCTTTTCTACGCCTGCGTTACATTCTCAAGACAAAAAATACTCCAACTCGTTTTCTACTATGTGCCTATGTAAAGGCCATGAGTTCGAACAACAAGGATCCAATTACTTGGTTAAAATGTACTTGTCTAAACTACTTGTCTGTATACATACTCACGAAGAAGAATCCATTGCTGTCGCAAAAAGGTTTCATTACTCCTTTGCAACGTCGAAACGACATCATCCGTTTCTGCTTCACTTTTGAGGGGTACGTAATCCTTCTACAGCTAACGCGAAAAGCTACAACGCGAAACCTGGCAACGTAAAGGCATACGACTGTTGTGATGGGGCTTTAAGCATTGACTGTCAAAAGCATGCAAAGCCGAAAGTATCACGCACAGAACCTTGGAACCCGTGTGGGACTTAGTATACATCTACCAGACAGACATACTCGGTATGGTGCCGGAAGTTGTGAGGCTGGATATGCTTGATCGGTCGTAACTCCGTCAATTCTTGCTATTTTTCATTTTTGTTTTTGGAATTATGATCTACATCCAAAGTGCCACAAGATTTGTTCAGACACCGTATCGATTGGAGGCGTTCCTGATATTTCGGGTTTTTGTATAGATGTTTTCAGGCGTTTGTTGGGGGGAGGGGACGAAACTAAGAATCGTTTATTTCTGTAACTGCGCTCGTGCCACTACTCATTTTTGAATTTACTCAAGTGATATCGGCGGGGCTTGAGTAGACGAACACAATGATATACCAATAAATTCATACGGGAGTTCCATTAAAAATATATGGCGTTTATTTTGGTTGAGGGTGCTCAATTCCATTCGCAGACACTCAGCCGTGTTCTCGAAAGCTTGCTTGTGTGTCCCCCCCTTCAAGAGCAACTGGTACACTGATCTCACAGCCAGCGTCTGTCGGAGTAGCTTCGCAGCTTGCGCGTGGGAGACGTCAACAAACGTCTAGGAAACGCGAGAACGGTGCATCACAGAGAGGGCAAGGGAGAAGGGGGGGGGGTTGGGGGAGGGTTGGTATCTTGCGGAGCCATATGTTTGTGTGTTCGTATATAGGATGCACGCGTTGCGCGTCTGGGCAACGAAATACACACTCGACGTGGCTACAGCAGCAGTACAAGAGCAATACAGCAGCAGCAACAACAACAGCAGCAGTACCAAGCACCAGCAGCAGCAACAACAGCAGTATCAACAGCAGCATAACACAGGGTAAAAACATACCGATGTAGACGTAAATGTAAGAAACGTTTTCATTCAATATTTATACCCCAACGGCGATTATATTTCCGTCCAGTAAGTATCATAACAGCACAATAAGAATGTACCATATATAATTCAAAATATAAACCGGCTCTCACCTCGTGCCCAGCAGTGACCACTGCTGCAGATCCAAGACACTCTTTTTCGACAGCATCCAAATAGATAATTGCATGCTCCCAGTGATCCCGGCATGCCTGCCTGCCTCTTCGCGCCATAGGAGCAACGCGGCCTGCCTGCCCCTTCCCGAGTTCCGCCGCGTATTTTAGGAGGTACGGCCGCTGCTTCCAAGTGTTTTTCACAGTCCCGAGGGCGCTTTTCTCGAGCAGGAAGAGGAGCTTGGGCTTCGATCTTGTGCCCGGCTTCACTGAGGCGCTCCACACATACTCCATCCTCAGTTGGGTGCCAGGCAGCAGCAAAGTTTGCCTCTGCTACCCAGTCACGAGCCCTTTTTGCGCTCTTGGGGTACTTGATGCCATCGCTGTACCAACGCCTTCTAGATCCATCAGCTATCATAGGTCCGCCGTCACCTCCACACGATACTTCTTGGCAGCTTTCGCTTGCAGCACGCTGACAAGACGACCACCCTTATCAGCCAAGGTGGCCTCCATGCATTCTAGATCTTCACATCATAGCATAAAGGGCGCCATGACAACAGATCTAAGACCAAGTGCCTTCAGCCGTTATGTGGTGATGTGGGTGAAATTTTTGATTTTTTTTGCTTTGATTTGTTTCGGCATCAGCGCAGAAGGATACGGGGACGACTCCGATGCCATAAAATAGATGTGATATCTGGCTTTCGATATCTGCATTTATTTTGTGTTGATTCGCCGTGGTTGTTGAGATATGGCGATTTTGGTGTGATGAAGTGCCTTTTCGAACAATGGTGAAACATCCATTACTCGTTTCCCCGACCGGATCAACACTTTTGGATAGGCTCATTCGAACGGCCTTGTCAAGAGCTTTCCGGCGTATATTACAGATTCACATAATTCGTATGAGAAGGCACTTTTTTTAATCAAAGTGCTTCAAAACAGCCTCACAACTTCCGGCACCATACGATAATACTCCGTACACTCAAAAACTAAATACTACGCCAGTTAATATTGGCCGTGTATACAAAATTTATGAAATAATGTGAGACGAATTCAACAGTGTTACTGTGTATGTTTGTTTCCTAAAACGAACTGTATTTCCATGTTTGTACTGCGCATTAAGAGCTGTATCTCATTATATTCTATAAAAGTATTAACTACAGAAACAAAACGTGCAACAATATTTCAGCAATATTTCAACGATCAGTTTGTTGACCAAGAACTTGACTACTTACTGCAGCTGCCGACAACGTTTCTGTCCGCTCCCCCTTGTACAAACAAGACGTGTGTGGTGCTTCTACAAAACAAATCTTGCACAAATAGACTAGCAGCCGAACCACGTTTCTGACCGCCCTCCCATACAAACAAGACGTGTGGTGCTACGTACTACGAAACGAAACAAATCTTGACGTTGAGTAGATGCGACCCTGTGATGCAGATATCTCTCCTAGCAATCCAGATGATGATGTTCAGCGGTTCCAGAAGCGATATTCCAGCAGTCCTGACGATGACAATGATGCTCTTCAGCGGCCCCAGAAGCGTTGTTCCAGTAGTCAAGAGCGATAGATGATGTGGCAATTCCAGCAAACGTTCTCCGCCGGCAATTCCCATAGAATAGTATGTAGGTGATGTCTGTGGCTCGCTCCCGAATGACACCTCTCCATCGAACCCACATGTTTCTGTCGTGGCAATCCGGTAGCTCCGACGGTCCCATCGAACAGTGCTGTGATGATTAAGGAAGGTGTCATTTCCAATAATCTTAAGCCCTTGTTATACAGCGATCCCGGACCGTCGTCCCGGCGACCCCGCGTTGTGGTGAGGCGGCCCCTGGTGTTCATGGTCAGATAGCCCCTGTATATATTTGTGGTTTCGATTCTAGACCCGTGTGCTCTCGTGGGCTAAATTTCTGTAGCCCCCCGTCAACTACGCGCGCCAAGCGCAAATAATGCCGGCTGAAGTTGTACCACCATACCGCTGACGTGTCGTGCCCTATATCAGTACAAAAAGGTCTACATTCGTTCGTATGTGCAGCCGTTTCCTATTCCAGTAGTAAGTAGCAGCAGAAGCAACAGCAGTAGTGTCAAACCAACCTGCTCCCCCGTTACGTACAGGAAATACACAGCCGATATCCCCCCCCCCGCAGCACAGCAGTACGGCAGCGGTGCAGCAGTGGTGTATAGCGTAAACCTCGACTGCTATCGGTGCGTACGAACAAAGTTTAGTCGAACTTGTCCGGCCGTAGAAGACCCTGACGCACTGGTAGATCCAAGGCTGCTGTGTCGTCGTAGCAGAAGACCTTGTAGAATGTAGACGATCCGTCTCTGGAGTTGTCGGTCAGACCCTGATGTACTCGCAGGATGTTGTAGTCGCTTGTCGACCACAGCAGCTTGACGACCACGTAACTCTATCGTGAAGCTCGTAGCGGAAGCAGCAGCTCGGGGTTCCCGGGCGAAGTCTTGTCCTAGACGTACCTCGAGACCCACAGCCCTGCTGTTGTCGTGCTTAAACGTCGAGGGCCAAATCTTCATAAAGTGAAGCCAATTGTTGTAGCCGGGGTAGTGAGATCTTGACCTCCGATGTCCCCGTCGCTACTACGTTAACGCGTTTACGCGAGGCTCACAACCTAATATAGATGTGGATTCAGCGTGTGTACCAGCTCGTAGCTCATGTGTACGCTGTAGGCTCGCTTGATGACGACCAGTCAATACGCCTGAGTGGCTGTGAGGCAAACTTGTATGAACGCTTCGATAGAAGAGAACACTCTAGGCCAACAATGCTGATTATTATATGTGCTCAAATTCGAGGCTGATGGTGAGCAAAAGCGGAGCAGTGGGAGAGTGGCGTGTAATCGCTCCGGCTCCCTTGATGATCTTGAGGATCGCAAACATCAACATGCCCTTGCTACCAAAGTTTGCATCTCACACGAGCAACATGTACTTCGTACGACACCCATGCGTGGGACAACGCAACAACAATCGTGACCGATCTTGTACGCAGTACGCTGTCTATATACGGTAATCCATCATGTACTTCACACCATTTTCCACGACAGCTTATCAGCTTACCAATCATTCCGCATCGTGTTTTCTTGGAGGAATGTTGTTCCACACGTGGTTACCGAGCAACTAAACCACTAAGGATATAGTAAACACCAGGTACGACAATTTATTAATTGTCCTGCATACCTTTACTGGCTTGATTCATAATAGACTCTGATTGGCCACTACTTGGTGTTTCGAGGATCCAACTCTTGAGCATAAACTACGCATGCTACAGGTAATTACTCCGTGTTATCGAGTGACGACAAAATAATGACTACCAACAAGAAATTTCTTCACATGTCATACTCTAGCTACACATCTGAAGCCTCTGCGTGCTACCATCGGTTGTTGTGTTTTGCTGTGGCGTTCGGCGTCGGTAGAATGCTCGGTGTGTGTAGGCCAAAGAAACTGAGAGAAACAACTTTTGATCAAAAACGCACTCCTCTAAAGTACTATTTTGCCGTGTTTTCGACAAATTACCGCAAATCCTCCCTTCGGGAGAAATTTTAGAGAAGTAAAAGTAAAAATAAAAGAACGCAAACACTCTAATGTTTTACTTTATTTGGTGAACTCGGTATAGTATAAACATGAATGGCAAAATTGTCCCGGATGGGCCATATATATCATACATTCATATCATATATATGAAAATCATAGTATTTCATATTCAGCTGCTATTGAATATTTATATTTGCGATATATGTGTACATCCCTGAGGAACAGTGCGGTTTTCATCCTACACAATCAACAGTCGACATGCTGTTCGTCGTGCGACGATTACAAGAACTCGGACGAGATATAACAATCCCCCTATTGATGTCTGTGCTTCATTGATCTGCAGAAGGAATACGACTCTGTCGACCGAGAGCTGCTGTGAACAGGTACTTACGCGCGTTGGCATGTGTGTGTTAACTTTAACCTTCCTTTTTACCCGTCGATATCCAGCACACCTAATGTCTATGCTGATTATTCACCCTAGAGAGGTACGTACCAGTTTTGTGTTAACCGAAACTACGACACAGATCGGTCCAAGCGGGAGCTGTACGATATGAAGGATGCCGCGTTCCATAAAAAGGTGCGCATGCTAAAGCCCGGGGTGATGGAGACACTGCTGTACGGGTATGTGGCGTGGACGCTCGGCCAGGAGCACTTCGCCGAGCTCCGAACGGCACACCACAACTTCTTCCTACGAACCATTCGTTGCTGGTCCCGACAACGCGCCGACCATCTCATGTCGTACGCCAAGGGTCTCAAGAAGGCACAAGGCGAGGGCGTTTTGACGACCATCCGCACACGACGCCTCCCTATTACGGGGGCCGTAGAGCGCAGGATCGATCAGCGCCTAACCAGGCGGGTGATGTTTGGGACGATCGTCGGTGGGAAGAACCCGGGACCGGGTCGACCTGAAATAACTGGGCCCAATGTCTAGCAGATGACCTCCGTGTTTTCGAGCGGCAGAGGGTGCCACAGAAAGCTCCCCTTTACTGAATGGAGCCGAGATGTTACTACGCCAGAGGGCGGCTAAGAGAAGTGGGGTGTGGTATCGGGGGGTCATTGGGGCGGCGGACCATTTCATGGCGAAGTGGCACAGGCCGGAGCAGGGAGGACCGGCTACGGCATGCAGCTGAGAACGCCAAGAGAGGCGACAAGGAGGGGGGGGGGGGGGGGGGGGGGGGGCAATGGCGGCTGTACTGGTACGGCTGTTGACGAATGAAGAAGAAACGAAATGGTAGATCGTGCGGCAAGGTATCGGCTCGACTAGCCCCTGAACTATATTGTTTGTTTAATTTGTTTTGTTTATTTCTTGTTGAGTTGATTACTAGGGGGGACGCGGCAGAGGTAGCACCGACTCTCGACACCGCGATTGACGAGAGTAGGAAGTAGACGACAGAAGGTGTGACATGGTCACTGTACCGGCTTTGTAGCAGAGACGGGAACTTGTTGTTATCATCGCCTTGAGTACGATTTTACTCTTTTCCTCTCTTCTAGTGTCTTCTTTCTTGCTTTTCGCCTTGTTTCTCCCTTTGTAACCGTCCAATGTCTTCCTCTTTTTCGTGTTGCTTCGTCCGTGCAACAGTTATCCGTTCGTCTTGAGCACGAGTGCTTTTCTTCTACGTAGGGGCGTTTCTGTCTCTCTGTCATTCTTCATTTGTATTTTGTTTCGTTACATATTCGTTTTCTACGGCCTTTTGGTCTTACTTTTCAGTTCGGCTCGTGTCGTTGTGTTCTCGTACCTGGTACGTTAGCCTCTCACATGCTTTACCCATTCATTTGCGTTTATTTTGTTTTGGTTTTTCTCTGTTTCACAGTCTTTGTCCATATAATTTGTATCTCTCTAGGATTAGAAGTCAGAACAGGCACCAGTTGGGTGTACTGATGCGATTGGGTAGAAAGAACGGGTTTACTGTGAAGACAACGCACACCAAGATACTACACTGCCGTGCAGTAAGCGGAGCAGACAATGCGAGCCATATACGACAGGCAAGACCTACCCGGGTAGCAATCCAGGCGCATGTGGGAGAAAAAGTGTAGAAACGAAGAGAAAAAACGAGAAGGAAAACATAGTAAATAATATAAAATAAAATAATATAAAAAAAATTAAAACTAATACAGCAAATCAACAAATAATCAACCAACCAAAAGACAACACGACGACATAAATATAAAGAAAGCGTCGTGCTTCTCCCAGAGGAGATGCGACAGACAACAACAATCAAATGAAATGAAACAAAGTAAAATGGTATGAAAAACAACGTACATAGAGCAAGACTAAGAACGACAGCAATGAACAGACAACGGGAGCACACCAAAAGCACCTTCCAGGTAGCTGAGGCAGGTTTGTACCAGTAATACAGACAGGTTCTACCGGCTAGTCGGTCTGGTACCTTGCTACCCTTGTCTGCCGTCTCCTTCCTGCTGTCGTCCGCCGCGGTTTCCGTACGAACCGCCCCCTTCCCCCCCGTCTCAATTCCCTCGGGCGCCACCCACATGACGGATGCGTGGTGCTTCCTACTCAGTTCCGTTTCGGTGTCGTGCCACACCCGAAAATCAAGAAAGGAGAAGATAACATTATAAGACACAAAATGAATATGTACGTAGCTAAGCACTCAAAGAATACGTACGTAGCTATCTGATTGGTAAAATGTCACGCAGGGGCTACGACAAGCAGTGATGGATACCGATACCGAACCAAACGAAAACTACCAGAATTCTGACATCGGTATGCGATACCGAAACTCGTAGAAAAACGGGTTCGGTATCGGTATTATACTATTCTGTATGAAATACTTGAAATACCGGAATCCGGTATTTTGGTATTTGTCCTCCCTTTTCCAGGATGCCCCCCCGTGCGGCATATAACAACACCTATTATACCACCGCCTAAAAACGAACCACAAAGTCGGTCGCTCCGGTGAGCTAGCAGGTAATCACAAAGCTTGTTAGTGTCAAGGTCGTGAGTTCGAGCCCCCCTGAGTGCATGCTCTTAAGGACTTTTCTCCCTAACAATATATTGACTAGCTGAAAGCGCGAGAGCGTGAGTTGGCAAAATCTGATGAAGATCGACGAGCGTTGGGAAGGCTGAACCTTCTGCGCGATTTGAAATCAAGGCAAGAACCGTAGTGGGGGAGGAGGGAAAGGAGCCTACTTTGTGACCCCGGATCTGAGTTACGACTACTAGGGAGGGAGAAAGACAGAAGTGTGAAGATATTAAATGGAATGGAAAAAACCAAAACGTACCACAACTCACGATTTATCGGGAATTTACCAATACCGAAACATCGATACCTGAATACAGTAGTATTGTTTCGGTAATTGTCACCCCCCTTGTAAGAAAGCCTAAATATGACATAGGCAATATCTACGACCTGCCGCCTACATGCTCCTAATAGGACCAGGGCATTTATAAGGTGTTGCGCTGTTGCGCGGGCGCAACGTTTTAGTCAAAAACCCCGTTTTGGGCAACAGTCGCCGCGAGGCTGGTTGCGCGCAGCGCAACACTGGATTTTGAGCGCTCAACATTTTTCGCCGCAGGCGTAATGTTCGGTTGATTGCTTATCTCTCAATCGCCGTAGACTCTCCTTCGCAAGTTTTTTGTTATTACCTCTCGTCGTACGCTTGTCGTACGTAAGCCTTTTGTTTAAGCACTTTTTGTCCAATTGGCCGTAATTCGACATATTTCAGGTCCCTTGTCCTATTTGCAATGGTCGAGGACAAAAAGTAGGCATCTATGCTATTCGCTGTAGGCTATTGTTAGTTTTCAGGCGTTTTTTTTCTGTTCGCCGTGGCCAAAAATAAAATTGAAGGCGTTTTACATGGTTTTTGAGGGGTATATTCGTGCATAAGTTTGGATTGTTTTCGTCTCTGGCGGCCCCCCGGCGTCTGCTGTGGGGGGCGTGCGAGCCGGCGCGCAACAGACGCCGAACCACTAATCAACGCCCTGCGTAGATGACTGCTCCTGCTATGTACTGTGTTTTTAGCGCGTTGCTTCTGTCCTCGGTTTGTATAATCTGCTCATGTCAAATCTGCTTATCATATGTCTGTTTTTTGGTATCGTCCTTTTGTTGGTTCACTAGCTGGACAGATCAACTGATGAAACAAGCAAATAGAAGCCTTGTTCCCTCCGGACTCTGTCTGCGCCCTGAATACATGTTCGTACATATTGGTCTCGTGTATTTTTCTTGTATTATTTGCCGTCTTCGTATTCAAAGGACTTTCTTTGGTTGCTTAGCTACGTACGCATTCATTTTTTTGTTTTAGTTTATTTCCTCTTCTCTTTCCTAGACTCTCGTGTGTGACACGAGCACGAAAAGGAACAGAGTAGGAAGACCACGTATCCATTGTATGAGTGGCGCCCAAGGGAATCGAGACGGAGGGTGGGGGGGTTCTCAGGGAAACCGCGGCGGACGAAAGCAGGAAAGAGACCGTAAACAGAGAAGGTACCAGTACCAAACCGACTAGCTGGTAGAACCTGCCAGTACTACGGGCACAAACAAGCCTCGGCGGGCTGGAAGGTGCTTTTGGTGTGCTCCGGCTGCCTGTCCTTTCCTGTCGTTTTTAGTCTTACTCTGTTGGCGCTGTTTTTTCGATCCATTTCATTTGGTTTCATTTCATTAGGTTTCTTTTTTATTGGATGTAGCATATCCTCTGGGAGAAGTACGACACTTTTGTTCTTTTTTTGTCATGCTTTTGTTTGGTTGCTTGATTAGAGTGTTTGCGATAGAAGTAAAAAATATATATACTTTCCTTCCGCTCAAAAAAGTGAATTCCCTTCCCCTCATGGTTTCGGTGTGTTTGCGATAGAAGTAAACAAAATCCTGCAGGCGACGCCTCCACAAATAATAAGGGAAGTGGGGTGAGGCAATGCGGCAAACCAAACAAACAACGAAAACAAAAAGTAGCGTACGAGAGGAACGGCAGCCAGGCAACGGTGGCGGCGGCAGGGGTATGACCGCAGTGCCGCAGCTGCAATCCCACGACCGCAAGCAGCAGCACCGGTGGCTGCAGCTATGTGGCGGCAGCCCCAGCAGCAGCGGCAGCCCCAGCAGCAGCGGCAGCCCCAGCAGCAGCGGCAGCCCCAGCAGCAGCAGCAGCAGCAGCAACAGCAGCAGAGCAGCAGCAGAGCAGGAGAAGCAACAACTTCCGTTTTTGCTTTTCTCGATTTAGCGTCCAACTATTCTTGTCGTCGTGTGCTGCTCATGCTGCTGCCCACGATCTACGCGCGACACCGCGCCGGCACGCTCCGCTCCAAGCCCGCCCGGGGCTCGACATATATAGACCGTGGCGGCGCGCCGCCGCTGCTGCTAGTGCTGCTAGTGCTGCTACCGCAGTGTGGTGAAATTGAAATGATACACGGTGATCTGTCATCCTGTCGCGCTCTACAAGCAAGGCGGTAAGACTACGTCTCCATACGAGTACGACTCGTACGAGTAACTTGTACTCGTTCGAGTAGTTCTTCTGAACAGCGCATCCTCTACGACACCAAGCCGGCGAGAGCGTACCGTAGCGGGCCGCCAGCAGTCCGCCGGCGCCCCGTCAGCAAAATCCAGCACCGCTTGTCCGTATCATACTGTAGCACACCTCTCGAGCCTCTGTGCTCTCGAGCCTCTGTGCTCCCACCGGTTGTTGTGTTGTGTAGAGCAAGCAGCAAGGTTGGCGCCTATGGGAGACATCTTGGAGACATCTCCCATAATTTGGGGCGTTCTGCGTCGGTAGAATGCTCGGTGTGTGTAGGCCAATGAAACTGAGAGCCAAAAGTTACCGTAACTTTTGATCAAAAACGTACTTCTCTAAAGTACTTTTTTGCCGTTTTTTTAAAACATTACCGCAAATCCTTCCTTCGGGAGAATTTTTAGAGAAGTAAAAGTAAGAAAAAAAAACGCAAACACTCTACGAATTGTTGATTTGCTTAAGTATGTTTACTTTTTTTGTTTTTTCCTTTTCGATTTTTTTTTCTTCTTTTTATTTATTTTTTTCTCTCTTCCTCTCGCATGCACCTTGATTGCTAGCAGTGTAGGTCTTGCCTGTCGTATATGGTATTAAATTGTCTGCTCTTCTTACTGCACTAAGCGAAGTATCTCTGTGTCGTAGTTTGGTGACCACAGCACTGGTACCGTTTTAGGATGAAGAATCGGCACGGACACGGGGTGTGCTAGATATCGACGGGTAGAATAGGAGGTTTAATGTGAAAAAGACACACACGTCGTACATACTCGTACTCCTTTTTTGTTTTATTTTTGTGGTTCTTCCCAAGTTCTTCCTGGTAGTATTTCGTTTGAAGATACTCGTCCAGATATAAGTGTTACGGGATGGTGTGTCGCAGCTATTAATAGCACCGCTGCCTTGGTGTAAGGGTATAATGGTACTCAGCTTATGGTACCACTACTACTGCGAACTGCGATGCGTGGTGCATGTATAATTTTGCGGCAGGTACTTGTTTGAAGTTTCCCGTCGAGTCGTTTCTAGGCGTGTTTTGTGATCACCGGTTAGCTGTCAGCGAAACGAGGTATTGACTGTTGGTCATCATAATAGAATAACAAAATCATCAGCCATCAACGAATGCTGTTTCATCCCTTTCGTCGAACTTTCGCGATTATTGCAGGGTCCATGGTGGTATTGTTCCTATGCCCTGTATATACCTAATCTTGCAAAATATTCGATAACACGTAAGTCCAGCCAACGACATACACCCAGCGCGATTGTATGGAATACCGAGAATCACCGGAACTCTCTTCCTGAGATATCGGAAAAAAAAAACGAAAAAATACCGTCGCTCGTTTTGCTGAAATACCGAAAAATACCGAAACGATTTTCGAGTTTCGGTATTTTGAAACACAATCGAACGCTTTTTTCGGGTTCGGTATCCATCACTGACGTATACGACGTATGTATAGTTACGTTTGTGAAATGTTCGTACTTTTCGCAACTTTCCTCTTCGTAGGAGAACTTTTCGGCCAAACACTATATGCCCCGACACGAGAGGCCCGGCCGGACACTTTGGTCGAGGTTTGAGCTCGATTCGAGCACTGTACGTTTCGTGGCGGGCACTCAAAAACCAAACTTTAGCGGTAGTGGATAATACGATCTCCCGAGTTCTCTGCATGAGGCCTTACTTTGTACGTACGTGCCTGTGAATAGTTATGTTATGTTTCTAGTTTTTTCCATTTTCCCGAGCTCGTTGTTATGTATTAATAGTGCGATTAGCACACAGGAGAGCTCAGACATACCAGTATACCATAGGTAGACGCCAGAACATGCAGAGAGCACAACGTTACAAGTCTGCCGCGTACAAGCCCCAACATGTAACACCGTGCGTGTGTGACACGCCCATCCGCGCTGTATTGCTGTGGCTAGCTGTGTCTATCAGAGCCTGCGGTTCGTATATAACATCTATTTGTATGTACTGCTGCTGTGGGTGACAGACCCACGTTCACTCTGGCCCGAAATGTAATGGCCGCTTTGATTTAAGGAGTACCTAAACTGTCCTTACATTTTCGTTGTTTTGTGTTTCTTCCCCGAATCGAAGCTCACTCCGGAAACCTACGAGACATCAGACAATATGCAACGAACACAAAAAAAGACACATCCCCGTCTAGAAGCACAACCAGCGGATGTGCCTGTGGCAGGTCCGCCGTAACTGATGTGGCTGTTAATGGTTGCTTCATCGAAGGCTTGCATCCGTCATCAATCGCCACCATCACCACCTCTCTCTTCTGCTGCTTGCTGATGTGCGCATGATTTATGTGCGTTCCTGTCGCCCGTCTGGCGCGCGCCGCGAGAAAACATAGTGTACCGGTACATGGGAAAATGGCTCTTTGGTAGTATAGCGTAACGGCCCCTGTCCTCGATTTTGGAATTGGATGCTTAATTTTGATCCTCGGCGAGGTAGTGTTTTTAAAAATATGTTTTCCCTTCTTATTTTGGTATTGCACGTAACCAGACCTCGCATACAAGTATATAAGACAGACAGCACATACCAGCACTGCAGTGTGACAACGCTATACACTTCTGCCCTCCGCCAGCAGAGCAGGAAGGGAGATCACTCGCTTGCGGAAGCTTGTCCGCGCATCAGTGCTGCGGCTTCCTACTCTGTGGTTGTTGCTTCTTTTATCGGACCCTCTGCGATCTGTAGACCTGGGGGTCTCCACTGATGCTGTGTGAAACATTCATGGATGTAATTGCGGTTTTCGTAGGCAGCCGAGAGCGCAGCATGCCCACATTATACAGGGTAAGGCGTTGCATATACACACCAGGTTTACCCTAAAAAATGAATACAAATTAATATTACTTTTCCGGCCAACAATACAGCAAACAGAGAGCGATATCTATCAATCTCGTCAACATTCGTCCTTCGAACAGCGGGTTACTCTCGTAGAGGATAGCGGTGGACGTACGCGTGGAGTGCATCCAAACCTTTTTATGTCGGGGATCCTCGCTTTTGTGCGGGAGAGACCTTCCTTATGTCGAGCCCCACAATAATTGAATATTGAATACTTACAAGTACGATAAAAACATTTGGCGGTATCATTAAGCAAGCTCTGAAAACGATCGAGTTAATAGTAACGGTTACACCCTATTTCCGACAATGTTTTATCCCAAAAAATGCAGGTGCGGTATAAAAAGGGTCTACATATTTGTGTACGGTGATACGCAGATATTGAATAACGTCGTATTCTGTACTACATACCTGGTACATTGTATGATACAATATCGCATGCTGTTGTACCACGGGGGGCCATAGTTAATAGGGACAAATATTGTTGGTGAAAATATGTAAATATATAGGTTTTTGTTTATGTCGTAGGTCCTAATTACTAGTGTTTACTATGGTCCCCCGTTATAGTAGGCTTTGATTCGTCTTTGCGCCACTCCCCTAGGCACGTCCCGGAGGGGAACCTTGTACTCATTATGAGCTGTTCAGTATTTGTGGTTGTACTAAAACAAATTGTAACCGGAATATTCTTGGAAAAGGCGGATATAATCAAATAATGGCTACCCCTGCACTGTATACGATAGCTACTTTGTAGACAGTATTTAAGGTGTCTTTGTTTGTAGTCGTCTTCCACTCCGCCTCCGACCTCCTCATTCCTCCCCCTCTTGCACTCTTGCTCCTATCGTTATTGCGTATTTGTCCACGACAGCAGTGGGCAAGACCGGACAAGTATTTCCTCAACATTGACAAGCATGGGCGATATTTCTGTCGGAAGAAGCAGTAGTAGTAGGCGTACAGCGCTTGTCATACAAGCCCTTCTTCTGGTAGTGGCTTCAGCTTTCATGGCAACACGCCAGTTCTGTTTTGCGACGTCGCACAGCGTAGGGCCCGAGCTACGTGCGGAGGAAAGTCGTCGGGTAAATGTCTATATCTACGATGACCCGGTTTTCGACGAAACGGCCGTGATACGGTGCTTCCGAGACCATTTGCGCACGGCTCCTTGGCAAGCCGAGGCTCACGTTGTCCAAGACACGGGAGAGATATGGCTACACCAATCTCTTCTTTCGCATCCGTGGCGTGTGTTGGACCCGAAGGACGCCGACGTTTTCTTCATTCCAATGTACCCCGTGCTAAATGCCAAACTGCAGCTAAGGCTAGAACGATGCGACGGGCTTACTAGCCAGGAGAGGGCAACCAAGTCCATAATGCACCTCGTGAAGAAGAGCCCCTACTTCAATAGGTACGGTGGAGCAGACCACGTCGTGGTGTGCTCGTGGTGGAACTGCGGCCGAGGAGCGCTCGGTCCCCAACATCGCATGCTACTGCGGCGCACGGTGGTGGGTATCAACGAACAAATCGACCTTTGGTCCAATTGGGGCTGCCGCGAGAGAATGGTTACTGTCCCATACACACCAAGCAGTACCATGACGACCCCGACGGCGATTGGTGGACGAAGTGCAAAGGCACGGACAATTCCATTTTTTTTCGTGGGCACATCGCGTGGAGTGCCGGAGAGGGATAATCTTCAGGTGGGTGCAGATAGATGGAGGCATGAGCACTAGACAAGCCGCAGCTAAAGGTAGCAGTCCGCACAGGTTTGTCCCACCTATACCAGGTACAAGGTGTTTTGTTATATAGCTTTTCGAGCGTGCGCGCTCGAGAGATCGTGAATGGTTGTGACAGTTTGCTCCTGGACACTAGTCCGTGGCGATGGGAGTGCCCCGGAGTTTAATACAGCAAGGTGAGATTCGACGAACCCCAAAATATTTGTTTTGTTGGTTACATAGCATAGTCCACTAGCCTACTCAGTCGCGTGACTGAGCAGGCCTGTGGACTATGCTATATAACCAACAAGGTTCCTCTCCAGAAGTGTCTAGAAACACCCGAGTTTCCTAATAGAGATTTGCCTTTCCGATGGGAATGGGATTGTACGTTCTGGCGCAAAAACCAACTCTCGAAACACATGCTGTGGTGACATGTGAAGTGACGTCGACTCCATCACACAACCCAACGTTTCATTGAGGTCGCATGCCTGTAGCACGTACGAGCACACCTTTAACTTTCGAGCCAATGCTTCCATCGTGTAAGCTTAACCATTTGGGTTCAACGTGCCGGCGGATGTCTACCTTTCTACAGCACGATGCACACCAGCCAACCTCTGCTTGGACTGTACTGATACGACACCTATTCATTGTTCGACTATGAGTCAGCCCAGTCTATACTACAGTACTTCTGCTGCTAATGCCACCGCTGTTGGATGTCATTGACCAGCGGCTGCACTGTGTGCCTGGTAAGTGCCTACACGAACTACACCTACCTGGTCTGGTACAAAACACTACATATCATACGTCGGACGAAAATGATACACAGCAGTACAACCTTCGCGAATGAGAACAGAAATGAGTGAATGTTCGCGCGATTGTCATCGCATTGATATCGAAACGCCTAACAAATCAAAAACAAAAAACCTGTTTTTTTTTTGTCTTAACGACCTGTTCGGCACCTCGATCGAGTGTATATGCCCCTCCGGGCAACACATATAAGAGTACTGCACAAATATATCCGTTCATTTTTCGGTTGCTGTATTATATCTTGTATAATTTCGACTTTTTATGACTGCCTACCGAAAGCGACATGTATCCGGTTCTTATCGTCAGGCCTTCGTATAATGAGCAGTTTTTGAGAGCGTAAATCGTGGTCAACATTGGTGCCTCAGGAGCCGAATCGATCTGGCGCCTTTTCCATCACGAGCAGTGCCTCTTCCTGAAAACCAAAACAAACTTGCCATACCCCAAGACGAATTTAAACAATGACAGTTTTTGCGGCTGCTAATACCGGTTGAACTCTTATTTTCGACGAAGACGTCGGGACTTAGTGGATGAGCTCAACTGGGTATTAAATTAGACCCCCCGTAGCGTCCGACGTGACAACAGCAGAGCCTAGATACCAAGCAGCTCCGAAACGATCAAACGTAATGTTGCAGATCACTTTCGTTTCGTGATGCAAACACAGCAATGTCTGCCCTCCTTCCCAGATGCAAGAGCCCCAACACCTCCAGAGACATAGTCGAAAAAACTATACGATGGTAGGGAGCAGGTCTAAACATTATAACTGGAGCTATGCCGTGTTCGGTAAGGAGTACGGGTATATGCTACTGTACCAGAAATAGTATTATTGCTGCCTTTAAATAGACCAACGTACATAAACAGGTACGTGTACCTGGTATATAATTTCAAGACTCACGTCCACCTGTATTTATTTATTTTGACCGGAGGAGCCCCTTCAATATAACGACGACCAGGTAAATGTCAACCCCAGAGAAAGAAACCAGCACTTGAAGAAAAAACAACCATGGGAAATATTTCATGTGTTATGATTGAATCGGACACTCAGGGCGTGTCTTAACCCCTATAGGGTGCATGGGAACGAGAGAAACGGAACGAGGCTGCTCGTTGTCCTTTGGTTCCGTTCCCATGAGATTCGGTACGTACACGCAAAATCCTGGGCCTCGCCAGCCGAATCCGTACCAACCAATCGATTTTCGCACATGGCTCTCGACACAAGACGCATGTTCGTCCGCGATTGGTGTCCTCTTCCATCTTCGGGTGGTCCATCAACATGAAACAACAAAATATGTATTATGCTTGTGCCCGTTCGGTCGGTCGGGCCGTTCGATCCTCGTAAGGAGTCTTAAACAAGAAAAGGGAATCGAACGGTCGAACGCTTTTTTCATCCTCTTTTTGGGAAACTGCCTTTCTCGGGCTGCACTGAATCCGTTCGCTCTGCATTCCCAAATCTACACCACCACCAATCGACCTGGCAAATAAGATTTCATTCGGTTCGTTTTAAGCTCTCGGTGGAGGGAGGGTGTTAAGACACGCTCTCATTCGTGATGTACCAGGTACGAAAATGTTGATTAAAATACCCTCACAGCGATGAGTATGCCTGTTTGAACTTCGAGAGGTGAGAAATGTGCCCCCGGTGGCACTTCAAAAAGCAATAGTACAGCAGTCGCTTCTCTCATAATGATCGGCAGGCCTGTACTCTCAGGACTCCGTGGTTCCATAATGCGGAAGCTACCCTTACGCGCAGTTTTTACCTCTCATACTCGTAGCATTTACGCCTTCGGTATTGCCGTGTTACGGCTTCCACTTTGTACGCGTGCTGTGTTGGGCGCGACACTTTTTATCTTACCAGCTTCTGATTGACGAAGCTCTCAAAACTAGGAACTGTATACATATATACCAATATATATACCTGTGGTACATCATGTGCTGCAGTATCGTTCGTCAGGCATCTATTACGGGGGGCCATAGTAAATACTAGTAAATAGGACCTACGGTACCTCTTTTTACTATTGATACCAAATATTGGTCCATTTTACTAGGGTCTCCCGTGGTAGGACGCGTGCTACGATGGAGGCGGGCACTTTTTGACTGAAATTGTGTCTGACTGATCGGGGCTCCTTAACCCCAATTTGTCGGATTTTTCATTCCCGTGTGGCCTATACTGTTCATTTAATACATCGGCCGTGGTAATATTGCCAATCGGGTCGAACCGTTTCGCTTCGTTGAAAATCAGTTTTTGACTATGGCAGGTATTGAGCTCCTCAGGTGAGAAGTGACGACCCCTCAGAAGACAACAACACGGTGCACTTCTACCGTGGCATGCGCCGTAGGCCATTGGGTTGTGCATCGGGTTAAGCCAACATCCTTTTTGAACGTCGCTTGTTGGTGATGTAGAGTAGTACAGGACACCTGCCGTAATATGACACAGGCTAACGAGAAAGGCAGACTGACATTTGAGAGGACAATAAGAAACTCGGGAGTCGCTATCTTGAAGATAGTGCAGAAAGAAAAGCACCCGCTCTCGCAAATAAGAAATCCAGTCTGGACCAGATTTCCATTTTCTTATTAGGTGTCCTGTACTGGTTGTATGAGGCTCGTCAAGCACGGAGCCTCAAACATCACGTGCTGCACCAACGTACGCCGACTCTGGAAAAAAACAATGACCAGCCTCGACCATTCACGACAAAAACAAGGGAAACGGTGCACGCAGTACGGCTCAAACTGGCCAACAAAATAGGGAATGCCAAGATAGGAGACACCAGAATGGATGTTTACACGAAATAAGAAACACGGTCGCTGGGGAAGCGCGGAAAAAAATCGAAAATGAAAGATCATATCACAACATCCCCCCACGGAGGAGAGGTTTTCTATTTCTTGATGGTATTTTCAGGTTGCCTTTAGATTTATTTTCGAATGTCTCCGGATGAAATCCATAACGAAATTCCTACGGCTTTACCTTGTGGACACTTCTGGTGTCCCCTTCCAATTATTGCCAAGGAGGGCACGATAGCACTCGCACGTTAAGACATGCAGCAGTGGTGGTTGATTTGACCCCAGAAAAGTGAGAAACTGACATCCCAAAAATATGCAACAGTCGAAGGGAAATCAGATAATTAAGAACGCTCATTAAAGATAAACAACGGGTTTGTGCGCAAAAAAAAAGCTCCGAGCCTTGATGTCAGCTTTCGACGTTTCTCTACACTCGAAGTACTCGTGTATAGCACAAACCAATATACAGAGAGCATCTGTTTAAGTTGTTACACGTTAGTGCGCTGGGAGTACGACCGGTTGAACGGTTGACACTCAACTTTGTAAGTTGCGTGATATATCGTGTCCTTCGAAGGTGAAAACTACTCAATGACTTGAATTGATATTAATTAAGTTCAACAAATGGCTTTGTATCGTAGGCTTTGGAGAATGTGCGAAACGGTGGCCGGGTGTCGCCGGCAATACAATGATTTATCTCCGCAGGAAATATGGTGTTGATTTGAAGGGGTTGCGGAAAGGTTGGGCCAGTATGGTACACTGCTTGCCCTGGCGGCAGAGCTGCGGCGATGTAAAAGAAAAATATTTTGGTGGTATGAATACAGCGAAACTAGGTACCAGCTACTTGATAGGGAGTCACACTACTGACATCACGACGTGTGCCTCCGGAAGTACTACAAATAGGCCCTTTCCTGGAGAACGTAGACTAGTATACACAATGAATGGGCAAAACGGCCAAGCGCTCCAGTACGTGCTTGTAGCCCGCGGGTGTCTAGATAAACAGGATGCACACGATAATAACAGCAGGTATTGGCGTTGTGAGATAACTACGTAGAGTATTTGTCAAGAAGTATGTACTATTTTGGTGGGTTAAGTTGATGCACTCATTCCTTGTGTTAAATTGAGTCATGGGTGTCATGTTCATATTTGCTCCCACTGGATCGGAGTCGACAGCAGTAAATATGGTTCAGTTGTGAGACGGCATTCTTATTCATGATAGCATACGCAAAGCCTTTGTCGGGCTATATACTGTGCGTTATTTGGCGTTCCGAGAGACCTGACGTGACTGCTCAAGTGTGATAGATCATGTCCATACAGAGTTTACTGCGAAGGGGACATGGCTAGTGTAATTAGTGCAAGTAGTGTCTGTCCTGTTGTCGACAACAAGAGCTATAAAAAACAAACGAACGGTGTTCACCTGGTGTTTTAGAGGGGATGCAAGAAACAACCCGACCCGCTGTATAGGCAACGGAGGATGAGTCTCCATATGCACACATACATGCTGGCATGCGTTGTGAGTTCAGTCTTGTGTTATTTTTTGCCTAGTGGCCGGTGCCCAGTGCAATGTGATGTGCTAATGACGACTAAAGCAGATAGTTCGTTGAGTTATTTGGGCATTGCATTTGCCTTATTTTGATGCGACTTGGATTTTGTGTGATTATGTGGCTGGTGACTGGAGACCACCACAACAATGTGCGACGGCAAAAGGTAGCCTATATTCGTGAAGGCTGCGTACAAGTATGGGAGAGAAAAGACGGTCACGCCGCCCGAACTGTCGAATGCAGTCTTGGTCAACCCGCAATTTTGGCACTCTTTGTAGAATTAGTGAGATACTTACTTGCGGTTGGGCATGGTAACAATGTAGGTATTTTTCTGTAAGTTGTAAATATTTACCTGGTATTGTTTTCGCTCGGCTGATCACTACAGTACAGGTAGCAACGCTAACTATCGACCGGTCGGGAGGATTCACAGCTGACGTGTTTCTTAGTTTATTAATATTACAGCAGTGGAGATCACCACTACGACTATGAGGGGCAGAGCATACGTACGATTCACAAAGGCGACATGTACGCAAGAGAAGACACAGTGACAGTCGTAGGCGGTCGATCGGGATTTAGCAGTATTTCTCTCTACTTGTGATTGGCCCGATTGAGGATAAGATCTCTCCCTTGCAGTGATTGGCCATATATGGATAGTTACTTGCTCGTAGACGATTGTGGAAGGCACCCCCACCTGTCACTCAGTTTATTTACTTTCTCCATCACAACAAGCCTGACGCCTTCATTCACACCTCCCAGCCAACGATCGCCCCACCACTGACTGCCTACACCAAAAGCTAATGGTACGTCAAGGCCCCATCGCGTTCAATGTGTTGCAGAGCACCTGCATCGTTGCCATCGAAAACGGCTACCGAATCCGTGAAGCGGCCAAGGCACAAGGGGCGAAGTGTCAAGCCGGGTGGAGCGGGGGAAGTATTTAAGACGAAGTAGCTGGTGCGTTCTACCTTGAACGAAGAGCACGTTGGCGGAAAGAAATTCCAGGACGTACGTAACCGTGCAGCCGGCGACGCTGGTCGACGACTCAATTAATAAATACTTCCTGCCCCTTTTCCAGAATTAAATTTTTTTGAATGTACCTCCAAATTTTCCCTTTTTCACGAAATGATAAAATTACCCCCCGGCAAGCGGGAATTAGGGCAAACCGTAGCTGCGTCGACTATGTGTACCCTTTAGGTAAGATAACCCAAGGCAGGAAAGGCGCGGGGCTTACAACGTACTGTTTATTTTTTAGATGTACAGAAGGCCTACGATACAGTATTGAGAAATGAGCTGTGGAAAAAGTTGTGGGATGTAGGGATAAGAGGAAATATGTGGAGAATGATGAAGATGGCGGGATGTGCGAGAAGTGCTGTGATGCTGGACGAGGAAATGACGAAGTACGTTGATATCCTACGAGGAATTGCACAGAGAAGTACGCTATCACCTTACCTATTCAAGGTAAATATTAATGACATGATAGTAGCAGTAGAAGCAGCATCGCAGGGGGTCACGGTGGGGGAAGATGCGGTGTCGGCATTGATGTTTGGGGATGATTTCGTCTGCATATCATAAACACCCGAAGAACTGCAGAAACAAATAGAGAAGGATTTAGAGCACACCATGATGTGGAGAGTGATGGCGAACGTAAACAAGTGCGAAGTAGTTGTATGTAACGACGATAAGGAGAGTCCGGTAACGTGCAAGTGGAATTGGGACGAAGACGAGTAACCGATCGTAGACCAGTATACGTACCTCGGCGTAGACATCTCGAAATATTGTTCTTGGGATGCACACATATATAAAGTAATAGGCAAGGGTAAGGCACACGTAGGCAAGATGAAAGGAGTACTAACAGACTCGCACGTTGACACTATAATCAAGGGAGGTATACTGATGAATGTGATTTCACCAAAGCTAGAATATGCAGAAGAAGTGTGGGAAGGGAACGCGAAGCTCGTAAAACAGCTGGAAACAGTACAGATGACAGCAGCTAAAAATATACTAGGATGCTCAAGCACGACAAGCAATACAGTATTGAGAGCAGAACTGAGAATGTACCCACTTAAGACGAATAAAGACGTGCGTGAGTTGATATGGCAATATAAAGTAAAGAACATGCCAAATATGAGGTTGCCAGCCATAGCTGATAAAGCTGTATCGGAGAAAGTAACCAAAGGGCGAGCTGGTATAAGGTGGGATAGCGTAGTCTAGAAAGTATGGAAGGGTATAGGAAACCAAAGAGAGATGCTGGCCATAGAGAAATTTAGCAGATACAAGACAGAAGTAAAAGAAAGGATAGAAAGAAGGGAAAGGCTAGCGCTAAGTGAGAAGGTGGAAGGGGAAGAACACGTAGAGATATACGAGGGGGTTAAGAGAAGGAATAGGAATAAAAAGGTATCTGCACGGCCCAATGCACTTCGCGAAATAGCTGAAACTGCGATTTCGTGTAGGGGACCTGGACCTGCCAGAAAGAAGAAGGAGGTATACCCGAAGCCGGGAGGAGGAGGAAGTAGATGCACAGACGTGCCCACGTGGCAAAGCCATAGAGAGTAGAATTCACATAGTGGGAGTGGGAGAATGTGAAAGGTACAAGGAGGAAAGGTGATGTACTAGAGGAGGAGATGATAAAAATTGACGAGTGTGACAAGGAGCAGTGTGGTACACTAAATAGTAGCGAGAAAACGATCGCCATCCTAGGATATAGATGGTGGCCACAGGAGGCGAAACAGGATGGGTATCATATTAGCAAAACGTTCCTTCGTAATATATGGAAACAACGTAATGAACACCCAAGTGTTGGAGGTGTACCTATTAGGAGTGAGAACGGTGCTCCGTCTCGAAAGAGATGCGTGGTCAATGGTCGAATGACTAAGGCAAGCAACAAATGAGTACGCCCCATACCACGAACAACCTATACCTGAAATGTTCACTACGTCGGCACACTTCAATAATATATATAGTACGTGTACATCAGACACGCTCGTGGGAGTTCGACAACACGTAACTGCCAAGGAGAAGAGCTCGTATTGGGGACGAACGATTGAACAGTTCCAACACGGCACGCATTAAGTCATCAATGTACGGAGGTATCTAGGGAGGGCCCGTTACTTCCTACACCTCTCACATATACTCGCGACGAGTTCAATATTATGTGTTTAATTGTATACCGCGGGCGTCTTAGGGGCCATATTAACGAACATAAAATAGATTCAATTTGGAAAAAATATAAGTCAAATTCGCTTTTCATTGGTCAACACACGCACCAGCATCAAAGACCAGGATCTTGGGGTATAATCTTGGATGGTGGTGCGGGTTCTGACCAATGAAAAACGGATTTGATATTTTTTTTCCAAATTGTTTTTTTTTTCTTCGTCAAAACGGGCCCTTAGGGCCTGTTTTAACGAGTATGAAATAAATTCAATTTGGAAAAAATAAAATTCAAATACGCTTTTCATTGGTCAACACACGCACCAGCATCAAATATTAGGATCTTGGGGTCTAATCAATTTGAATTGGACGAAAAAACCAAGAAGGTCCCAGGACCTTCTTTTCCAAAGAATTCAAATCAAATTGAGGAGTTGGCCCGACTTGGACCGGCATGTCCACGGTGGGCAAACGCCCCCGGTACAATCTGGTCATTTCTTGGTGGCATCGATGACCACGACCGAGGCGACAACACGTGAACCACAACCCGAGGCCACCGGGACAACAGCCGCGCCCACGCCTATAGACCATAGCACAGCGTACCCCGGCGGTGGCGCCTCAAAACCAATCATGGCGGTCGCAATCCCAACTTTTCAACCAGCTCGATGCTCCAACCCGATCAAAAACCGAGCGATCGACCCAAAAACAGCATGATAAGCTCAAGACTTCGACAACACCATCATCACCGCCCCTGTCTCGCCCGTGGCGTTCCAGGGATCCCTACGCCCACCCAGGAGACCCTGAGAGCGATAGCTTCCTAGCCTGGGCGGTCAAAAGCAAAAGTATGCTGGCGGCGGCGCGCACGCGTCGACGCATGCTTTCCTTCTCGTCTCCTCTCGTCGACTTTTTTCACCTGGGCGCTGTGACGCATGCTGCGTTTTTTCGATTTCATAAATATTTGAACGAGCAATTCACTATTCCCCATAGGACGCAAACCAGTTTTTTTTTTCGAAATCACATTCAAATAGGATTTTATTTTCCAAATTGAATTTTTGCTGTCTTCGTTAAGATGGGCCCTTACCACGGTATAGTTAGTAGAGGTAAATTCACGATATAGCATTAGCATCTCGGTTTAGCTGCAGCCCACGGTGACGAGGATGGCTGTGCAAGCGCTCTATGGAGATATACTGCAGATATTCGTTCCCCTTGGTCGACCCAATTTTACCTACGGTGGCAACCGTGCGATGTGTACGTGTAGCAGTCGCGTATGTTTGAGGGGCTTCGACGGCATCCAGCAGCTGTGCAACTGGCGTACCTGTCTCTGATATGTAAACACCGAAGATCGTCAACGACACGTATCATATGTATAAAGCCGTTACTCGGAATTCCGGGGGCAGTGTGTGGGGTGCCCTCAACTGCCGGCATTCCGTCTCTCTCATTCTTCTCCAAGATTTACCATGGGATTGATTGTTCGTGGGGTAGCACTTTTTTTTTTGCTTCACAGATTTAGATTAGGTGAGGAAGGAATGACTCATCCCACGGTAGGGGCGTATTTTAATTTCCTGAGCTCCTCGCATGAGGAGGTCAATATCTCACCCCAAACATGAGACCGGAAATGTTCGTTCGCGCAACGCGACAAAAACTTCCAATGCGGTAGTCCAAAACCAAAGTTGCCAGTAAAATAATAATAGTATCCAGTGGTTACTCCCGTGAGGAGCTCAACCTGTCAGAACATGTTGAGCCAAATCTTGGTACCCCTACGGTGGGATTGTATATATAGCTCTTCAACTAAACACCCTCGGTAAACACATCGTGCCTGGCTACCGTCGCCTGCGTCCAGTTTCTCGCTCGGTCAGCCCACTCTCCTACTTCGAGGCCCAGTTGCGGAGGGGGGTGCTGCATGACGAAATACGCACGTATTGGGAAAGCGAGAGGTCGTGGAGTGTAGAAGATGCATGTGCTGTTGCTGTCCCACCTTAGTATAATTCCAAGTGGTTTGGTCCCAAAACTGTTGGAGTAGTTGGAAAAGGGGGAATGCAAGAAAGCGATGAGAATGACGAGCGTGGCAAATGCTGGTGAATGGTAAAACTCAACACATACAAACCCGTGCAGGACGGAGGTAGCGCTTTTTGCCGAAATGATTTCTGAATGATCTGTTGAAGTAATAAAGGCTCCTTAACCGACTATTAATATCGTTCTTGTGTTGCCATATGTTCCGTAGTATGCCTAAACTCATCCCACGGTAGGGGCGCAGCAGTTTTTTCTGAGCTCCTCACATCAAGAGCTCAGTATGCCAACCTAACCATGACTTCGGAAACATTCGTTCGCGCAACCCGACAAACAAATTCAATTCGGTAATCCAAAAACAAACATGCCAGTAGAATATCGATAGTATTCGGTGGCTACTCACGTGAGGAGTTCACCCGGTCAGAAAACTTCAGCCAAGAAAGCGGTCCCCTACCGTGGCATAAGTCCCATTAGGGTAGGCTCATGGGATTGTTGATAGGGTAGCACATTTTGGTTTCCTCCAAAAGCATTTTTCGGGTGAGATATTGAGCTCAGACAAAACACGGTGCACCTCTATCGTAGGATTCGTCTACAGCAGACGTGTCCGATAGACGAAGCAGTGCTAACGATGTTGACCACTTCAAGGCGCCTGGCGCGTTCTTCATTCCCACGCTTCTGGTACCATAGTCGGTGTGTGGTGTCTTCAGCTTGGTGTCAACGAGCCACCTCACTTTTGTGACTGCTGCTGCGGTGGCGCAAGCAGCCGGAAGACCAGAGGAGTTGCCCTTGCCCCCCTCGCGCTCACCAAACATCGTACTATGAGTGGCGGGTGGTACGTCGTGTGTAGGAGGCGCGTTAATCCCGTGTGAGGTTGGTTTATAGCGGGTAGGGTTGCATCCTGGTACATCTACAAAACACATATTTTCGGCCGTGTACACGGACATCTACAAAACACATATTTTCGGCCGTGTACACGGATGGAAACCTCCTTGTTGTTTGTTCTCCTTCTCCAGCTTCCGAGATCACATGTCTTGACAATTTCAATCAAGAGAGGCCCAACTGCCACGGTTCTATTTTAAGAGCGACTGCGTGCCGGAATACATGTTTTCTAAGGTGCAACGAGCATCGTCCGTACTAGTTGCCAGGTTCACAGTTTTCCCGTGAATTACTGCCAAGCCCTCAGTTGATTGCATGCCTGGTACGTACTTCGCCCAATGAACCCTTTCCAATGTGTCTCCTACTTACAAGGTACACATTATCAACGAAATGACTGGTGCTACGACAGGGGGGGTACTCACATTTCCACTACCGGGTTTCGCCCCTCGTACAGGTGGCTCCGAATCAATCTGAAAATTGGACCTAAACATAGTTTGTTCGTGTTACGTAACAAAACCACAAATGGCTGTGCACGTAGAACAACAAAAAAAAAACAAAAAAAGGTGATGAGTATGATACAAAGCCGTAAAGCAGTCACTCGGCGGAGTGGCTCTGTGCAGGGGAAAAACAAGCACCTATAGATGACCCCCCTACCGTTGCACCAGTCGAATGCACTGTTTTGTTTGCGTGCAGTTGCTTCTCTTTCGCGTGTTGTCAGATATGCGGTATTTTCGTGCTTGACAGCGTCCGTCGTTGCGCACGCGTACAGGCGCTCAACATGTTCTAAGATACTCAGCTAACCCGTCTAATACATTTTATTGTTCCATGCTCTCCCCGTTCTGAACCTTGTGAACTTGTGTGTTTGGTTGGATATTGGCCCGTTGTGGTCGTTGCCTCGGAAAATCGACTCGCTGTGTTGAATCAGGTCGTTACACAAATTTCGCCGGAAAGCATGATCTTCCTGGGGGAAAGTGAGCACCATCCGACCCAGAGCAAAAATGCCTACGCCCATCACATGTCCCGCAGCAGGTGAAAGGCAACGAGCGTCGGCGCATGTTGTGACACATACGTGTACACGACGTACCAGCATCGATGACCTAACTAAAATATAGTTTTTCTGTAAGACAATGATGAGCATTTGTGCCATGGTACTCGCACAACGCATGGTAGCTGGTGCGGTGGTTGGAGTGTACGTGTGAAGCACACTACATGGTCAACCTGAAAATAAACACTCGTACTCGGCCGGGCACGCGTTCTTGTTGTGTTCTATACATGATGCCTGGCTTTTTGTTTTGTTTTGTTTTGTTTTGTTTTTGGATGAGGGCTCTTCTCATTGGATTGTTCAGATTGTCTTGTGCGCCGTCGGTATCACTGGGGGGGGAAGGTGTCTTCTGCCATTTGGGAACCATGATGCGGTCGGCCGGAAGATGTTGCCGTCCATTAGCTGGCTGTGCCACTCTTTAGGATTAGCGTGAGGGTTAATATGTATTTGGCCAGAACTGTACTGTTGTACCCCTCCCCCCGTCAACTATATTCACCGACACGACAGCTTGCTCTGTTAAACTTAGCCGCATGTCGCTCGCGAGGGTCTTCACACGAAGAGGAAGGGCAGAATGCTAAACCTCGACCAAATCATTTCCTCGTTGCACTTTGCAAATGTTGTGCTCGCTAGGTTTTGCTTTTGCCCAAGGGGAGATACAATTTCCAGCCGCCGAATCTACGATGCAATTTCTGCCGGGTGCATACCGATAATCACAACTGAAGAAGCCACAGCCCTTGCCTTCATACGGTGAGTAAATGGCCACGCTGATGAGAAGCTATTTACAAACTATATGCATGTGTTTCGGTTGTATGACTTACTCACATGGCTGACCAGCATCGCGACGTGTGTCGGAATAGGCAGCCCTCCCCACCCGACCACATACTACACCGAGTTAAAGGGCGGGGGGAAGCTCTGGGCCCGACGTTCCGGCAACCCCCTCGTTTGAACAGCGACGCGTGCTACGGTAGAGGTAGCACTTATTGGCTGAATTGTTTTCTAAACGATCGGGCTCCTTAACTCAAATTTGTCGTTTTTTCATTCTTGTGACGAAATATTTTTCCGAGCATACCTCGGTCATGAGATTTCTCATCCGGCAGCATTTTTGTTTCCCACCAAACTCCAGTGTGTTCGGTGAGGTGTATATGCCGCTCCTTAAGTGAAGAGCCCAGAAAAAACATGGTGCACCTCTTTCGTAGCATGCGTCCAGTATAGTACAAGAACCGGAACCGGTAGAAACTTTCACGCCTTCCACGAATTATGCTCTCCCGCATCCTACACTCCACTTCCACTAAATGGCCAGTATTGAAATTATCGCCACCATCGGTAATCTCCATTTCGAGCGTGGTTCTGGGGTTGTAAGGGGTGTTGGCCCGCTACCGCTAGGCGGTTGCGTTTTACCGAGTGGTTTGCCGTCTTTGGTGTTGTTATTACAGCTTCTCCGATGCGAATGTCGCGGCCGGGTTCAGCCTGGGGCCCTTGAGAGAGATACATCGCACAGTGACGGGCAGTGATACTGTAATAATTGCCCAAGTTGCTTGGCTAGGAAGTAAAGCCCCGTGGTTAAATAAACGAGCGAGCAGTTGACTGGGAACCGTCGGCGCTCGGTCATCACTCCTCGCCCGTGTTTGTGATTACGGTCGGTTTCGCCAGGACCGGGCTGAACTACTCAGAGTTTGCCGTGGTAGCGGAGAACGGGACCTTGAGCACTGTCGAAGGAATCACGGCCATCGTGCAAGATCTTTCCTCCAGGTGATATGCACGTTCGGTTTACGTGTTGGTCGGTCAGTCCAATTTTCGTACGAACATGGTAAGGGTTCCGTGCTTGGTAAATATGGCCTTTGTTACATATTTGGTTAAACTGATTAACCGACCAACCAGGCTAGTTGACTTGGTTGCGAAATGGGTTACTTGGTCGGTTTGTCGACCATTTTACTGTTGTTCAGTTGGTTTGACATGTCAAATATATGTTTGTTTGGTTTGCCTGTCGCACAGCTGGTTGATAGGTCGATCGGTCATCTTGGCGGGGACCAGTCGCTCTGCCAGCAAAAACAAAAACTGTGGACCATAATCATGGCTTCGGAGATGTCCAAAGCATGCCATCAACAACAGTAGTACTGCCGCTGTGTGTTCGGATCCCTTTGCACGAGGGTCGTGTGGCAGAGTTCATGGTATGTAACCGAAAGCGGGGCGCAAGGATCCCTTCGCAAAACAGACTGCCAACTGCCCTCCGAATACTTCTTTGAATACCATTCAATTACGGCTTCAGTGTAATTGTTTAAGACGTAAACTTGCACGTGACGTCGACAGGTCGGATGAGCAGCTGGCAAGCCTCCGCGAAGGGCTCGCGAGGGGGAAATTTTCGACCCTATACGGACTGACTACGGGAGGGACTCTTGCCGACATGATCCCTTTCCACGACACGGCATCAAGATTTCTGCAGGATGTACGTGTTAGCGTGTGCTTTGAGTAGCACCTTGCTGAAAATACCGCACGACAAATAATTAGGGCAGTTCTCGGGTCAGGTCAAACCTAACGGGTCAGGTCGGGTCGGGTCGGGTCCGCAGACCTGATCCGAATCGCGAAACGTTTGACACATCTTGACCTCACTCCACCCTATATAACTATATGACCCTCCGAACAAATGTTTGAGCTATGAGTCACTAAAAAACCGACCGTTCGTCTCCGAGAGGTCTTTACATTTCGAAGGAACTTGCACGACTATACACCTCTCGGGGCGACAGTTTGTGGCTACATTCAACGTCTGCAATCGGCTCGGCGAAAGGTTCGATTCACCCGGTGCCGATCATCCTGCAGGTCAACAGCGCAGCCGGTGCTGCGGGGGCACCTGTAACACGACTCAATCGGCGGGAAGAGTACAAAGAGACATTTGGGCGGGGCTTCTCGTGCGTCGGTCGATTTCCAGGGCGACATGCCCACAACCCCCCCGTACAGTGCTATCTGAGGAATGCTGGTAGTCTCACGAAAGCTCGACAGCGCAAAGCAAGACATCTCGCAGATGACCAAGGAAGAGCCCGTTTCGGAATCCGCGCGCTGCGACTGCTTCTGCCGCTGAAGTGTCGGGAACGTTTGTTTTTCTTCTCCTCAAACCGTATGGCCTCGGCGTCCTCTCCGATGCGTTAACCCATACGATATCCGTATGTGTGCTTGGGAGATACACGCACTTGAACAGAGTATGGGGTTTACACCTGCTGGTTTGGATGTGTGGATTTTAAATGTCACTGCAAGCAGCGGTAGTTGCAAACTAGTACCTGTGTATTTGCAACTGCTGCTGTTTGCACTGACATTTCACATTTCACACCCAAGCCACCAGACACATACTCCATACTTTGTTTAAGTGTGTGTATCTCCCAGGTGCACAAGCGAGATTGTCGAATGGGTCGATATATATCGCAAAACACCCGGGAAAAAAGAGTGTAAAGCAGAAAAAACAATTGATGGCAAATTCGGCGACTGCTCCAGCCACAGCGCGTGGATTCGCAAACGGTCTCTTCCTTGGCCACCGGTGAGATATCCTGCTGCGCGCGGTTGAGGCGCTCGTGTTAGACTAGCAGCTTTCCTCGAGTAGCACGGCACGGCGGGGTCGTGAGCATGGCGAACTGAAAAGTCACCGACGCACGAGCAGGCCTGACGCAATATCTCGTTTTCGCTTCTCCCTGCCTGAATCGTGTTAATATTTTGCTGAGACTCTTCTTGCTGTTTGTCTCGTTTGGGTGCCCAGCAGCATCGCCTCTGGTATTGGTCCACAGGATGATCGGCACCGGGCAGCTCGAACCTGCTACGGACCCGAATATATACGTAGATGGTGGCTACACAATACAGCCCCGGGGGACACAAAGCCTTACAGAGTTTCGATTTCGATATTGACACAGAGGTATTGTCCAATCCTGTTTTGGGAGGGTCATATCCATAGACCCGACCTAACCCGCGGGGGTATGTAAACCTCCTGGCCCGATATGAGCTGACCCGTGAGATAGCAAACGTTCTGACCCGACCCGACCCGACCCCACCCCTGAAATGTGAAAACCCTTTTATCGAACCCGACCAGACCCGTGAGATGTTGAACACCTCCTGGCCCAGTGCGACCCGACCCGACCCGCCAGGTTCCGATTGACCCGTAAGATACGGTTTCAACCGCGGGTCGAGTCACCTCAACCCGCGAGATTATTCCTTCCGACCCCGCGGGTTAGATGCGTGTATCCGACCCCCGGGTCGACCTTTCAAAATCATGTTCGTCTCTGTTATTGTACCCCGCAGATATATGTGGCCTGGCTGTAGTGGGTATAGATGGATGCCGGCGTGCGTATGTAGATTTTATGATTGTCTTTGTATCCGAGTATGATACCAAACGGGTATAATTCTGTCCTAGTACATTAGAAGAGGTTGGGCCCGAAGGCCTGAATTGTTTTAAACTGTCAGATGCGCTTGCTGGGCGGATCATCCCACGGATCACCAGCAAGCAACCCAGGGGCCATGCTGGCCCGACCTGAGAGTGACCCGTTTCTCGCGGGTCATGACCTGATCAGACCTGTGAGCGTTAATCACCGCTTTCACCCGACCTGACCCGACCTGCATTATTTTAAAACCATGTGACCCGACCCGACCCGACCCGACCCGACCCGACCCGATCCGTGAGATTTTCGTAGACGGGAGTTTGTGTCTCGCCCGACAAAATAACTAATCTGTTGACCGCCCACTCTAACCTTACTGTCTGTTCCTCGGTGTGCCGTAAAAGGTACACCAGCTGTTGGTAACTGATACTCCAAGTTTGGTATATGGCATGTAATAGTTCTGGTTGTAGTTTTGATATAGGGCCACTAGTAAAATATTCTGAAGCGCGCAGTGATCATTGGGGTGGCCCGGTTATGTTTGCCCAATTTGCCAGTTGCGCGCCGCGTTCTTCTCGAGTATTTACAGCTTCGCAGTGCCGACCGCACTTTGCCACACTTCCCATGTGCATGCTCACGAATTTCCTCACGCTTACAGCATTTTCGGCCGCGTGTAAGGAGACACGAAGCGTATATGTTCTCGACAGATCCGTTTCTAGCAAACCCCAGTCGCGATGGAAGCGAAATGCCGACGGACGCAAAGCATCGAAGCATGAACTGCGTGCGCTCAACAATGTCTTCGTTTTCCGGCTGTTTACCTGGCCAGCGCAGTGCGATGAGCACACCAGCATACATTATCGTAACCGTAACATACACGAAGTAACTCTTGTATCTCTCGTGTAACGGTGTCGGGCTTTAAACAAACAACACCCACATTCACCCTGGCCCTCAGTTAATGTGAAAATGCCCTGCCTCAGTTAATGACTTCGTATCTTGACCGTGTTCGTCCTCCCCCCTTTTTCCCGAATTTACGATATAAAAACATGGTAACTTGTCAACCCTCAGGTAAAGATAACCTTGGACAATGGAGGTTTGTGGAATTGCCCCTCGTCTAACATGGGCGAAGACATGCTCTCTCCGAGAACGCTGACGGTGTTCCCCCCTACCGCAAACGAAAGGTAGAGAACCCCCGTGCGTTTACTGTCGTTGGGGGTACGGAACATACTGATACCGCATGTTTCCGCGTTGACAGGAAACGGATACATGCTGCCTCGTAGTGCTCTACCCAAAAGGGATCGCGAACCCGTAGAGCAATCCCACGGTAGAGGTACCATTTTTTGCCTCCATATTTCCTGACCGGTTGAGCTCCTCGCGTGAGTAACCACCAGACACTATCAATATTTTACTGGTATGTTTGTTTTTGGCCTGCCGCATGGAAAGTTTTGGTCGGGTTGCGCGGACGAATGTTCCCGAAGACGAATGCTACGGTAGAGGTTCACCATGAACTTTCTGGCGGTTGCCACTTGAGAATCTCTGTACCACACCCAAAACCTGATGTTAGAGCAAAATGAACATTTTACCCGACGACCAATCCCATGGTTCAAGTATAAAATGAAGCATAGTTTATCAAAAGAAACAAACCTCTGTCGATTTTGCGTTAAGGCGCCCCGCAATTCAGAAACGTAATTTTGTAAAAAGTGCTGCTTCTATCGTAGCATGCGTCCGAAGTAATCTTTGCCATGAGCTATTGTGCTCCTCATGTGGGGAGCTCAGAAACTTCTGCTGCGCCCCTACCGCGGGAGGAGTCGGTAGGGGGCTTGTTGACGATACATTTGGAAAATCAGGGTAGACGTTCGGGCCCTGGTGCTCGTGGTTTCTTTTCCCCGAAACTTGTTGTTGTCAATCCAGGCGGCACACGAGGGAGAGAGGCGGGGGAGCGGGTATTATACCTGCCTGTTTCCATGCCGTATTCCCGTTAGAACCGAGACGAGTGCAGTACACTAAGAAAACCAACACGACGCGCTTGCTGAAGTGGGGGAAGCCTCGCGGAAAAGAGGCCTCGTCTGGGAATCACAGGGTCTTGAAAGACGAGTCAATGCATTCTAGAGGTATATCGCTGGTTTGCAACGATGGCTGGAGATGATCACACCCACTAACACGGTGCCCTGCCATGGCTTTACAGTGCGGTAGCCTGCCACAAAAGTGCAGTAGCCTGCCATTGAAGTGCGGTAACCTGCCATTACAGTGCCGTAAGCTTCCACTACAGTGCGGTAGCTTGCCACTACAGTGCGGTAGCCTGCCACTACAGTGCGGTAGGCAGGGTACGTTTGGGCCCAAGGCGCGTTTGACGGACGGGGCTGATTAGCGGATAAAATGTCGCGATATCTTTACTATTGTATTTGCTACGTACGTTTGCCTTTGCTAATTTCCAGGCGACTATATGCTGTATCGGGTTACTGCTCGTACGGCTCTTCTCGTAGGTGGCGTTTGGGTCTGGTATCGGTGTCGTTGTTCGATGGTATAGACACAGTCCCAACCCCTCCCTCTACCGTGCCTAGAGTCGCCCCTTTTACCTTCAGAGTACCTGGTCCTAGTACTGGTTTTCCACATAGGACCAAGGCACAAACACCGCCGTGCTGACATCGGATTCGTCAAATGTGTGTATCCTATCAACGTGGACGGGCGAGTGTGTTGGCAGGTGGGCGGGCGGGTGAAAGGGAGGGCGGGCAGGATCGACGATTGAGCGAAATTATCGGCTTCGCACAGTCCATGTATCTGCTGGCGTTTAGCGCACACTCGTACTGCTGCACTGCTCACCGTAAAGTCACGTCTATTGAGCGTGTTTTGCCACGCAATGAGCAAAAGGCCGTTTCATCCAACGCTACAGTAAGAGACCACGCGCGGTAAATATATCCACCTGTGTTTATGTAGTCTTCACGCAGTCCATTTCTACCGCCTTCCCTTGAAGCATCGCACCTGACATGTTCTCCGCGTCAAACAGGAGCCAGTGGCTGCACGAATCGGAGACGATTGTGAACGTCGGGCACTCGCTTCTGTTCTGCGCCCCGCCCAACGCTGGATCACTCCAGTTCAGGATGCTTTCCAGACGCATGCAGGTGTGATTGCGTTGATCATGTCAACGCCAACGGCTCGAACATGCCTAGCAATAGAACGTAGGCAACAAGGCGGCGTGTGGGGATAGATCTACACGGTAGCTAATTATATTTGCGTTCCTGCACTCCTGCGTGTTTGTGTGACTGCTAGAAGACGAGGGTTCGATTTCGTCCTAAGGGGGGCGTGGCAAACGTATCCCAGGGGTGTGACCGTCCTCACGGGGACCTTTATGTGGCCCCAGGCACGCTTAAAGCCGTCGGCACACCGTGTGCGGAAATCCCGTGAAACAGTCCGTACGACGAGCACTGTTTTGACGTTAGCTAACACGTGACACTCACATGAGCTCATCATCGGTCATCGTTAACCCTTGATGTGCTTGACCCACGCCCCTCACTCCCTAACCCCCCCTCACCTGTTCGTTTGCTCTCTAAACGTTTTTATCGGGATGATACACTGCTCGTGCCATGTCCTCAACTTGCTACAGGGCGTGCATGACTGGTCGGTGTCGACCGACCACTCGCTGCTTTTCGATTCTGTGGATTCGAAGCTTCACCTCTTGGACGTGACCGACAAACGGTTGATGGAGGCAATTTATAGGGACAACGGTAGCGGTTGGATCAAGGTCGGAGTCGTCCGGGATCCGGTGACGCGGCTCCTATCGGCGTACTTTGACCTCGTTCGCACGTGGCCGTCGCCGTCGAAGGGTCCTTCATCGGGCGAGCACGGCTCACAGCACCCGCATCGCGGACTGTGGACCGATGATGGCTGGGCGTGGCTCGACGCAATTGCGAGGCACCGTGGTTTGTCGGAGGGCGATGTCGGACAGCAGAAACCAAAGGCAGGAGAGCACCAAAATCAACCAACAACTTGGAACAGATACAGAGGAGGGGGGGCGGGTAGGGAAGGCGGCGGTGGTTCGCGACGGCCACAGTATGAAGACATTCCTATTGTTCCGACCTTCGACGAGCTGCTCGACATTCTGGGGAGAGGTGTATTTACGGCACCATCGGCATTCAGGCCGGCCGCCAGCCTTTGCGGGATGGAGTTGTCGCCATTCGACACCATCATCCCGTTTGAGACTCTGCAGGTGTGCACGTATATCGCCTCTCTTTGGTGACAACCCATCGCAACACAACGCCAGAGATTGCTGTTCCCATCTGTAGTTCTGCTCACAGCGCCCATAATAGATGCAACACCGACAGGGCACGCGCTTGACTCGATGAACCAAATTCAGAACCGGTGCCACGATTCTGGGCGACCCCCTACGTTGAATTAGTGTGGGATACATATTTGAGTTATGACAGAGTTAAAGCCGTACACGTTATCACTGGTTTGCTCTAGAATACGATAAATTGCAGGCGGCGTCCGACGGTGCGGTGGTGGCTCGGGTTCCGCTGCAGTTGTGTCCCCGTTCTGCGTGGTAAGCCGTTTGGTGCAGTTGCTCTACGTATGTATCAAACTTTCAGTCATATGGGTGCAAGCATTGCTGTGATTCGCTGTGTTTTGGTTTCTCGTCGCAGTCGTGTTTTCAATGCTGGACACCTCTGCTATACAGTCGGTTTATTATAGGGGTGTAAAGCGCATAAACTAAGACGTGACTCACGAATGTGTACGGCTCTCGGCTAATGCAACATACTCTACAAGACGTACTCCGTGCTGAACTACGGGTAAATCTACTTTACAATACATGCACGTACGACGAACATGTTTCACCGCCACAGGAAACATCGACAGCGGTGGTCCAATCCCTGCCCGGCGACATCTGGCGCGATTTCGGGGAGTCGGGGTGGGGTCCTCACGGGAAGCACGCGTTCATGGAGTTCGACTACGGGACCGTTGCGACGACCTACCGGCAGGACGACCAAGATACTGCTGGTGATCCGCATGTGGGACAGGAACGTTACGAGGAGGCAAACGGTCAAACAACCTCCCCGCCGACTATACCCCCCCGCGCTAGAGACCTTTTTTCGGATGGTTCGTGTGCATGGACCGAGTACTACACCGACCAGGCCGTACTTGGGAAGGTTGGTCACCTGTACAGGCAAGACTTCCGCTTGTTCCAGTGGTACGATCTCGACGCCTGGCAAACGAAGCTGGAGGCATGTTTGAAGCAACGTTGAGGGTCTTGTTCCACGGTACGAGAGGTTTGCGCTCTTTACACCTTCTGGGGCAAATATTTTGCTACTGGGATCGGATGAGCTTCCTTCTCCACCGAGGAACCACCGGTTACGTCGTTGAACGATTGATTTTTGCGCGTACCTATGGTTTATGACTAGCTCATACAGCGCATACGAAGCTTCGTCCGGTTGTGCGAACAGCCTTTTTCCAAATATATTCGATTAAGATAATGCTCAAGTCCCCGGAGTAGTAGACAGCAAGGGCTGATACTTCCGAGGGGGCATGGAGTGAATTGACACACGACACGAAGTGAGACGTGGAAGTGTGGAGGGCGTAAGCTTTGGTTTTACCCATCCGCCGGAGGATAAAAAAACAAGAATACTAATAATGAGCTCATCCTTGTCAGGAGCTCGGAAAATAGTAAGCCGCCACCCATGTATGGTGGTATTGATTTTGAGAGGGTACGCATGGAGCTCTCAGGCTTTGGGTTGAGCAGGGTTCCACAACGCAGAATACCTGGGGGCTATCGGTGTGTCGGCCGTTGTTTGCTGTCTACCAGACCTGGAAGTGGGCGTGATACGGCCTGTTGGAGCCAGTATTGGCTCCTACTCTTGCACGGGACTACGGTAGCCTGCGGATAGATAGGGTATTACTGGAAAACGAAAATAGGTAGACTAGGCCCTGACTTGTGGTTTTTGGAATGTCCGAATAATTGTGTGTGGAATCATGTCTGATCCTATATCTATATTGATAGTGGAGGAACGTGTCTGTACTAAACTAATCGGACGCCACACAGACACACAGGCAAGCAATATTTACGTTGTTAGGGTCCCAGGAAAGCCGAACACTATGTGGAAGATTGAACGAAGGAAATCTGAAGTGTATGGAGAGATACTGAATCGTTGGCGTGATTGATAGGACATGCGGAATAGGGTCATCATGGTGAGAGGTTGCACTGGACGTAAGTGCAGAGGAGGCTGGGAAGGGTTGAGATAGAAAGGAATAATACCATCTAATACGGAGCTCTACTCGTGGGCCTGGACGAGCAGGGGTCGAGCATTGGGTAGAAATCGGCGAGCGGAAAGAAGAATAAGGGTTCCTGCTACAAGGCGAATGCTGCCGCTACTGCTGCTGCAAATGCGTTCAAATAATTGACTCGTTGTGCAGATGAGGAGGCTCGACGTGCTGCACTGACTGGCCAGGACTGGCCGTTCAAGCAGCGAGAAGAATGCTGCTGCTGCTGCTGCTGCTGCTGAAGCAATATAGTGTTCAAATGAGTGGCTCGCTGTGCAGCTGAGGAGGATCGTCGTGCTCCAATGACTGGCCAGGACTGGCCGTTGCTGCATATAAATGGCAGTGGCAGAGTAATGGTGCAGGGAGAATTGGTGGAAGCTTCGATCCTGCTTACAGCCAAACGCGTATTGTTGACGGCAGATCCGAGGTGGATTCAAAATATTAAAAAATATTCCATTATCACGAGGGAGGGAATCGATACCAACCGCAGGTCGGCTCAGACTGCTGCGTATTTGGTTCGGAGTGTTGCGTATTTTGTATTTGCGAAACGCCTGAGGTTTGGGCCGCAAAACTCGAAACTATTATAATCATAAAAATCTTGGTCGTTCTTGCGATACGTGTTTTTTTAGTTGGGCACCGATTCGGGCCTTTATACCTCTGGCTCAATGTGCAATCCAATATTTTGGGTACGACGTAGTTATTATCGGAGCCATACATTTCCAAAATATGAGTTTTTTTGTTCGCGCAATTTTCTATATTTCCATTTTTTCCAATTTGTTTTTCCATTTTTTGGAACGTAAAGCATTCCAAACATTTTCCCCTCTGAAGAATTTCCAATATTTTCGTTATTTCGAAGATTTCCTATTTTGCTTGTAATTTTCTTTCGGAAATTATGGAAAAAAGCTGCTCGATAAGAACGACCCTTATAGCTGACACCTTTAGCAAGGTGAATTCTTCGGTTTTTGTTGGAACCTCACTACTTGTTAATAGCGTGCTTGTGTGTGTACGAGTATGCGTTTTAGCGTTTATTGGTCCAGGTACACATGCCTTCCGTCACAAACAGGAGAAAATATTGGTCGAAACCACAACTGAAACAAAAGTTTTTCTGAGAATTTGATATTATTCAAACAAAGTTAAATTTTCGATTTTTTGCGTGAAACTCTCTACAAACATGGAAGCGGCTAGTTCGGAACCAAACAATGGCGTGGAAAAAATGTATTCCTACAGAAGCGCCTGGCCATTGTTGACTATTGTTGACCTCTTTGAAGGCCTGTGATTGGTCGGGCCACAGTTTCGGCGGTACCGCCAGTTCGAGGTCCTTAAAGAATAAACTTGCGAGGTCACCCTCTTCCACTGTTCATGGAGGCCAGTATGATACCAAATATGTGACATTGGAAGTATTATTTCCTGCGGCATTCGTGACTGAAGAAAAATTTGGGTGATATGCCTGAACCAGCTCGTATAAATTATCCCAACATCCCGCTACCACAAAGTCCAATACCGATAAAATTACAAAATATATCTGGGCGTTGTTCCGCACCATACATATATTGTAGGCACAGTCTGTGGCGAGGCTTTGTGTTTTCTATGAGATGCATCGCGCTTCCCGTGATAACACCATGGACCCGTAGGATATGTCGCCTCCAGCGGGAAGGCCGATGGGGTTTGCCGCGGAAGGTCACAGGTCCCACGGCACCTTGACGAGAGATGCGGGAAGACTTCCCGTGGAACCTGAACACACTTTGAGAGTGAATACTTACGGAGGTTTGGTTCTTGGCGCCTGAAGCCGGCCTTCCCACACGAACCCTAACTCGAACCCTATGCCAGTGGACAGCTCTGAGATGCTGCCCTTGGTAAGAGTCTTGGTTGACTTGGCCGGCTTGGATGTTGTGATGGGAAAGACTCTAAGTTAACTCGGGATGTTGTAGCTGGGAAATACTCCAAGTTGATTGAGCCTCGTACAACATACGCTTAGCCAACCAGAGTGCCTACAGGGCTACCTTAGGAAGATTTGTTATCATTCTTCGTCCACTACTGTCCAACAGGGCTTCCTGCGGGGTTTCCATGCACCCATCCGTGCGAATTCCAGTGCGGGATCCCATCCATGGAGTATGGTATGGGACGTAACATGGTAACCAGTGGGAAGTGCGGTGGGAAGTTCCGTGTTTCACACACACGGGCAGATCGCCCCCTCTCCCCCTGTGGCTAAGGTTGCACAAGGGGTTTTGCTTATCCAGACGTTGTACAGGCTATTCGAGTACTGGTACCAGTGGTCGGGACCTTTTTGACCTTATGCCGATGTACCAGGTATATCCACAGCAGTAGTATCAGCTAACATCGTACACGTATTCTAAGGGTGAGATGGTTAGGTTTTGACACCGAACAATGATCGTGAACCCTCAATCCCCTCGCGAACGTGATGGTGGAGCATTATTGTGCTTGTTAAGGCCGTGCATATTCGTACATATATTGCTTATGGCGTGTACACAATCGATGACAATGAAGATATATGCCAGGTTGACTATTGAACTTATGTGCTCGTGTGTCGGGTGAACCTTAGACGTTTCGCAAAATCGGATGTCTGACGATGCGCAGAGCTCGAGTGAGATGCCTTACAACGGTCGGGTGTTTCCCATATCGTATCGCTGATCGCGGGTATTACGGAGGCCCATAGTATCCAGGCCCGGCGGATTTACTTTTTTTATTCATTTTCTCGGAATTATTGTGTTTGTGGCCATTTTTTTCCGCTCTTTTTTCGAGGAAGCTATCTGCGTTTGGACTAACTTGCGCTTACTCAGCCGCACACAGGGGCGCTACAAAGCAGTACTTACAACCGACGGAAAGCCGAGGACTTTAGCTTTCCAACGATGCTACTTGTAGCCGAAACGATATAGTTGCACATGAGGCAGAGGTGGGAAGGTGGGTACGGCTGCCCATCTTTAGACCCAAGTATCTCAAGAACGACCAAGAGTTGCGGAAAACGCTTACAGGATTCTGCGGCCGACATCCCTAGCTTTCCATAAATGCATAATACGCCAACTTCCGAGGAGATCTGGTCTTGAAACATCTCCCCCCGTGAAATATAGTACGATTTGAGTACCACTATTTTACCACCTCTGCTCTCACCTCCAACAACATACTTTTGGCTACAAGTTGCATCATTGGAAAGCTGAAATCCTCGGCTTTCCGCGGGTCTTAAATATGGGTGTACATTGTGCCCTCTGTGGGTCTGCGTGGCTGCTGATTACTCCACATGCAAATACGTTCCGTAGAAAATCAGGGAAAAATTGGCCACACAAACATAAATTCCGAAATGAAAAAGTACATCCGCTGGGCCTGGATACTATGGGCCTCCGTAATAGTGCATTCACGTTGCATCAGATTTGCCATGTAAATACATATCTTCAAAGCTCGATTTTCAAGTAGGCACAGAAGGGAAGTAGAGCGTGTGCAGAGGCTCTTTTGTTTATGTCGTTTAAATCTCCTGGAGCCGTACTGGTGAGTGATTGGCGTTGACAGCCATGCTGCACGTCGTTGGATGGCAAGGATCATAATACCGGACGGATATAACGATTGGGAGTTTCGGACTCGCGTGTTTTCAGATTTAGAAACAAGATTTAGAATTAAGATCCAGAAATAAGCGGGGCCCTTCAAATAGAAGCAGAAACGTATGTGCGTACAGCAGAATCCACACGCACAGCTGACGGCTCAAAATACGACGTGGCCTAAGAACACATTGTGATTGGCCTGTAGTCGCACCGCAAGCCGGGTATAGGCTGCCTTTGAACGCACTCGAAGGCTGCGTGACGCCGAGTGTTTTCAAACGGGTGGGTGCTTCAACCTTCCGCCTCATGGCAGCACAGCAGCGAGGCTCTCATAGACGCTAGACCTTACACTCAATTCCAGCACACCACCACAGTATGGGTCACACCATCACGTCCTGCGTAAGCCTTCATGATGGGTCAGCTCACAAAACACGTATTTAATTTTTGCTACTCAATGCTACGGTCGTATCATGGTAAGCCTCTGTTTGGGTTCTACTGGGTCTACTCTGTCTGGCGTGTGGGTGGCGTGTAACCTCGCATTTTCTCAGCCATGCAGTTCACACAGTGGTGACGCCACCTGCGCGACACGATCTCACGGTCGGCCTGAGCGGTGCGGTGGTTGGCGCACGTCGCGATAGACACTTGCCCTTGCACAGTCTTGAGCAGTTACCAGTTGCAGTGTTTTTCGATGCCGAACAGCCTGTCAGGCCATTCATGGTGTACCATCGAATTGTGCAAATAAAGCAAAGCCCTTCCTTTCGATGCAATCAGGGCTATCCATGCTCTATACTGTATGTAAAGACCCGGCATACGGATTGAGCAATCACCTACCGTGGCTTTTAAATGCAGCTGCAGGCGGTCGTCTGATGCATGAGGTTAGGGGGTTCAATGTGCATATGCACGGGCCACTGCTGTGTGACAGTTTAGGTTTTACCGAAGGAGACGACTGAGGGTTCGTAAGCATCCAGCCGCAGCAAAATATTATTAGCGGTGTCTGGCAGCCAACATATGTGTTGTCAATCTGCGTTGACTGGCGCTTGTGAGGGGGTGACGAGACATCGCAAGACTTGCGGGTGCAGCTGCCCATTTTCGAGGGGTACATTGGAATGTAGGCCCCTGACGTGCCCCAAGCTTCCATCGGTGTCGTGTGAGCCTACTATCGAGGTTGGCGGCGGTACTTGAAGACTATGGTTTCTTTTCATGCACGTATAATCTCGGCAAACGCAACCCTCGCTTAACACGGAGCCTTCGTGCCACCCGTATAAATAGCGTGCATACCGCAGACGGATGCCCGCGCCTGTGGTTGTCATACTTAGAGAAATCAATGGCCTCATGTTTAAATTTTAGTTGAATACTTGTGGTTCAATACTTGCGCAGTAGCAGCAGTGATGCAGAAAACCCTCTTCCGTCCCACACCTCCCTCCCTGAAAGTTCGTACCAAAAGCCGACCGAGACCGAGCGTCGTTGCGGTACTTACACGCAGAATTGATACCGGGCAGATGGTTTTATTCTTGAATAATGCAGCAACGGAAGAAGGCCAACTTCCCCTGCCCTTCTTCCCCTCGTTATGGTAGCACCAAACGCCAACGGAAACCATCTGTTGCAGCGACACTTCAAAAACACACACAAACAACGGGATCTTGCGAAAATATAGCGGCACAACCAGTAAAACAAAACCCTTCTCTTCTCCCCCCAAACAATGTGCCAAACACCGACGAATACAACACGGTGTGGAGCAATCGCGCGTCCATCACTGGATCGGGGATCTCCGAACGAGAAGGATGGCTCGCATAACGCGGGTTGGCGACGAAATAGCCAAGCTTGGCTTCGTCGACGACGGCACTATCTATCTGTCTTCTTTGGTCTTGTCGCGGTCCTTGTGAGTTGCTGGTTTCGCGTCCACTGGCGCGAGCAACATTTTCTCCCTCGCGAAAACAAAAACAAGGGAAAGTGACGGCGACCAGGCACTGGCTTGTGAAGTCCAACCGAAAAGGGCGGCCCCAACACAAAATGGGTAGCTCCTGCTGACGACTACCGCGGGGCTGGCTGGTGCGTATGTACATCACATTCTAAAGCTTCCGTTCAGGTTCCACACGGTGCCCGGCATGATCAACTGCAAGCTTGCTATTGTGGTCCTACTGCTGTTAAATGCGCTGCAAATGAAATATCGAACAAACAAGCGCACGAAATTTTTTCGTACATCAGGGATACTTTGAGGAACGACCGCCGACTAGAACCCCCCAGGAGGCACTAAAACGAATTTATAGGTGCGGTACGACAACGTTGACCGCATCTAATACATGTTGCAACTGCCGCCAGGGTCTACGCGTTGGTCGACGCAAACTATATGTTGTGGTAGTGGGCAGAGCCATTTTGGAGGAAACATATTGGTTTCTACCGACTGTTCCGTTCCAAAACGTCTCCACCATCACACGCTGCAGCGCGCCTAAGATATTTTGAGTCCGCTGACACATAGGATAAAGCTTGTTCAAACACTAAAATTAACTATGTTTGAATAAGTAAGCAGACCGCAATGAAGCTATGGCTGCTTCGCATCCGCCTGCGGCACGCATAGTTATCTATATATACTGTACGGGATTGGGTATTGCTGCTGATTATCTGTGTAATATTAATCTCCTCAACTTTCGTATAGTAGCAGTCACGCGCGCTGCGGTGGTGACCAACGCAACCGTTTGCTGCACACACATGCCCAAAGCAGAAAACCTCTTAGGTGAGGGCAGCCGTAATTTTCGTTCCAAATCGTAATTTGGGGGGGGGCTGCTGGACTGCCACCCTGCCACTCTCTGCTGCTCCTGTTGCAAGTTGCTGCTCCTGCTAAAGGTAGCGTGTCTGCACAAAGTATCTACGGTTACACCACTTCGCGTGAGATTTTTCATCTTATCGGGTGGTCGACGGCGATCCAGGTATGGTAGCCTGGGAAATGCCCCTCCATATTTGGGAACGTCGGAAATTGAACCTAGGTTTGATGACAACACACTGATGCCGAAAAATACTGGTATATGCCAAAACCAACACATACTGGAATAGTGTCATTTGGGCCAGGCCAATCGTATTCGCTTCGAAAAGTATTCTCTGCAAGGTAGATCAAACAACTATTAATACTTTCTCACCAGGTGTTCTCCCTCGTAATCGGAAACACTTTCAGCAGTACCACCACAAGATGTCCGAACGGCGTCGCTGCTAGTCGGTCTTTAACTGTCGATCAGTGAGGCGAAATGCGCCTTTATGCGGCTTCCTTCTGGACAAACACCCCGAAGGGTGACTCCTTGTTTAGGTATGCGTGCGAGTTTCCCTCTTCCCAATGGCGGATAGCTTGCTGCCGGTCACGCTCCAAACTTCATGGTTTAGGCCTGCAAACAATTGAGCGTTTTGCATCGACATCGTCGAGATAGAGTTGTTAACATCCTGAAATAAGATGATACCGCACGCCGGTGACAGGGGAAACACTCCTGCACCCCCCGGTACGAAGAAACAAGCTGTACTATTTCGGTATCACGACTGCGCAACGTAAAAAGCGCTGCTGACGCACTATAGCGGGACTTGCCGCACTATGGAGGGATTATATCCCTATACAAGTGCGGGCGCTGCACTATTTTTATGGTGGTAACGTCACGGCTCCATGTTACTACTTTTTACAGTAACTCTATGCAGGGCGCCAAACTGCACAACGGCAGGCAGCAGCACATCAGCCCTCAGCTGGACGTAGCCCCATCGTGGGCATGATATACTGTGCCGGAGGGAAGACAAGAGTTCCATCGGGGCGCCTGATTGTGGGCAACTCTGTAGGGGACCAGCGGGATGTCATATTACACTATTCTATATACCCCAGGATAGTGCGGCATGTCAGACACCTACAGTAGATAGTGCGGTAGAGCACTATCCCAGGTTCGTTCGGGGTCCCACTTCAGTGGAGATATCTATGATGTGCTGGCGGCCCACCGCACTATTGCGGGACCACGACTGCTGTACTGTAGTAGCACGAACGAGTATCACACACCTGGCATGTGATATCATGAATACAACTACTCATATCAATATCTTACATACCACCGTCCGTGGCATTCCAATACCACCATTAATAACGGAGGACATTGAGCAAAACCAAAACCAAAAACGAGCAAAAATGAGCTGAGACAAGAGAGTAATGGAACGATGGCAACAGCAGCAGCAACAGCAGCAGCAGCAGCAGCAGCAGCTGTAATCGTGGCATCACATCAACAGAGTTATACTACTCGTACTGCTGATGCTGCTGCACTTCTATGGCATTTTGCTTGCTTGACTGGAATCGCGACAGGTACACAGGAATTGCAGCGGTAGGGCAGAGCAAAAAAAGACAAAACAGAGCCACCCACTGCCGGCAAGAGTGACATATAATCCACATCAGCAACAACAGTGAACCCTCATCTCACCTATGGTCGCCAGTCCCCAGCGTCAGAGCGCGAAGGTCGCTGGGTGTGCGGTCTCCTTTCACTACTTGCTTCGCCTGCTTGGCATGCTGCCCCTGGGGTACTCCCACGTGCGGCTTCATCCTCGCTATCATCATCGTCCGCCGACTACAGTACTGTAGTTTCCCGCCAAAAAAAGAACCACACAGTCACCACGTAGATTGTCAGATGCCCGGAAGCCCACGCGGTCGTTGGCCCTTGCTATCTCCCGTGACTGCGGTTGTTGCTCGAACAATGGCCAGGGCGTTTGGGGTAGGGGCTGCAGGCCTCTTACCCTGCCGAGGTGGCTGGGGCGATTCAGGCTTTTCAGGGTGAAGAGCAACGACCTCCACTAATATCTTATTTATAAGAGATACTCCGACTTTTTTAATTAAGCGGTCTTTTCGTCGTATTTTTCTAAATCTGGACGCCTCCTTTCAGAAAGAGGATGAAATTCCACAGGACGTTCGGGACCGGTCCACAGAACGGAGGCTTATTTCTATTTTTGGCGCAAAAACCTGAGGTGTTTTCCATAATTAAATAAGATAGTATAACTGTCGCTAGGAACTCGCGCAGCAGGATATTAGTAACTGTCGTCAGCTTGTGTGCATTGAGGGGAACACATCAGCAAGAAAACGTCAACGACCTGCCCCTAAAACCCCCTCTGCACTCCCTTCAGGCGGTACGTCTACTATAGAAGTAAATAAAAACTTGATATTGCTAACACTTGCACGTGTAGGGTAACAGGTAGTACAGGATGAGGGTCATGGTTTCGAGACACGTACACAACTAAAACAAACTTTTTTATGTGTGAGAGTGCAACGAACTAGACAGATAAAATCATAAGAACATGTTGGATAACCATGTAGTAGACGAATAAAATTCTGAAAAAGTGATGAAAAATGCTGACGAAAAAGTGCAGACAGATCCAACTGCTTAATCAAGTAAAACACGGTCGACGCTTTCTCGCAAGGGGTCCCTATCACGAGAGGCTTGGCCAAAATTCGAAACTCGCATTCGCTCGTAATAAAAAAGATAGTATAGCTGTCGCTAGGAACTCACGCAGCAGGATATTAGTAACTGTCGTCAGCTTGTGTGCATTGGTGGGGAAAACCTCAGGAAGAAAACGTCAACGACGTGCCCCGAAAACCCCCTCTGCACTTCCTTCAGGCGGTACGTTTACTCTAAAAGTACATAAAAACTCGATATTCCTAACACTTGCACGTGTAGGGTAACAGGTAGTACAGATGCCTATCGTCATGAGGGTCATGGTTTGGAGACGCGTACACAACATTTGTTATTTTTATGTGAGAGTGCAACGAACTAGACATATAAAATTATGAGAATATGTTGGATAACGACGTAGTAGACGAATACAATTCTGAGAATTTGATGAAAAGTGTCGACAGAAAAGTGCAGACAGATTCACCTGTTTGATCAAGATAAAAACCGGTCGACCCTTTCTCGCAAGGGGTCCGTATCACGAGAGGCTTGGTCAAAATTAGAAACTCGCATTCGCTCGTACTAAAATGTGAGTCCGAAACTCTCGATTTCCGATTCAGCTGACCATAATATCCACGGATCGGCTCGCTGTTTCACATTCGTGTATGATTTTGCTCGCCCCTCCCGACTCTGCCGAGGGTGGCCACGGCCGGGATCGCATCGTGTTCCAGGGGGGAGTGCTAGTTTTGTTTAAAATATGCTTATCATTGTTTTGATGTCAAATGTCAACTCTTACACATATATACACCGCAATCTAGGACAAGCTACATATATATTATGTCGGGTGGTTTAACGCACAGCGTTATTACCTTCAGTAGCTGAACATGTTGAGGTTCATATCCGGGAATCTCGGATCGCTGTTTTGGAGGTTGCCACTTATTTTGTTCACCTCTTGTTGTTTGTTCTTCTGAAAAATAATATGTTGTCATATTGCATAATATCGTATCATGCGCCCGGGCATAGGCATACGAACGCACAATATCTCCTATTCGTTTTAGTGTAGTTAATGCTGTTTTACGGGAAAACCAACGATTAATACCAGTAGTAACCAACGTCACCTTGAAGTAGACCCAAGAGAGGACACGGAAAAATAACCAGATGAGAGCCGTACTTAATGGCAAAATCTAGGGTGTGGCTTTCTCGAACTTCACGGCCAACTCCGTGTAATACCAGTTACGCTTAAACAAAAAGATAGTATAGCTGTCGCTAATAACTCGCGCAGCAGGATATTAGTAACTGTCGTCAGCTTTTGTGCATTGGTGGGGAAAACATCAGCGAGAAAACGTCAACGACGTGCCCCGAAAACCCCCTCTGCACTCCCTTCAGGCGGTACGTTTACTATAGAAGTAAAAAACAACTTGATATTCCCATAATTTGCACGTGTAGGGTAACAGGTAGTACAGATGCCTATCATCATGAGGGTGAAGGTTTCGATACCCGTTCACAACTAATTTTTATTTTTTTCATGTGAGAGTGCAATGAACTAGACAGATAAAATTATGAGAATATGTTGGATAACGACGTAGTAGACGAATAAAATTCTGAGAATTTGATGCAAAGTGCCGACGGAAAAGTGCAGACAGATTCAACTCTTTAATCAAGTAAAAAAACGGTCGACGCTTTCTCGCAAGGGGTCCCTATCACGTGAGGCTTGGTCAAAAATAGAAATTCGCATTCGCTCGTAATAAGTTACACCTTGTGCCGGAAGGAAAAGCGGTTGCCGGGCGGCAACGTTTACTTGCAGCGGGTTCGTCTAATTCGACTCCACTGTTTCCTTTCTTTTCATTTGAACACGATTTCAATGTACCCCTTGGCAGTTCTAATGCACTGACGGCCTCGATTAGGCTACGTCCTTGGTCAATACGGGCATGAACGGATCCAAGGCAGGCGTCTGCCTGCGACGGCGAAGCCCTCTTGTAAATATGTATACGTATTTACGGGCTTACAGATTTGTGCAGAGCCTCCGCCCCTTCGCTGCTTCCAATCGCGTTCTAACGAATATATATCGATTTTTGGTACTACCCTTACCTATTGTATGTGTCGATATGGACTCCCACATCATACTTTATTCGTTGGAACAACAAACTTTTATTGCGACGCAGCGGCAGTGGTGCATTTTATTATTATCGTCAAACCAAATGCATTTAGACATATGTATAGTATATGGTTTGAAGCACGTATGCACTACCTCAGCGTCGACTGAGAACGCATACAAGTGCAAATACCTTTTATAATCCAGACGGGTCTCATTACCACGGTTTCGTCCTATTTCTAAAGGGTCTAGAGTGCCTCCCAGCACAGCTTCCACTATTTTGTAATACATATATTTAAGCTGGTCGCCTACTGAAGATAAAACAGGTCCCTCGAAGGGCTTTCATTGATCTCACCACATCATCCCTTTAAATGTCTGCAGTATTATCAAGTAGAAGTACAACGTCAAGTCCATCGGAAAGCAGGTACAATAACACGGGAATGCATACAAGCCAGCGGAAGTCAATCACTTGGTCATTAGAGACTTTCGGTGCTTGGATGGTGCTTCCCACATCGATTTTCTAGAAAGAAATGTTCAATTTTCTTCCGTGGAAGCTTTACTCTGTTTTCCTTTCCACGTGGAAGACTGACGAAGTATATTTTTTTATTTGGGAATTACATGAAAACACATGGAAGGCAGAGGAAGAACGCCCAGCACGTCAACGTGCGTGCGAGAGAGTGGACATATGTCGATGCGAGTGAAACCAGATTGGTGTACATGGAAGCCCGTGGAAGTGAACGAAGCTCACAGTGTAAGCTTCAACGTAAGTGCTACTGGAAGCTTCCACAGGACCTATCCGCGGAAGCTTCTATTTCCATTAACTCTGACGTGGGAGATTCCGTAGAAGCTTCCATGGAAACGTCCGTGTGTTTTCGCAGAATTGGCTTCCATAGAAGCTTCCACGGAAGCGGTTAAAGTAGTGGAAGCTTCCACACACAGCCTGAAAGGTGTAAATGTAAGCTAAACTCGCTGGAAGTTCACGGAATCCCGTGGAAGTATACACAGGTCCGCCGAAACTTCCATGGAGGCTTCCACTCGGCACTTCCACAGACGCATACACTAGTAGCCTCGACGAAAGCTTCCATGGAAGTCGCTGAAGCTCCAACCACCTCCGTGGAAGCTTCCACTTCTTCCATGGAAACTTCCACCACTTCCATGTAAGCTTCCCCCACTTCCATAGAAGCATCCAATCGTTTCTACGGAACTGACGGAAGCTTCCGTGGAAGTGGTGAGGGCTTCCATTGAAGCTTCAAAATAATTCCATGAAAAAGCAAATAATATACTGGGCCTCAACAGGTGAAGGATCTTTACACTGTACTCATCAAAGAAGAAACCGTCGTTCCAATATGAGGCATTATCGGTAAGGAGCGTTGCGTGTACACGTTCACGCAGTGTGAAATTTAATTAGGAGTATGAGAGCCACGTGTTACGATAGGTCAGGCACGCTTTAGCCAATGTATTTAATAGTTTTGGGGTTTCTCAAAAAGGAGGCGACCAATGTTCGTTTGTGTTGACAACAAACACAATATAGAGCTAGACCACGGGTTACTCAATACAAAATTCGGGGTTTACTAGTTTCCAACTCCGTTCCTGGGCGACTTCAGAAGAGTACATAGCTGACCAAGTTAGGACCCTCGGGGGATCGAAGGTGGAACCCTATCGAGGCATGCGCCGCAAACCGAAAGAAATACATAAATCCCTGGTGTACAACATAGTGCATACGTGGCAGCAAAACTCATAGCAGTGGCACCCATTAATGCTCGTGCAGATAATTCCACGCGACAATAGTAGATAGGATTGGGCATCGTGCCCCCCTCTCCCAGAGAACAGCGTGGGCCTTAGTATGGACACGCCATCGTGTTGAATGTGCGCTAAATATCGCAACTATTCCGCGCAAATGAATGATAGTGCAGAATATATAACTCCACCACAACCTTTGATAGGGAGGCAAGAGTCCTATTATCTGACTGGCTACAACATTGTTACCCGGTTTTCGGGAAAAAAACTCCTAATCGATAGAACTCCCAATATGGTAGAAGAATCAAAGCTGGAACCAAATGTGTTCCAATTCTGAGTTAAACTCGTTGGGTTTCGAGGATTGCGTTGCAATGCTCGACGCTGCAGTACCACCGATCATTGATTAAACATATTGGTAATTACCAGGCTACCTACCACGAAAGCTAGTGCCGCTCATACTGCGTAAAACTCGAAGCATATTGGCCACCGACCCTGTGAAGCGCTGAATAACCTGATAATCCAACCGCCAACGTTGTCAAAGATAGAGGTTTACCAAATGCGACGAACAGTTCTCTGGTTTACAGTAGGAATTAAACCCGACCACCTGTGGAACGGCAATGGTATGTACACCGGGTGGTTACTCGGGTCAGTGGGTCCGCCAGAGATATTTGCTTCGTACTTCATGTGTGGCCGTAGTACACGTCTCCAGCTCAAACTAGCTACACAGTAGCACACATAAAAATGGCTTCTACCAGGCGACAGGGTTTCCTCGATAGTTGTCCCGTGGTCCTTGTAACGTTTTCCCGTAACAGGATTTTCCCTACGTTTCGTGTCGAAGTCCGTCGTCGGCCCGTTCGTAACCACATCAATTGCCGACATATTGGCTGCGCCAACCAGTATTGACGCACCCAGGATACAGCCAAGATAAGCGTACTTAACTGAAGCAGTACGGGTGTACACATTTATTTGTTGTTTATGTCAGTCGGTGCATCTGGGCGTACTACCGTACTAGCGTGTCGGTTTTCAACAGGTGCGCCACGTCATGTATGCCTCAAAAAGCTTGGCAGACAGCGTTTGGGTGTCGATCTCGCTCGGGAATGTGGCGATTGTTTATGGAACTGTCTACCCAGCAACAGGGAGTTCGAGTAAGCTGTGGGCTAGTGGTCTCGTGCTCGATCCAACTTCCATCATTGTTGATATGAAAGTACTGGTGACAAGTTATCCCCTGTTCAGCCGTTTTTGCGGCTGTGGTTTCGAGTTCACCGCACTACACATCTATGTGTCCCTTTTGTTTGCAGTCAACAAGTTTGTCTAGTGGATGTGATATTTGTTTGGATGACATGCTCTCCAACAGCTTAAACGTTAACAAATTTGACTGTTTGTAGGCATGTGTCGATGTTCGCCTGAAAAGTTCAGGTGCAAGCGGGTGTTGGATACGTAGACACGCCTCGTACTAACCCACAAAGCCGCAGCTCTGCTGCCGTTCAATGACCATACGATGGGCAACTCAGCTGCCAGTCGACAACCGCAGGGGCACCCCGAACGGGATTTGAATGAGGAAAGAAGACCAATGAAAAACAATCAGCGTAAAGTCAATGTTGAGGTTCGAGTCAGAGAAAACGAATCTCCTACACACCCCTAGTCTACTCGATAGTTAGCTTCCGTACCTGGGCTGTCGTCATTTCCAGCCATAATAGCATGTCGACCGTGAAAAGCCACTTACATACAGTGTAAGCCATCGCCATTTCCCACATTTTTGGCACTACAATAAGTGCATCCGGAGTAAGTTGTGTTTCCACTGCTCTGTATTAGCCACTGAAGACCCACATATTTCGCAGTGCAGCAATAGTTGCACGACCTTGGAGAAGTCAGCACCAGGCGACCTACCTCACAAAAAAAACAAAATCAACATAACGCACAGTTGGACGCCCATTTTCTTATGACACACAGGAAAAGAGGCATTTCCGTCAATCGTGCGGAATACCACGTCTGTGGGACCCCCTCACGACGTCCGTAGCATTGAGACTTGTCGATATTTTTAACTGCTGCTTGCTAAGGTCCTGTAACAGTATTCAAGTGAGACTTGAGGATAATATCTTGCCGCGAGCATTAGACACGCGGCATTTTTTAGACATGGCCAAAGCACGGTTGAAGGTCGTGCATGAAGAATCGGCGATATCTCGTAAACACATCCTGGCAAACGTTTTCGAAACTAAAGGTGTCAATGCCTAGCCTTAGGCTACGGCCCTGGTGTTCGATTGCCACCCCTCCCCTATAAAACCAGATAAAATATCAATTCATTGGAGGCTGTCGTCCATATGCGAGTCCGCCTCAGATGCGGTTCTTAGCAGGATGCAGCTCACCCTCCACGCGACTCGTCCAATACCTCACGGCGCTTCGTGCTTGATGCAAGCAATATCTCCCTGCTTGGTGAAAACCCAACGTGCTCCGTCCCGGCATTGTAGGGATGCCAGGGTCTATGGCATATGACTACGGCTGTGCACGATATGAATACCCCCCCCCCCCCCCCTAACAGGCATGTCAGGAAAGTATCTTGTATACGTCCAGGTAACTCTGGCAGACAGTGAAAACGTTTCAAAAAAGTAGGACAGACACTAAGCTACGTACAAGAACTAAGAAGGTATTACTTCCGGGTATGTTACGCCCCTTGGAGTCAAATGACTCCGGCAACGACCGAATCGGAACCCCCGAGACGGCAGAGTTAAATACAGGCACCGTTTAAAACTCACACACAAATTACACAATAAATTAGGGGCACCTTCGCGCACCGTAAAATGCGATACTACTGTACTTCGTGCGCTGCAAGGCTTTACGACCGTGCAAACCAGCCTGTCCTAAGCGGGCTCCAGACAACTGCAGCGGGTAGGCGGCTGCCCATCGAGCCTGTGTTCAGAATCACTGCCTGCACCCGGCGGCCCTACACATTTCTTTAGGATTGATCATCGGGTCGTCCGGGATGTTACGCTCATGTCGGAGGCATACAGTGGCCTCACCACCAGCAGAACCACTGCCAACTCTTGAGGCCAGATACATGTCAGCAACGGTCGACAAGGACGTTTACCTTGACGTCCTCGGCATGTTGGTTGCAGTACGGCGGTATCTTGCTGCCCGCGGCGTTGAAATTCGGAGAGTTCGTGCAGGAATCATTTGAGCAACGGCTGCTCAGGACATCAACCATCGCATCATCAGGTTCATATTTGCCGCATATCGGCGGCTTCGTGTCTTCAACGCTAGGGAATAGCCTCGTCATGCTTGAGTGGTAACAACAGCGCGTCCGTTCGACTTTCACCATGCCGTTTTCGGCATGTTGCTGGCAGTGCGTCGTCGTCCTTCTCCCTTCAATGTCAAAATACGCCCGCTTATTGCACAAGGCATGTGAGCAATTCTCCTTGATGATATTCACCAAGTTGTCAGCGGCATGGTCCTTGCAGTACATCGCCCTATCTCTCCCTATATTGTTCAATGTCGGTTGCTTGGTGCAAGAGCCTTCGGTGCAGCGCTTGGCTTTAATGTTAACCATGCCGTCCTCATCATGCTTGCAGTACACCCCGGTCTTACTGCCATCGGTGTTTACCGTTGCCGCCTTCGTGCAGAGAGCATTTGAGCAGCGCTTGGTTTCAACGTTAACCATGCTGTTCTCAGCATGATTCTTGCATTACACCCCGGTATTGCTGCCCTCAACATTGAACATTGGCACCTTAGTGCAGACGTCATGCAAGCAACGCCTGGTGACGACGTCTACCATGCCGTCAGTAGCATGTATGAAGTACGCGGTCGTCTTGCTCACTATGTTATCGAGGCTCGCTTTTGTCATGCACGAGTCTTGGAAGCAACGCTTGGGTTTGAGATTGATCATGCCGTCCTCAGGATGTTCCCTGCAGTACGCTGGCGTCTTGCTACCATCGGTGTTGAATGTTGCTGTCGCGTGCAGAAATCATGTGAGCAGCGCTCGGCTTTGACATTAAACATACCTTCCTCACCATGTTTCTCCCAGTACACACTAGTCTTACCGCCATCGGTATTGAACATTGCTATTTTTGTGCAGAAAGCATCAGAGCAGCTCTTGGTCTTGACGTTGACCATGGCGTCCTTAGCATGTTGCCTGCAGTACACCGGCGTCTGGTTTCCTTCAGCGTTGAATGCCGGTCTCTTCCTGCGAAAGGGATGTTTGCAACGCTCGCTGCGGATATCAACCATGCCGTCCTCAGCATGTTGCTTGCAGTACCCCACAGTCTTGCTGTCTTCAACGCCGAACGTTGCCGTTTTAGTGCAGAAGTCATATAAGCAGCGTTCCCCTTTTGCGTTAACCATTCCGTCCTCAGCATGTTTCCTGCAGTATGCCGCCATCTTGCTGCTCTCAATATTAAACACCGGCACCATGGTGCAGAAATCATACAAGCAACGCCTTCTATCGACGTTCACCATGCCGTCAGCAGTATGCTGCTTGCAGTACGCTCCCGTCTTACTCCCTACGTTATTGAAGCTTGCTGTTGTCATGCAGGAGTCTTGGAAGCAACGCTTGGTTGTGAGATTGATCATGCCATCCGTAGCATGTTTCTTGCAGTACGCTGCCGTCTTGCTACCATCGGTGTTGAACGATGCTGTCATCGTGCATAAAGCATCCGAGCAGTGCTTGGCTTTGGCATTAACCATGCCGTCCTCAGCATGTTTCTCGCAGTACACACCAGTCTTACCGCGATCGGCGTTGAACGTCGCTATTTTTGTGCACAAAGCATCAGAGCAGCTCTTGGCCTTGACATTGACCATGCCGGCCTTAGCATGTTGTTGTTAGTACACCGCCGAATGGATTCCTTCAGCGTCGAAGCTCGGCATTTTCGTGCAGGATGGACGTTTGCAACGCCTGCTGCGGATATCAATCATGGCGCCCTCAACATGCTGCTTGCAGAACTCAACTATCTTGCTGCCTTCAACGCCGAAGCTTGCCCTTTTAGTGCAGTAGTCAAATAAGCAGGGTTCCCCCTATATGCTTACCATGCCTTCCTTTGCATGCTTCTTGCAGTAGCTCTCAATATTGCTGCACTTAACCTTGAACATGGGCACCATGGTGCAACACGAATCTAAGCAGCGGGCGACTTTGACATTAACCATGCCGTCCTCAACATGGTGCTGGCAGTACGCGGCTGTGTTGCTGCCCTCAACATTAAAGCTTGGGTACTTTTTGCCGGAGTCATCTGAGCACCATCTCATTATGACCGAATATGGCGGCCACGGGTAAATGTTCGCGGCAGATCAGCACAAGAAGCCACGAGAACAGCGAGGCCTTGGCCTGGACCTTGTACCCCTACCATTCCAGAGGGCAGCAGACAAAAAGACAATAGGAATTCGAGGGTTACGGATATAAATGCCTTCAACAACTTGGGTACCACGCGCACGTTGGCAGACATGTAAAGTACGGAAACCCCAGTTGACGCGAAGTCCAAACGCACATGCGAATATAAACAGAACTCATTTTGTCGCACTGCACGTATACAGCGTTTTACTGTTTTATTTCTCTGCATACACAAATGCCAAGGCAGAAAACCATACCCGTACGTTGAACAAACTTCAAAATTGTTAACAGAGTCAAATGTGAGGCATAAAGGCCCCTACTAACGAAGACAGCAAACAAATCAATTTTGAAAATAAAATCCTATTTGGATGTGATTTTGGGGGGGAAAACTGGTTTGCGACTATGAGGGATAGTTAATTGCTTGTTCAAGTATTTCAGAAATCGAAAACACGCAGCACGCCTCACAGCGCCCAGGCGAACAAATCCGACGAGGGTAGACGAGAGCGGAAGCATGGGTCGGCGCGTGCGCGCAGACGCAAACCCACTCTTGCTTTTGGTCGCCCAGGCTAGGAAGCTATTACTGACAGGGTCTCCTGGGTGGGCGTAGGGATGCCTGAAACGCCACGGGCGAGACAGGAACGGCGACGGTGCTATCAAGGTCTTGAGGGTATCCTGCTGATATTGCGTCGATCACTCGGGTTTTGGTCGGGTTGGCACATCGAGCTTGTTGAAAAGTTGGGTTAGCGACGGCCTTGATTGCTTTTGAGGCGCCACCGCCGGGGTACGATGTACTATGATCTGTTGGCGTGGTCGAGGCTGTTGTCCCGGTGGCCTCGGGTCATGGTCATCGATGTGATCAATACATCGCCAGGTTGTAGCGGGGCCTTTACCCACCGTGGACATGCCGGTCCAAGTCGGCCCAACTCCCATATTTGACTTGAATTCTACCCAGAAAAGGGCCCTGGGACCTTCTTAGTTTTGTTGTCCTATTCAAAACAAATAGTCCCCAAAATCCTACTCTTTGGTGATGGTGCGGGTTGTGACCAATGAAAAGCGTTTTTGTTTAGTCAAATAGATGTTTTATATTTGTTAATATGGGGCCCAACCAGTGTGACATAGTCTACCCTTATTGGGAGTTTGCACCAATTGCATTGGTTGCACAGAGGGAGTAACACCCCCGCGCACACGTATTGCCGTCATTGAATATCTCAAGAGAAGACGACAGCAATTTCATAGCGGGATGAACAGACATCAAAAGTATGCCAGCCATAGGCTCTTGAGTTTTACATCCTTAAAATATAATACGCTTCGGTAGTGATGGTGATGGTGGTGATGTCGTTTCCGATCTTCAGGTCTATGCCGGCTTCGGTATGCCCCGCGGGAGACCAGCTCTGCCGTCCCCCACCCGGCCCCGATCAGCGCCGCCCCACCACCACGGCTGCCCCACGCGTCGGCCCCCGGCGACCCCGGCGAACGAACTGGCGGCGGTGCCGAACTCGGCCAGAGGGGATTGGGGGAAGGCGGCCTCTGGGGGACGGCTCGCTCCGTCCCCTGGAACGGGACGGATCCGCGCGAGGGCAGGGGTTCCCAGCGCATTCGGAGGGCTTTGCGGCAAGGTGTCTAACCCCCACACTAAACTCAAGCCAAACATCCACACCATCCACACTAATTTCAAGATGGAAACCGTCATACCAAAACAAAGTATTTTTTTGTCCATACTAAAATCAAGTACCGTAATTGTTTTTAAAACAGTCCCCCAGATGTGAAAATATGGATCTCCAGAACTTCGGTCAGAATCGAAATCGGCCCATAAGTTCGCGAGTTTGCGGCTTTTGCACTAATTTCGAAATAAAAAAGCCCACACGTAAAAAGTTCGAAAAACAATCTAAACTAAAAAGGGACACTGCTGTAGGGACAAGGGCTGCGCATCCATGCATCCATGCCGGGTTTGGTTTGTGTCCGCTGTACGTACGTACGAGTACGTACTGCTACTTTATGGAATGTTGTTGTTGATATCGCTGCTGTAGATGGGTTTTATAAGGACTACTGCTGTTGCTGTACGTACTGGTGCTGCCGTATACTGATTCCACAACTGCTGCTATTGTTATAGTGGGTGGGTGGACCGGTTGGTGTGTGTGTCGATCGGTTGGTCGTACGTGGTTGGGTGGATTGGTCGGTGGTTGGGTGGGTGGGTATGAGTGCGTGTGGGTGTGGGTGAGTACATGAGCCGGTGGGTGGGTAGGCGTGGGTGGGTGGGTGTCGATGGGTCAATTGGTACGCGTGGTTGACTGCGTGTGTGTCAACTTACTTGTGATCAGTGGATGGCGTTATATAGGGTGTGGATCGTGGCCCAGTTATTATTTGGTATATTGTTTTTTTTGTCCGCTTATATACCGGCCCCGCCCTGGCATGGTTCGGGGTACCACTAGTAAATGCAAATTACAACGCATCGCCGGGTAACGATGCAACGGCGCATGATGCATAAACACAACTCTACCTTCTGAAGTTGAGATCTGTCTACACCGATTGGCTCATAGCAATGACTGATGGCTCACTGGATCAACACAGGTTACACGTAAACGGTGTAAGGAATACGTATCGCTGGCAATTTTCATGTTGACACCTGGAATCGAGAGAGGGCATCATTTTCTAGCCACGCACAGGTATGCCGTCATTGATGGGTGCATTATATGTAAATTGACTCTACCGAAACCGCAAATGACTGGTTAATGTAGGCATTTTTTAGGTACCTGTTTTCCGGGGAGCAATTCAGTGTGGAATAACCTGTATCATACCCTCCTTTGAATGAAGTATACCTCCAAACGTGAATACTTGCTGTAGGTCGATGAATATCTAACGCGAGCAGGACGTACCGGCAAGTTGCAGATGGCTTCAAATCAGGAATAAGTGTACGCCCCCTTCTCGCAGCTGACAAGTCAGTCGATGAGTGAATGCAGATGAATCTGGAACGCATACTTTAAGCTAAAATACTCGGCCGGTAGTTAGTACGGTGCTCGAACACAATCAAGCGGTTACCTACCTTGGCATTGATCAAAACCATAAACTAAACGAAAACAGCAGACATTGCCTGCTAGCTGGCATGTTTCGATCGTGACTCGCTGTCGGTCTACCGCCGTCTAGCGTGCCCGTTTAGTGCAGTGCGTCCAACCAGGACCGTCTGGCCCGGTTGTTCCAACAGTATTATTTAGCGGTACGGCTGCCCCCAACCAAATGTCCTCACCAGAGAAGTGAAACATGCAGCTCTCGCAGTACTTAATGTGCCCTAATATGCGGCACCAACACGACCTTTCGCTGTTGAAAAAAACGACAACAGATTGACCCGTCACTGTGGGACACGTTCAATGCCGTTAGAGCGGCATGGTTAATAAGTTCGTGCGGTCCGCACAATATCGATCACGTTTTCGGTTTAGTATCTTAAACATCTTCTTGTTGTCCTTTCCCTTCCCTCCCCAAGAGCTTAAAATAACTGGAGGCAAAAATAATATGTATTTAACCAACAGGATACCTCGTGTCCGCCTAAAACTCTTGTACACATTGGTTTGGACGGGGCTCTTAAAACTAGAGTACTAGTGTGGTCCTTATATGATAGGAAACGCCACCGACACAAACATGCTGTGCAGATCTTGCACTGCCACCAATACACCTTATGCGTTCTTTACTATCGCAAGACAACCGGCTAGCCGGACAGGCTGCCCATACGCATAATTCCATAAAAAAGCCGGTAGATCTTTTCGACCGAAGGCATTCAGATTTTCCAAGCGCAAGGCCGGCAGCCTTGACATTCACATGAGCATTATGTACCACCTGCCAACACATCTGTAATCGCCTGGTGCCTGCTGTTGCGGTTAGGATGCAATCAGCATGCGGCTCGCCAAAACCGACATCGTTCTACAAAGCATTGAGGACGGAATGTGAGCTCAGGACCGACCGTGAAGAAATTGGGAGGAGAAACAGTACAGAAGGCACTGGCGGTTTCCTTTCACACCCCATACAAGGTAAAGGCGGTGCGAATATTGCCCCGCCGCACATCTACTACTCAGTGAAGCGCTACGCTACGAGTAGGTGGTTTTCAGGTAGGTGAAGATCGGGCACTGGATGATAGAAATTGGTTAATATTCAATGTGAACGGTTTGACAAACATATACACATTTCTATATGTCGGTGCTTGCAAAGCACAGAGGATTTCACGGCTCTTGTGTCCTGCCGTGTAAGACACCTCGGTGTCTCGCTCATGACAGCAAGGGCGCGGTCGCTCACAACCACTGCAGCAGTAGCACCTGGGCTCGTGTTGCACCATCTACCATGTCACGCAAGACGAGGACGGCCGGCCGTAGCGGGTGTTGTCCGCGCGATATACTTGTTTTGCGATATTCTGCCACTGGTATTTGCGCGTGCAAGCACTACCGCTGTGTCGAGTATCGGCTGGGTTCAGGGCTGGGGCTACACGGATGGCCGACTCGAGGTCCTGCCTTTGAAAGCAATGCAGGGGGGGGGGAAACACGTGCTGAGTTGGAGAACAGTGGGGGGAAACTAAAATTTTCTGCCTTTAGGCTGGAACCACGATGGGAATGACGGGTACTCGCTTATAAGCATGACGTGCGTATCAATGTCGCACGAAACAATGTGCAGGCAGTTCGCTGGGTAACGTCACCGTACAACAGTGCCCGTAGCTCCACCCGCATATACGTGGGTTGTTCTAGACTGTGTCGACACTCTTGCAGCATCCCGTGTGACATGTCCTCTCTACGATATAATATTACAGGACACATTCCGGGGGGTTGTTGTGTGTGTCTTTGGCACCCTCGTGTGTGTGATAGGTGTCTTGACGTAACCATCGCGCCTTGCTTACCAACTTTGTGCAAATAGTACGTGGGCAATACTGCACAGATAACCTGTAACGTGGTAGTGGGTGGCTCTCATGAACACATCGTTAGTTGATTACGTTCGAAAAATTGTGTCATCGTTAGCTCAGTACAACCTGAATGCAAAGGAGCAGCAATGGGATACTACAGAAAAATCGTAGGGCATAGTTCGTTTCTATGAAGCTTAATATCGGTGGTCGAGGTAGAGCGGGATGTATGGCTTCAACTCCTCGGCTGGCGCTAAGCCCACGAACGGAAGCAGAGCGTCCAGCACACCGCGACCCGCCGAACAACGAAAAACACGGCAGGGGGGAAACAATGTACGTACCGTTCGCAATACCGTTCGTAACTCCCGGTACGGTTCTGCCATCAAAACACGAAACCACGAATCCCGTTACTGCGCCTATCTTGGCTATATCGGTGTGTGAACGACCGTGGGTGTGTACCGGACTTGCTGCGCAAAAAGGTTACTTATGGGTTCACGATTATTGTTCCAGAATACACTTGTGACAAAACTGGTCTCCTACCTACGAGACGAGATCAACGTCAAAACGTTCCATGTCGATCTCCATTAAGATCTGTCCGTGGAATAATCGCCAAAGGGAAACAAAACACCCCGAGCATTGTTTTCTAGCCGCATGTCGGCGGCACATATTTGATTTCCCGCGGGCGAGATGTACTGCTGGCGCGGCGAAGTCGGGGGACTTAACATGAGCAAAGAGATCCATGTTCTGTGAAGCGTACGGCTGTGTTTGTGTACACGATATCTGACAACCTGCGATGAGCGCATGTTGAAGTATATGTGGGACAAAAAGTTGGAAACTGGCACATGCAAGAAGAGGTCACGGGATGAGCCAGTGACACTGGAGCTTTTCGTGTGTCTGGTTTCCGTTAGGGATGCAGGACGGTGTTCTGATGACCCGTTCACGTTCGACATCATGGCATCCACACGTTAGGAGAAAATAGGCTGCCAATTACTGCCGCTCGCTGGATTTATCAAGTACAGATTGCCGGTATGAATCGAGTATAGTTAGACTAGCACAATATGCGACGCGACCGACAAACCACGGCGGCAAGGAGGTGAACGATATTATCCAGATCAAAAACTGGCAGATCGAAAAGTTAGTAGCGACCTACACTGGGCTCCAACAGCACTTGAAGTTGTCAGACTTCACGAAGAGACATGAGAACGACTGCTTGGGCGAACTGGAAACATCACCCAAAAGGGTTTTCAGTCGAACTTGATGTGTTGCGTGCTGAAGTGCCGTGCAATGAGGTGGCAGGCTTGAACGTATTGTCCGTGGTGGATGGGTGCAAGCAGCAGCAGTAACGGCGTCTACTCGTAAACCTAAAAGCACGAAGTTTGTGTAACATTCGTGTATGTGGGTTTACACGCGGGGCATGCCCTCTTTAAATGACACTCGTACTCAAAACACGACATGTGTCATTCCTATATAATAGCCACTACTCCATTTATTAAGTCAATCGTGCTGCCATCTGGCACTACACTGTTTATCATATTACATCACGCACTACGGTGTGTGCGGACAAAAATATGTTGATCTAAAATGAGCACACATAGTGTCCATTTGCCGACGGCGAAAGACAAAGCCTACGCAAATGGGCACGAATATGAACAACTTGTGCATATCTTGACAGCATACTGTGGTAGAGCTATATGTTTGGGGCAAGATTATACCGCTGTATTGTGTTCGCGGAAACAAATCCTAATGCTTTGCATCAGTCAAGATTGATGGACAGTGATCTCGGACCATATCAGCTTGTAGCCGACAAGGTTTCGAAAAACCTCGGTGCTGCTGCTGCTGACACTGAATACCCTTGCTGCCAGCTATTGCTGCAGGAATCTACTGGTGCAGGTATCTGCTGCTGAATATTGCTGCTGCTGCTACCGCACGTACTTCTCCTGTAAGTATTGCTCCTGCTGCTGCTGCTGCTGCTGGAGAAAATCTGCTGCTGCATTGCTGCTGTTGTAGGCGCACTGTTACGAGCGCTGGGGCAATCACGAGCAAGCTTTGCTGCTGCTGCTGCCGCCTCTGTAAGTACGTGCACCCTAGGCACGCTCTTGATCTTCACCGCCTCGACCGCTTGTCCGACGCAGAAGAGAGCGAATCTTATCAGGACAGTCTTGTTGTTGTGGCGGCGTTGATTGCAGCGAGTGTCAAGGAGTACAGAAATACCGCATATTTGCTTGTTGGTGCATGTTGCTGCTCAAGTTCTTCTTCCACTCGATCCTGCTGCATGCTTCTCTTGCTGCTGAAAGTTGATTCTAGTGCTTGCACCACGACTGCGCCTCCTACAAATGCTGCTGTGTTGCAAATGTATAATCAACAGCGACCCATTAATCCGGTAGTTGGCGTTTCTTTGTTTCTGCGTATGTGCATTACCGGAGGTCTTCAGATAATACGATATTTCAAGCGGAAATCCTTGGTGATAACATTTCTCATGAGCAGAGACCCTACTGACTGACAACACATATATCCACTTCACATGCTACCACTATCATTTGTTTAGCCACTGCCAGCACTCTGGTTGACAAATTTGGGATGCCGATAAAGAGAAGCACAATCATAATATACGTGTCGCCGAGAGGCCACGAGAATCTTGAGCTCCTAGCAGCACTACTGTATTAGTGTCATATGGCGTCTGTGCCGTACGTTGCTTTGTATTGTATCTCGGAAACCGACGTGTATCATCTTCCCGCCACAACGGCCGTTTCCGTATTTGTCAATTTTTCACGAACATATATCTCTGAACTGCCAAAACAGTTGGTGCAAATCTGACTCCACTACTACTTTAGATACTTCTACTGATACTAATAACCAAGAACGACTACGTGCGGCAACGGTAGTCAGTATAACTATTATATACTTGGTCTTCTGTTCTGGTGTTCACGGCTACTGCGGTGGTACTACGCTGTATTGCAGACTTCACTAAAGCTTCCGGAAACACGGCGTACATCAAGCTCAGCAAGGTCTCCCGAAAACTCTTGTACTGTCTTGCCCTCATGAATATTTCGGGCAAGACAAAGACGAGTATACCCCGATAGTTGCTCGAATGACTTATGCATTGAGGGTGAGAGGGATATAATTATTCGGTAGGTTCATAGCGGACAAACTCGCTACCCAGAAACGCTGTGGCTTAAAAAAGAAACACCTCTCCTGGAACTTTTTGGCGTGATAGCCATGCCATACCACGCGGGACATGCTACGGCAGGTCAATCATGGGCGTCGAGATCAGGATCTCCAACGGGACACCCGACAACGACTAACCGGCTATGATCGGCTTGCCACCGTCGTCGACTTTTGACACAAAATTATCCGATGGTTTGCCAAAGAACATGTGAGGTACACCACAACGTGGAACTAAACGTTTGTCAATAATCAGCCTTCGAGCGCGCCAAAATCAAGAAGGGAAGAACGACCGGCGCAGAAGGCCTCGACTGTTGTAATACAGACTTGCATTATAAACAGGAGTGCAAAATAGTACCAACGGAAGGTTCACCACCAGGCGCACGTAGAAACTACACAGAGTGCGTTATGTATTTGCATGTGTCCGCCGCACAACACGAGGGAGATAGACACAACGGCTATTTACACGCTGTCAGACGGGCCGCGCCAGAGGAACGCGCAACAGGCGTCGGATCGGTAATGAGTTAGTTCCAGCATCCGCACAAAGAACAACGCCGTACCGATCGGCAATGTAGACAGCGTTTGCTCTTCGAGGCCCGATGAAGAGCATATTGTGATAATTCGATACATACATCATCCGGGACACAATCGCTGCAGTATACCAGGTGTGCGGCCTTCGCACACACATACAAGCAAGGTTTCAAGTGGACCGTAGAACAGCATAATCCAATAACGAGCAGATTGAGATATGCACAGGAGCAGCGAGGGCTACGATCGGCTCCTACTGATAGCCGGACAAGCTCTACGCAAGGCTTCTGCATGTTTCGAGCACATGCAAGACTGTGCAGAGGTCCTAGCGGCGTCTTCCGGAAGCCAGAGAACATTGGCCTACGATAGCAAACCGTCAGAGGGTTGATCGCAGAGAAAGGCTAATCTATACTGATAAGGACTGTATGCTTGTCTCGGCTCATTAGGGAGCGCTCCCGTTTCGTCTGCACACGTCGATATATCTCATAGGGCGCGGATTGACTACTCGTCAAATCGAGATGGTTAATGTGTACCTGGTAGAGTGTTAGTTTCGAATTGAATGCAGTGAATTTCACAAACGGGTACATATGTTGCTTAAGATGCGGTCATAATTGCTATGGAGATGTATCTGTCGTAAATATTTGTGTTTGGTTCGTGCCGGTCGATGTACCCTGTAAAACAAATGTTCCGGTTGCATTCACTTGTGATATTATTGTTTCCACCATACTTTGTTTCGATCAGGTGATCATATTGCCGCGATCAATTCAATATCTGGGATCACGCATACAAAAACAAAATTAAGACTATTGACAGGACATCTCTCATGTTAAACACGAATATACCCAGATATCGCGCAGTTCTACACCGTTCTCTTCGCTGTCAGCTATCAATCTGGAAGCGTTATTTTGTGTTGATATTATAGATGTAAGCGTTTTGGTTTGTCGTGGGGGTAGTACTTCAAGGGCATGATTCCATGAACGATCGGCTTTTAATGCACCCTTTCCGGCTATCACGTTTGTTGTGCTTCGTTCTGGTGGGGTAATAGTGAGGACCTCTTGTGTGTGTGTTTTCTGTGGATATTTCATCTGTCCCCTCCTTTGGTTTAATCAAGATGCCAGTTGCCCCAAATCTTCCTAAATCTGCGCGTTACTTTGCGGGTGTGCTGTAAAGTCTGGAGGCAAACCTTTGGTACATCCACGGGTCTACTACTGGTGTGTAGGGATGAGGTTTTCGCGCAAACAGCAATCTATAACCGCCACTGAGACCGTCGTCGACTACGACGCATGTAATGACACCCCTGTTTCTCTCTTTGTTAAAAAACTTGGTCCATCCCCCCAGCCGCGTATATGGCGATACCGGCATCGATATCCTGCGTATTTCAGGCGTGTGGGTGTAGGGCTGTGGATAACGCATCTCCTGGAAGGGACATCACAATGCTATTGTACATCACGGCAGCCCTGCTGCCCAGCAACAGCAGCAGCAGCAGCAGCAGCAGCAGGAGGGTACCATGTGCGTGAGGTGGCACTTCCGCGGTGTGCCATGTCTACTTGTATCTACCGGAGCCTACTTTGAATCCCCGAGGACAGATAGGTGGACCCGAGCGCAGGTGTACACATGTATATACCGACTCCCGACGAGTGCCACCATGATGACCAACGGCCACTATAAATACCAAACTACCCGTATTTTCTGTTGTTTGCTTGCAGCAGCAGCAGCAGCAGTGCAATTTTCACAGCCCGGAAGGGCAGCGTTACCTACGTACGTGCCTACGGTCGGCACCGTTCACCTACACCGCCACGCACCGCTTTCTCGCTCTACTGTTCGGGCTGCGGGGTTGGCATATTTTTTGTTATCATCGATGATCCAACTTAGTGTGTGCCTCGCTGCTGCTGCTTCTGCTACAGGCAGCAGGAACTAGCAGCAGTCAGTGGGGTTTTCAACACCCAGGAGCGAGGGCAGTAATCTCGTAGCTCGACAAGTACATTGCTGTATTTATTGCCATCATATGCGTACGGTAATCGCTTTTTCCCTGTGTTTCTGGACCAACTTTTACTGCGCAAATTAGCACTACGTACCATTATGGTCGTAAGCACCGCTTGTTTCATGAAATGAACAACAGAATAGTACTGACATTTACGGACAGATTCGTACTGGTACATAATGATCGTAACCATTTCTTAGACAAGGGGGGGGCATAAGCTGCGGCACAACTGCAGGGCGTCCCCTGCCACCAATCGAAAGGACAACAAGAGTAGTGCAACACCTGTGTTGCACTGCCCACAAAATAATCGTGATTTGGCCAAATATACTTTCAGCAATCGACAACTGGAACAACAATACCCCTGTTTTTTTCCTGTGGGAAAATATGCAATCCACCACAGCTCCATCAATATCGTCGATCCGGATATCTCCCGCCCCTCAAAATACTCCTTGACGCACCCACAGCAGTGTGGCAAAGTGGCAGCCGATTCCGTGGCCTCTACGGTGCGCGACCTCGTCGCTGAAGTTTGAAAATGTGGTTCCAGGTCGTTTTTCTTGTACTGTAAACAAGTTGTTTTTTACAGCTCAAAACGAATATTTTTCTCGAAAAATATGAATACGAGTACTCGTATACAGCAGGAAATAAATGACTGCGTTTTTGTACACGTTTCTTTGATTTTTGAGGCACACTTCTGAGGCCGATTACGCCGTCTGTAGGATCGATCCCGATATCTCCCGCCCCTGAAAACCTTCCTTGCATATATACACGGGCACAGGAAGAGTTCTGGGCGATTTCGTCCACGCCTTCCACCGCGACCTCGGCCGTGAAGATTGCCTAAACAGGCGGCGTAATTGCTTCGACCGAAGCTGCTACCTGCTTCCATCTGCAAGAAACTGAATTAATCCAACTCCAGGAGGATCAAGCACCATCAAGCTACCGAACAGGCTCTACCATGACTTGATTGAGTTGCTCTGCGTGTGGTGTGTCATTTGGAGGCTTCTGTGGGGAGCACGGTGTCTGTGAAAAGGGCCTTGTTCGGGGCTGATATTGACCCAACCCCGTTTTCCACAAATCAGGCGTTATCTGAAAGTACTTTTTTCTCACTTTGTGGGCAGTGCAACACAGGTGTGCAAACATATGTCGTGCAGTCGGTTTTTTTCTCTGCACCACAGAAACTGGCGAAAGCCTGCTGTGCGAAAGTTTCCCCTATATTTTGCGTACCAAAATCGACCGAAACGCCTCAAAACCTTTTATTGACAAAAGGTTAAAACAGCCCCGGGAGGTGTTCCTCTGCCACGCCTATTAACCATGCCACGCGAGAAAACGAATGCTATACAACTCCGCAAGGCATAATCAGGCCCGTGAAATGAAGATAAATACAATGGACTTGGCAAATACCCACCCTCGATGCCTCTGGTACGCATGACACACGTACAAGTACTGCCGTACTGCTGTACGTGTGTGTCTCGGGTGTCTCGTGCTGGAAAACAAGCCCCAATACGACCCTCACCTATTCTGCTCTACGAATATCCGTTAGAAGGAGCAAGCCCGAAACTTTGCCAGCACTGCAGCTCGCCTTCTTTACACTCGCCAGCCAAGAACGACGGACACGGCACCACACGCTACCCAGTGTCGAGTAGGCTCGCTGTACGTCGTAGCCTGAGAGAGCGCGTCAGTCGTGTAGGGAAAGTAGACTAAAAATGTCGATCAACAGATGCTACAAGAGTTTTAGCCTTTTAAACTCGATTTCCACCACATTCTCCCTCACTAAACCTGACTTATCTCTTCGGTGTAAGTCAGGAACCCCGATGAGACTCTGAGTATACAAGTTTTACCTCCGACTTTTCGGTACTGGACTCAGTATGCAATGATCGCATTGCTCTCATCGTTCCTTTCTGGGTGTTTTCTAAGTGAGTGAGTTTTACAGGTTCTTGACCATGAGATTTTTCCCGTTTTTTCCTTTTTATGGGATGAAGGTGAGGATCGAACCATCGACCTCACTCTTCAGAATCTCACGTCCTGCCGACGACGCCATTGTAGGGAAAGTAGACTAAAAATGTCGATCAACAGATGCTACAAGAAGAGTTTTAGCCTTTTAAACTCGATTTCCACCACAGTCGTATATTAGTTTTGTGTAATATTCAGAGGCGTTGTATCCCGGGGATGGGGGACATACCAGAGCTCCGTCGTGCTCTCCGCTCGGCTCAGACCACGGGAACACGAAGGTCTGACGCCGACCACAGGAGCAACAGTCGTCTGGTGCCTAAATTTTGTTTCGGCCCCTCTCAGACGGTGAGTTCGAAGAAGACGACCTAAAGTGCAACCAGTATTTCGATGTACGAGTTGCTGTGGTCCGTGAAGCAATAATATTGGTAGGTAGGCGAGCAAATGGATGTCTTTCTCACAGGATGTCCGCGTGTCGCTAGACTGAGAGCCCATCAAACAACAACTGGCGGAAGTGTCTCGCCTTAGAGTTGTTCGTCATGCCTTCGGCTTTTGAGGATAAGCTTACTATCAGAAGCACACCAGGTGGGTAGCATGGCAAGTTCGAGACCCGCTCTACCTGGTGGCCCTACTCTAACATGGTACGAGTACGAAGCTGGGGGAAAACTGGTGTTGTTACAGCAGTAGGTACCCCCAGGGCTGACCAGGGCGTAGAATAGGCGTCCGGCTCCTGTTGCGCGCAGGGCACTACGAGGTGGAGGCCGTGGTGCGGCACTGCATTACAAGCGCTATAGGCAAGGTGCGGCACCCCGCAGGGGCCCCCGGAGGGCCCTTTGGGCCGGCCGAGTTTCCTTTGTTTACCATACGTACAGCAGTATACCGAAGTGTTCGTCAGTATACCCGAACCGAGGGAGCGGTTTTCGTACCTCATGGGGTATGTGGAGTGCACGTACCTCAAGACTATAAATCATACCGGTACCTGGTAGGGTTTCTAACGCAGTTCACGGCGCGGCATGTATTGGTGTGGCCCGCCACTTCACATGCACTCATCATATACACTCTCGTGCTAATACTGTTGTTGTACCTCATGTTTTTGGAAATATTTTATGTATATTGTATATTGTATTACCTGGTACTACTGATTGGAAAAGCGTCACGTCGATTGTCAGCGAAACCACTGCATACTCCCGAAACTGCACAAACCACCATCAGGGCTGTAGCGTCGTTCGACGAGTACAAGCAGCAGTCGCCCTGCTCGTTAGTCTACCTGACACGACTCGAACCTTCTGCAGAAGCGAAATATCCTGACCCGCATACTGTAACCGAAGGCACGAGCCGGTGGGTAGGAGGGGTGCACAAGGGGAAACACACCTGTGAACAAAGTTTTTGTCTAGAAGGCCGTTGAGTGTGAACGCTCCCGCCAGTTGAGCTGAAAAGTAACTGTCACAAATTGAATTAAAAACCAACCCACACTTTGAAAATGCTCCAACCGTTTAAATACTCAACATAAAGATTGGCTCGTCTGCGGTCCGAACCGGCAAATTTTGGCTCGTCTGAGCGACTACTGCTGTCGTCGTTTGCCGCACGTCATCGACTACAACCACCTCTTGGCTCATGTTGGAGTGGTGGTGTGTTGGACTTGCGAGATGAGATGGGTGGTGGGTGTTCGGTGTGTGCGAGTGCTGGGTAGTGTTGGGTGTGCGGGAAAAAGGGAGGAGGTTGTGCCGCAGTGGATCCACCGACTTTTAGGCTACCACCCTCTCTCTACCCGCGCCCACGTATGGTCGCCTTGTTCATTCATTGCTGCAGTAGTTGATACGTTCTAGAGTCGGTACAATAGACGTCGGATCAACCAGCGTAAACGTTGTCACGTTCACTGGCACCTTTTAGTGCAGATGGGTTATTCGGTTTTCCCACCTGTGTTGCACTGCCCACAAAATAATCGTGTTTTGGCCAAATTTACTTTCAGCAATCGACAACTGGAACAACAATACCCCTGTTTTTTTCCTTTGGGAAAATATGCAATCCACCACAGCTCCATCAATATCGTCGATCCGGATATCTCCCGCCCCTCAAAATACTCCTTGACGCACCCACAGCAGTGTGGCAAAGTGGCAGCCGATTCCGTGGCCTCTACGGTGCGCGACCTCGTCGCTGAAGTTTGAAAATGTGGTTCCAGGTCGTTTTTCTTGTACTGTAAACAAGTTGTTTTTTACAGCTCAAAACGAATATTTTTCTCGAAAAATATGAATACGAGTACTCGTATACAGCAGGAAACAAATGACTGCGTTTTTGTACACGATTCTTTGATTTTTGAGGCACACTTCTGAGGCCGATTACGCCGTCTGTAGGATCGATCCCGATATCTCCCGCCCCTGAAAACCTTCCTTGCATATATACACGGGCACAGGAAGAGTTCTGGGCGATTTCGTCCACGCCTTCCACCGCGACCTCGGCCGTGAAGATTGCCTAAACAGGCGGCGTAATTGCTTCGACCGAAGCTGCTACCTGCTTCCATCTGCAGGAAACTGAATTAATCCAACTCTAGGAGGATCAAGCACGATCAAGCTACCGAACAGGCTCTACCATGACTTGATTGAGTTGCTCTGCGTGTGGTGTGTCATTTGGAGGCTTCTGTGGGGAGCACGGTGTCTGTGAAAAAGGCCTTGTTCGGGGCTGATATTGACCCAACCCCGTTTTCCACAAATCAGGCGTTATCTGAAAGTACTTTTTTCTCACTTTGTGGGCAGTGCAACACAGGTGTTCCGGTTGAACCCGTTAACCGGTTAATCGGACCTCGAAAACCGCCGGTTTTTATTTGGAAATACTGACTAATCACACACGCCTGATGGGTTTCCAAAAACCGTGGTTACCCGTTATTTTCTCTATCAGGTGCCCATCTCTAATCCACACGCACATAAAGCGCCAGGGTTATAAGCCCGACGCCTCCCGCTTGTTAGTCTCGACTTTACGCACACACAGAGGGTGCAGGGACTTTGAGGCCGTGACGCCGCCTGCTTATTTGTGGCTCATGCACACAGAGTAAAAGCAAGGTATTTGAAGTAGACGCCACCCGCTTGATTTGATTTGTAACTTTTGCTTGACAGCATTACAGCACCGGCCCCATATCATAGCACCTGGCACCCACTATGTGTGCATGTGTGCATAAACCAACTATTGTAGCGGGCGGCGTCAGCCTCAAAACGTCTGCACGCTCTCTGTGTGCGCGTAAAGTCAATAATAACATGCGGGCGGCGTCAGCCCCCTTAACCCTTGAACCTTCTGTGTTTGTGAATACATTCAGTGCGCAATCCCATTTGCCAGTTACGCGGGCACCTGCCAGTATTACCCGGCTTTCTATTGCCCGTCTCTACCTGTGTCTACTCGTACGTTTTGTATACACAAACAAGTTTAAATAAATGCTCTATCATATCCTTCGTAGCACCTACTACCTTGCAAAACATGTACGTGTAATACGATGGAGATATACAACAACAGCAGTAGCACGAGAGTTTATATATGAGTGCATGTAGATATTAAAGAAACTGCTGTAGGTAGCAGCTGGTACCTCGCAAGATGAGTATACCTACTTGTACAGGTATTATATAGTACCTGGTAGGTGGTTTTAGTCTGGAGGTACGTTCAAGTATCAAGTACCTCGATGAGGTACTTGGACTCCACGTTCCGCATGAGGTATGTGTACCGCTATCCCCCAAAAGGTGCCGTCTAATCCGCTCGGTTTAATTGTTTTGTCCTCAGGGAGGGGAAAACGGCAACAGTTCCGATTGAATTCATCAAAGGAAGTCAAGTCCTATAGGCCAAAACAGGAAAACAGCCCCAAATAAAGCATCTCAATCGAGATCAATACGAAAAATGAGTCGAGAAAAAAATCCGCCTGCGGCTTAAAATACATCATATTTTTTCGACTGAGGCGCAGGCGAAAAGGCACCCCCACATTTGTGTTTGCGTACGCCTAAAAAAGATGCCGCTCAGGAAATGCATGGTGCGGCAAGCCGTGCCATGCCTTCGGTATGTAGTAAAAAAACGGCACTTACGATAAAACGATGCGCCAGCGCAACATTTCACCACCTATGTTACGCGCTGGTACCTGTAATACCTACAGAGACAGTGGCTGGCATTCTCCTTTTTCCAGAACAAGTCACTGTAGGGCCTGGGCCGATAACCAGGTGTATCTGCGCGGAAGCACATCGCTTAACCCTCAAATATCTATTCGATAATTGAAACAATGAATGTGTTCCCTTCACCAAACGTTACGGTAATATATTAGACGTTGCAATAATATATACTGCTTTTAGAGGTATTTGTGAATTAAATAGTGTGCTACAGCAGGACTGTGGTAGCAATAAATACCACAACGGAACAAGTATAGTCTAGTTACACTGGAATGTAATAGCCGTAGTAGCACTGGGTAGGGTAGTAGTAGCAATAGGAGTAAGTGTAGTAGCAGTAGGGTAGGGTTAGCATTAACCCTCTTGGCATTACAGAGAGAAAAATTGACCATTTCATTTGACACATATGTACAGTATAGAATAGTTGTGCTGGAATACAATAGCCGTAGTAGCAATCGGGTAATAGTAGCAGTGGGGTATGCTTTTGGCATCACAGAGGTTATAACTGACGATCAAATTTAACAAATATGATACAGCAACAGATATTGTAACGAGGAAATGATACAAATCGGTGTCCAAGATACAACAAGGGGCAACGTACGGCACAGACGCAACATGATCCTACTGTTGCGGCCGGAAGCGCACGCTGCTACTGTAGTGGACGGGTGAAAGCACTGTCAGTTGAAGTATCTTGTTCGCTTTCTCGGGGTCTGACAGCTGGTATTAATACGAGTGAAAGTAGTGCTCACAGTAGTGGAAGTAGTTGAGTAGTGGCATGTAAAGTAAAAGTATTTCAAGTGGTGTCTGCACGCAAGAAATCTCGTCATCAAAGATTCCCGTCGGAAATATAGTTATAGCCGACCACATTCCACCAGGCGCATAGTCGGAAATAAAAAGACGCTAAATATGTATATTATGGTGGCAGGACGATTTCCTGGTGTCTCTGCATGAGGCCATATTGAGTGCGTACGTACGTATCATACTGGTTAGATTTTGTACATTTTGTTCTCTCTCACGCACACAGCCCAGAGATATGTACCAGATAAACAACAGACAACATGCACAGAGGACGGTTTTACAACGCTGCTACCCACAGGCAGTAGCAGCGAAGACTGTACGTGAGTGACACATCCATCTGGGCTGTGCTGGTCTGGGTAGTTGTTTCATCGACGGCTGCGCGCCGTAGTCTGCCACCCATCTACCTTTATTTGCTGCTGCTGTGTGTGTAACAGATCCTGGCTCACTTTGGACTAAAATAGTGATCGCTTGTTCTACTCATGAGTACGTCGACTGTCCTTGTATTTCATACCAGGTACCAGGTATGTGTTTGCGGTTCTTGCCTCAAGCACACCAACAAAATTCTTGACATCAGATGATATGCAAAAAACACAAACAACACGGTTCATCTGCACCCAGCAGCACAAACAGCAGCAGGCAACATCACGTGCATGTCGCAGATCCACCGTGTACTGCTGTGGCTGTAGCTTTGAATGCTTTATCAGAGGCTGTGATCCCTCATCAGTCATCTCCACCTCTCATCTTCTGCTGCTGCCTGTCTGTGTTGGATGTGTCACGCATTTTGCACGCGCACGCACATAAACATAACAATATGGTCATTTGGTATTATGGTCGATTTGGTTACGATGATCAATTTTTCGTTTCCAAGTCGTGAGCTCAAGACTGCAATCAATGTTTTTTTTGTGTACCTTTTTGTTTTTTTTTGTATTATGTACGTGGGTACCCCAGACACCACAGACAGCACACACGAGCAGTGCAGAGTGCATGCTACGACCCGCTGGCTACAACGCTACACACGCCTGGACCCCGCGAGCAGAGCAGGAAGCAACACCACGCTCGTGAGGTAATTTCGTCCGCTCTGCATTGCTGTGGCATCCTCCTATACGGTACCATGTAGTTCTTGTTTTCATCGGACCTTGCGATCTGTTTGTTGTTGTTCTCACATTAATTGACCGAAGAAAAATATAGTCCGTGGCCACTGGACAGGCTCTGAAACACTCTGGAGAGGAAGAATGCCTCAGGCAAAACTATCACACTAAAGACAAAGTACAACGTAGTACTGCTGTACAGCTGGGGGGCCCTGTTGTGGCGTAGTACAATGATGCTGCCACGTCTCCAACACACGGCTGATGCTGCTGTCGCTGTGCAGCAGATTCACAGTCGATATAAGGTACTGCGCTGCATACACTTACACACGACTGGATGTCTTCCAAATCTCGTCATCTCGGGCATCATTCAAACAGCGGGTTAGGTTATACTAATGTAATGTGCATATTTTCACCCCGCACACCAAGGTGAAGTACTTTTCGGGCCGCGGACAAAGAGCAATAAAACTTCGATCCCCCACGAAAACCAAGTCATTTTCGGCCCTGTCAAAAAAAAGGCAATTTCGACCCTCCGCACCAAAACCAGCCATTTTCCAACCCAACAAAGAACAGAGACGATTTCGACCCTAACACTGAAATCGATTCAACTTCGATCCCCGCGTCGAAACCCAAGTCAATACTACAGTAGTGCCCGTGCACAAAAACCAAGTCAAATTCGGTCTCATAGTAAAAACAAGTATTTTCCGTTCCACCACAAAACCCTCTTTATATTCCATCCAGACTCTAAATCTATATTGCTAGTGACCCCCCTCCAATACCAAGTCAGTTTCGACACCTACGCTAAATCGAGTAGAGTTATATACCCCACGCAATAACTACTGTTCGTCCTACTCTAAAATCAAGTGCATTTCGTCCACGCACACACAATCTAATCAATTTGGATCCGCACACTAAACCTAACGCATTTTCGGCCACTCACACATAAGCGAAGTCAATCAAAACTCACACTAGAAACAAGTCACATTTGGGTCGCAGACCAAACGCAAGTCAGTTATTATTGTCACACTTAATCCATTGGATTTGGACTATCACCAAATAAAACAAGTCAACTTCGACCCACTATACTGCAATCAAGTCATTTTCAACCTCCCTCCCAAAAACCAAGTCGATTCTTTCGGTACGGTCGAGAGTTTCACCTCCTTTTTTGGAGGATTATTTTTTATCTCGCAGCCTATACAACTTTTCCCCATTACAACTGTCCTGGTTTTTCCCTTATGTGTGCGGTGTAATCCGTGTGCGACGCGTGTGTGTGTCACGTGTGTGTTCAGTTTGGCACAAAGGAGTTATTTTCCAACCTTTTTGTTGTCGGGGGTCTTCGTGTTTTTCGCGGGAGAGACATTATTTACTTCGAGCTTCACACCAAAGACATTCATAGAACACACTGACAAACAAGATATAGTTTTCGGCCGAATCGTTGTGAATATCTATAAGAACGATTTGATCAAATGTATTGATTCTACACACTTCCAAGTATTTCTGGTCTTGACAGTACGCAGATGCAGTAATATAAATATTATTCGTAACGTCGTACTATCATGGCATATGCATTCGTAGGATACAATATCGCATTATGTATGGTGTTAAATTGCTCTTGCACCACTGCACTAGGCACGTCCCTGAGGGGAACCTCGCATATATATTTGCAACATACCAGCACTTGCAAGCGAAGAAGTCGTGGTGAATGCACCAAGACCAACCTGCAACAGCAGCATCAGCAAACGCAAAAGCATGCAGCAGGAGCAAGTTGCAGAAGAAGCTACCAGCACCATGCACAAACACGCAGATGCGCGGCCTATCCGGCGCTTCTCGACACTCGCGGCAACCAACGGCGCCGGAACGCCACGACCGCAATCCCATTCTTCGGTTTTATTTTCGTCCGTCATGGCGTCGTAGTGGCGAAGATCAGGAGCATGGGAAAAGTGCACGCATTTGCAGCAGCAACATCAGCAACATCAGCAGTATATACAAGCAGCGGCTGCGATTGCACCAGCGCGTGCAGCAGCGCTTGCTTGCAACCGCGCTTGCGTACCCAGGCGCTTGTTTTTGCTTGCCGCATTGCTTGCAGCAGTGCGCTTCCGGCAACAGCAGTGCAGAAGCACGTAGAAGCAGCAGCAACCGCTGCAGTTTGCAGCAGAAGCATGCACCAGCAGCAGCAGTAGCAGCAGCGTCCATTATTTCAAAACCCCCGCCGGCGACGAGCTGGTTTGGGTCAAGGATACTCTTGGACAAAAAGTGGCCAATCGAAAGCGCCCGGAGAGTGTCCGGCGCACAAAATGCAGCGATTGAATTTCACATCGCACAAATATGGCTACACTACCGCACTAATATGTTTTTCAAATATGCACAAGTGGTTCGTACATGTACCTATTTTCATTAGCTCTGTGATTAGTCGTCGGTAATGATAGAGTATATCAGCTCGTTAAGAGTAAACAATCTTCGGAGCAGACACCCTAGTGCGTGATACAACGAATACACAAATCGAAGATTTTGGACGACCTGGAAAAGGTGCAGCCACAGGTGACGACACGGCTACCATAAAATACTTAGCTGTAGGTATCTTACCGTAATGAAACACCTATGTTGTTTTTCAAGCGAGAGTGCGTTTTATTCCATATGGGCATGCCCGGCGTATTAACTAAAGCTGCGGGTTTGGTACAAAAACTTCCTACGGGTAGGTTTGCCAGTAGACGCAGTTACGGCGTCCGACAAAAGTGAAAAGCGGTCTAGCTTGTCTGTGTCGTGGTTGCGGGTCATACTGCGGAAGGATTGTCTAGTAGATAGTGCTGCCGTCAAGGATGGTAATTCATTACCGTGTAAAACGGCAAACGATCGCTGAACTCGAGCGAGTTCAGAGATCTTGATGTTGATATGACTGAAGATAATAAAATGGTTCGGTTTGTTTGCGTAACCGGGTGGTTGGGTGCTTTTTCTACTCGCTACTGGCATTTTTCCTTTTGCTGGACACCCCGTGTTGGTACGTGGGCGTAGCGCCAGCCGCGGAGGTAGAGAAATACACCCCCCTCGATCCCCACCGCGGATATTAAGCTTCGAGGCAGCGAACAATTATTTTCGTTTGAACAATTATTTTCGTTTCTTCGGCAATATCCCGGAGTTGCGCCAAGCTTTCTGGGTGTACGGAGTAGACGTCGACACGATTTTTCGAAGCGTTTTAACTGACGGAAATGTGTCTGAGGGCCACGCACCACCACGGTTTAGCTGATCTGTACCTTATTGCCCACGTCGTATTGGTGCAAAGTAGGCACGCAAGGCCCGATGTTAATGTTAAGACACGTAATCAAACACACAAAAGTGCCAATAGAACGCTAGACGAACCTCCAGAATTGGTCCGATTAATCTATATCGCACTTATCTATATCGCACAGCGGACGTATTATAGGTGATGCAGCAAGAGTCGCGACACATTCCAGAGCAACACACGTCCAGCCCGGACGGAGCTAGGGGGGCTGTTGTACGGTAACGTATCCCACCGAGTTGCTTCCCTGGTGTTTCGTACTGCAATGATACGCAGGTCATGGGTATAAGCGACAGCCCAGCATTCCCGCCGTAATTTCAACTTATGCTAAATAACACAGAATCAGCACCTGGTTCCCCCGCTTGCATGGCGTCATAAAACAAGGACGCCAGCCGGCCATACGTCTCGCGCCAGTCCCGCATGTATTCGATACGCGACACAGCCGTAGTGCTTTGACGCGCGCAAATACCGGAGCAGAATGACGCAGAACAAGTATAACACGCGCGCAACAACCGATACGGCCGCCTTGGTCTTACTTGACATGACTCATGGTGCAGCACAAGCCCCGGCGCAACTCCTGCAGTGGGTTTGCGCGGCCGCGCCTCTGCTGTCATGAGCAAGGAACAGCGATCTATTACATGGCAAGATAAACACCCGTGAGCTCCCTCGTGCTATCCAAGCATTGACATCCAAACAATTTCAACATGTTTGTCAAACTTGTCACATTGAATATTGAGCAATTCCTATGAGCCAGGATCAGATCTTCACCCACCAGAGAACCACCTAATCGTACCAGCGGTCGACTGACGGGTAACTACGCGACTGGACGGTATTTACATCGATCTTACCTTGTATGAGGTATGCAAAGAAATCGCCATTGCGTTTAGTACTTTTTTCCCTTTCAATACCTCCACGTTTGGTCCTTAGTTGTAGTTCCGTCCCCAACGGTTTACAGAACCATTTGGGTGTTGGCGCTTCTTACATACTAGTCGTAACAGCAGGCACCAGGCTAGTGAATATGTATTGTTAGGTCGTATATACTGCGCGTATGAATATCAAGCCTACCGGCCTGAAGCTTGGAGAGTCCGAATGCCTTCGGTCGGAAATATCTACCGGCTCTTTTGCTGGAATTATGCGTGTGGGTAGCCTGTCCGGCCAGTCGGTTGTCTGGCGATGGTATAGAGCGCATAAGGTGTTTTGGTGACCGTGTCAGACCAGCAGCACGTGTTTGTTTCTGTGGCACTGCCTATTATATAAGCACCCCGCCAGTAGTCTAGTTTGGGACTATTGTCCAAACCTATGTATCCAAGCTTTTACGCCTCACACAAGGTATCCCGTTGTTTAAATAATTTTATTTTTTATTTTTGGCTCGAGTTATATTAAGCTATTGGGCAAACAATCTAAAGAGTACACGCAAGTTAAGAGGCGTTTCTAGATTCCACATCTATAACGTGGTCGACACATTGTGCGGATCTACAATCATCCAAACTTGCCGGCATCGAATGGGTCCCTCAGCGACGGGTCTATTTCTCGTCGTTTTGTTTAAAAGCGCACAAGGTCGTGTGGGTACCTCATGTCAGGGGAATTTCAATACAGCGAGAGCTGTATGTTGCCCTTGTGTGGTGGTGATATTTCGTTCGGGGCAGTTTTACAGCTTGTACATACCGTTGAAACTACAGGGTCAGACTGCCGTGGTCGCACGCACTGCACTATACGGGCACACAAAACGGTGGCAGACCAACAGGGAGTCACGATCGAAACATGCCAGTTGGCAGGAAATGTCTTCAGTTTTTCGTTTAGTTTAGAGTTTTGATCAATGCCAAGGTTGGTAACGGCTTGACTGTGCTCAAGCACCGTACTAGCCAACGGCCAAGTACTTCAGCTTAAAGTACGCGTTCCAGAGTCGACTGCATTCCCTCACCGACCGAGTGACTAGCTGCACGTTTTTACTCCCTGCTTTAATCTCTCTGTCAACTTGCTGGTACGTCGTTCTCGCAATAGGGATCCATGGACCAAAGTATTCATGTTCGCGAATTTGCTTGAGTTTAAGGAGCATGTGATACAGCTTATTTCATAAGGAATTGCTCCGTGCAGTCCAGGTACGTCATTTTTCCTTACACTAAGCGCGAGTTTGACGACCACGTTACGTACGGTTTCGGTAGAGTAAATACACGTATATTACACCCATAATTTACGGCATATCTGTATGTGGCTAGAAAAGGATGCCATTTCTCGATCAACGGCGAGAACATGAGACTTGCCGACGACACGTATGTATTCAGTAGTCTATGAGTGTCCTTTCTTGGTCCAGTGTGCCACCAGTGATCGCTATAAGCTATCCGGTAGATATTCTTCCACACCTGTAGGTAGCATTGTGTGTATGCATCATATATCTTGGCATCGTTACCCGGTCATGCGCGGTAATACAGACTTCTATTAGCCTAAAGAACTTATGGCTGGCATGTTTTATAAGTTGTTTCATGGCGATACGATGTTGCTGTATTACGTTTTTTTAAATACTGAATGACGGCAATGCGTTTGCGCGGGATTGCTACTGCCTCTGTAAAACCAATAAAATACATGGAAATGCCCAGTGGGGGTATATCACACTGTTTATGTCTTACGCCTGAACCCATCAAAGACTTCAGATTTTTCAAAGGTATGGGTATGGCCTTCTACCTTGGCAGATGCGCATGCGAAAAGCAAAACAGGCAGACGTTGCGTGTGTGCCGTCGGACAAAATAAGTTACGTTTGTATTCGCATGTACGGTTGAAGCTCGCGCCAACTGGAGTTTCCGTACAATACATAACTCCCAACGTCCGCGTGGTACCCAAGTTGTTGAAGGCATTTGTATCCGTAACCCTAGAATCCCTACTGCCTTTTTGTCTGTTGGCCTCCCGGATGTTAGGAGTACGAGGTCCAGGACAAGGCTTTGTTGTTCGCGCCGTCTCGTTTGCTGACCTGCCGTAGAAAATTAACGGTGGCCGTCAACTTCGGTGATCATGAAATGGTGCTCAGATGCCTCCTGCAAAAAGAGCCCAAGCTTCAATGTTGAGGGCAGCAACACTCCAGCGTACTGCAAGGAACATGCTGAAGACGGCATGATCAATGTCAATGTCGCCCGCTGCTCAGATTCGCTCTGCACGAAGGCTGCTATCTTCAACACCGAGGGCAGCAAGACGGCAGCGTACTGCAGGTCACATGCTGAGAACGGCATGGTCAATGTCATAGCCAAGCGTTGCTTCCAGGACTCTTGCACGACAAAACCGACATTCAACCGTATAGGGAGCAAGACAGCCGCGTACTGCAAGCAACATGCTGCTGACGGTATGGTTGACGTCGTTACCAAGCGCTGCTTACATGCCTTCTGCACCAAAGTTCCGAGTTTTGATGTTGGGGGCAGCAAGAAGGCGGTGTACTGCAGGCAACACGCAAAGGGCGGCATGGTAAATGTCAAAAGCAGGCATTGCTCAATTGGCCCCTGCACTGAGGTGGCAGGCTTCAATGTCGAGGGTAGCAAGACGCCAACGTACTGCAAGCAACATGCTGAGGACGGCATGGTTAATGTCATAGCCAAGCGTTGCAAACATAGCTCCTGCACGAAGCTTCCAAGCTTCAACGACCAGGGCAGCCAGACACCGGCATACTGCAAGTTACATGCTGCGGACGGCATGGTTAACGTAAAGGCTAAGCGTTGCTTAGATAGTTCATGCACAAAGCCTGCAACCTTCAACACGGATGGGTGCAAGCCGGCGGCGTACTGCAAGCAACATGCTGTTGACGGCATGATTAACGTCTTTGACAGGCGCTGTTCGAGTGTGTCCTGCACGAAGCCACCGAAGTTCAATCATGTTGGAAGCAAGTGGGCCGCGTACTGCAAGCAGCATGCTTCGGACGGAATGGTGAACGTCGTGCCCAAGCGCTGTTCCAATGACTCCTGCATGAAGCTACCAACCTTCAATAGCGTAGGCACTAAGACGGGCGCGTACTGCAAGCAGCATGCTGCTGACGGTATGGTGAACGTCGTTAGAAGGCGTTGCTTGCATGACTTTTGCACCATGGTGCCGAGTTTTAAGATTGAGAGTAGCAAGGTGGCGGTGTACTGCGAGAAACATGCAACCAAAGGCATGGTAAACTTGAAACGTGATCGCTGCTTAGTTGACTCCTGCACTACAAGGCCATGCTTCGGCGTTGAAGGCAGCAAGACGGTGGAATACTGCAAGCAACATGCTGAGGACGGCATGATTGATATCCGCAGGAAGCGTTGCAATCATCCCTACTGCACAAAGGGACCGGCCTTCAACGTTGAAGGAAACCATACGGCGGTGTACTGCAAGCAACATGCTAAGGGCGGCATGGTTAATGTAATTGCCAAGCGCTGCCCTTATGCGTCCTGCATGAAGATAGCAACGTTCAACGCCGATGGCAGTAAGACCGGGGTGTACTGCAAGCAGCATGCTAAAAATGGCATGGTCAACGTCAAAGCCAAGCGCTGCTCAGATGCTTTCTGCACGAAGGCGGCAACGTTCAACGTCTATGGCAGTAAGACCGGGGTGTACTGCAAGCAGCATGCTAAAAATGGCATGGGCAACGTCAAAGCCAAGCACTGCTCAGATGCTTTCTGCACGAAGATAGCAACGTTCAACGCGGATGACTGTAAGACCGGGGTGTACTGCAAGGAACATGCTGAGGACGGCATGATTAACGTCAAAGCCAAGCGTTGTTTACAAGACTCCTGCATGAAGACACCGAGCCTCAATATCGTAGGGAACAAGACGGCCGCGTACTGCAAGCAGCATGCTAGTGACGGCATGGTAGACGTCGTTACCAGGCGTTGCTTGCGAGACGTCTGCACTAAGGTGCCAATGTTTAATGTTGAGGGCAGCAAGACCGGGGTGTACTGCAAGAATCATGCTGAGGACGGCATGGTCAACGTCAAGATCAACCGCTGCTCTGATGCTTCCTGCACGAAGGCGGCAACGTTCAACGCCGATGGCAGTAAGACCGGGGTGTACTGCAAGGAACATGCTGAGGACGGCATGGTTAACGTCAAAACCAAGCACTGCTCTGATGCTTCCTGTACAAAGACGGCAAAGTTCAACACCGATGGTATCAAGACGGCAGCGTACTGCAAAGAACATGCTAAGGACAGCATGATCAATGTCAAAGCCAAGAGTTGCTTTCAAGACTCCTGCATGAAGGCACCGAGTTTTAATAACATAGGGAGAAAGATGGCCGCGTACTGCAAGCAGCATGCTAGTGACGGCATGGTCGATGTCGCTACCAGGCGTTGCTTGCACGACGTCTGCACTAAGGTGCCAATGTTTAATGTTGAGGGCAGCAAAAACGGGGTGTACTGCAAGCCACATGCTGAGGACGGCATGATCAACGTCAAGATCAACCGCTGCTCTGATGCTTCCTGCACGAAGGCAGCAGCGTTCAACAACGATGGTAGTAAGACCGGGGTGTACTGCAAGGAACATGCTGAGGACGGCATGGTTAACGTCAAAACCAAGCACTGCTCTGATGCTTCCTGTACAAAGACGGCAAAGTTCAACACCGATGGTATCAAGACGGCAGCGTACTGCAAAGAACATGCCGAGGACAGCATGATCAATGTCATAGCCAAGCGTTGCTTACAAGACTCCTGCATGAAGGCACCAAGTTTCAATAACATAGGGAGCAAGACGGCCGCGTACTGCAAGCAGCATTCTAGTGATGGCATGGTAGACGTCGTTACCAGGCGTTGCTTGCATGACGTCTGCACTAAGGTGCCCATATTTAATGTTGAGGGCAGCAGGACTGGGGTGTACTGCAAGCAACATGCTGAGGACGGCATGATCAACGTCAAGATCAATCGCTGCTCTGATGCTTTCTGCACGAAGGCAGCAACGTTCAACAACGATGGCAGTAAGACCGGGGTGTACTGCAAGAATCATGCTGAGGACGGCATGGTTAACGTCAAAGCCAAGCGCTGCGTAAATGCTTTCTGCACGACCACAGCGACGTTCAACACCGATGGCAGCAAAACGGCAGCGTACTGCAAGCAACATGCAGCTAGTGGTATGGTTATGGTCAAAGGTAACAGCTGCTCCGAAGGATTTTGCACCAATCAGCCGACATTCAACATCATGGGAAAGATGAGAGCGATGTACTGCAAGGACCATGCCGCTGGCGACATGGTGATTGTCGTTAAGGAGTATTGCTCACATGTCTTCTGCACTAAACGGGCGTATTATGATATTGAGAAGAGCAGCACGCCGACGTACTGCCGGCAACATGCTGAAGACGGCATGGTGAATGTCAAACGCAAGCGCTGCTCTGGCAATTCCAGCGTAACGAGGCCATCCTTCAGTGCCGACGGCAGGGATTTGGCGATATGCTGCAAATATGATGCCGACGACGCCATGGTTGACGTCCCGAGCAGCCGTTGCTTTCATGAACCCTGCACGAAGTCTCTGAAATTTAACGTCAAGAGCAGTAAGGCACCGGCGTACTGTAAGCAACATGCTGAGGACGTCAAGGTTGACATTCGTGTCAGCCGTTGCTGATATGACTCTGGTCTTAAGCGTTACTCCGCCGTAAGGGTAACTTCTTGGGCGACCCGGTAATCTATCTCAAAGAAATGTGTAGGGTTGCCGGGTACAATCGTGACTCATGCCGCGGGCTCGATGGGCAGCAACCTACCCACTGCTGTTATCCCGGGCTTGCCCAGGACGGGCTGGTCTGAATTTGTCGAAAAGCCTTGCAGCCTACGGAGTACAGTATTAATAGTATTGCATTTTACGGTGCGGGAAGGAGCCCCTCATTTGATGTAAAACCCTTAGAGGGAGTTTTGGATGGTGCCGATACTGAACCCAGACGTCTTGAGGATTTCGATTTAGTCGTTGCCGGAGGCACATGACTGCGAGGGGCTTAAAGTACCCGGCGCGTACCTCGTATGCCTTCTCAGTTCTTGTAACTATGACTTGGTGTCTTTCCTTGTTGTAGGAACATTTTTGCTTTCTGCCAGAGCTACCTATGTATGTTGCAGGAGATGTTTGACCTACATGCCTGCTATGGAAGGGTGACCATCGAATAACAGGGCCGTGGCCTAAGGCCAGCCTTTGACGTCGATAACGTTTGCCAGTACAAGTTTATATGTTCACGGCATATTGTCGATGGTACACGCACGACCCCTAACAATGCTTCGGTCAGGTCTTGAAGTTGTCACGTGCCTAATGCGCATGGCAAGATGTCACCCGTAAGCTGCGCTTGATTAATGCACCAGGGCTTTGGGAAGCAGCAGTTCCCTAGGTGTCAACCTAGGGTAATCTAAACCGAAAACTCCCAACCTGTCTGTCTGTCTAACCCCGGGTCCAAAGAGGCTCCAACCCACGGCATCCCCCCCCCCCAACACCTGACGCGCATACCGCGCGTATACCATGCCCATCGATAATCTATCGCCGACACACGTACAGGCAGTCTGGGCCACATTTCGGCTTCAACGGATCCCTGCGCCGTGAGCTATGCGTCTCACCCGTACGCGGGCGAGTAACAATCGATTTTGCAAGAGTCGGTACGAGCAGCAAAACCGTTCGCAAAGTTCCTACATCGCATCGGTTGTAACAGAAGTGGTATCACACCGTCGAGCCACAGGTCGTCCAGCGGGAGTGGTTAACGGCATGATCGAGGACGTTGCCCGCCAATTGCAAAGGATCGTGCAAGGTCGCTTCAGGCTGCACGCTCTTGACCCGAATGGGCGTTTGCTACACAATCTGTGGCGTTTTGCCCCAGGGTTGTTTCTCACACTACAGTAAATCGAAGTACTTAAGAAAAACAACAGTAGTTCCTACGTACGTCACGAGTGACTCGTGATGTCGACACGGGTTCAGAAATTTCTCACAGGCCATGGATCGAAACAGATGAAGGTTCGAACAATAGGTATATTTGTTAACCAACGGGATTCTCAGCGTGGGTGCCACGCAATGGCTATCGACCGCACAAGCTGGTTTTACTGTCTCTTCGGTCCGCAGGCCCTAGAGCAGGCAGCTGCTCTAGGGCGTTGATGTATATCATGTGGCGTTTGTTTCCAGGGTTGTTTTTGTCTTCACATTAAAATCCGTGCCGGTCTCTCTATCCAGTACATCCATCTGTCCGTACTGATCCAACACTTGACACGGTCGATTCCCGTGGTCACAGGCTAACTTACCCAAAAAAGGTATACTGAAATGAAAGTGGAACCCGAAGGGTCCGCAAAGCGATCAAAGCCAGTCAAAAACAGATAGTCTGGAGCCCTCCGCTCCCCTTTACACTCTACACGCTATGTGAAGGTAAAAATAAAACTGGAAAGGTCAACATCACCAATCGGGGGTATACGTCTCCTGATTCTATCTTGGTGCCCCTATGATGCCGGGGTGTTCCGTGCCGGGTTCACCCCGGCCAGGCAAACAAAATCGAGTCCTCCACCCAGATTATAAAACGTGGACATGGTACGGCGGAAGGGAACTATGGTCCCGTGCGACTGATGTACCCCCGGCCTGCGAGCAGTGTAACTGCAAAAGGTCGAAAACAACGAAGGGAAAAAGACAAAGGCAAAGACAAAGAGACAAGTCAAAAGTACAAGCAAACACTCAAACAAACAAGACCACAGAGACAGCACAGGCACGTCATCCCGAGGGGATGGGGCAATGGTGCAGCGATGGAGGGAGGGACAAAAAAACAAAAAAAATAGTCCAGGCAAGGGTGCACGCGGATCTGAATCCCAGATACCCCACTACCCCCCCCCCCCCGCCCCCTCAACACACCCTGATTTCATTTTTTGTCCCTGCTCAAACTAAACCTGACTACTACGGAGGGTGGTTGACAGTAGTAGTCGGGAGTATGTCTGTAGTACACATATGAACTCGTACATATATTTGTTGTCTCTCATCCCATTTATTATCTTCGCCCTTTTTTTCTTTCCCTTCTTCAGTTGTAACTGGGATCCTGGGTCGATACCTAGGCTATTCTCCTCCCTTCTCACTACGGTACGTGTCTGCACGTTTATCGCGATAAGGTTTCATCACTTACTCCCCTCGTCGACTCTCGTCGAATTTTGCTCACCCACGCTGTAATAGGCGCTCCCGCCAGGTGGTGTCATTTGAGAATAAATACTTCGTATCTACTGTTTACGTAATAGTTGGGTGATGCAGGGAGCTCTTCGCGGCCGGTGGCTTATGTTTACGTAACACTCTACAGAAGTGGTACCCCGAACTATGCCAGGGTGGGGCCCATGTAACGGACAAAAACAAAATATAAATATTATCTGGGCCACGATGCACACCCTATGACGCAATCTACTGATTGGTCATGTAAATTGGCACTCGCAGTGAACCACGTACCAGCCGACCCACCAACACCCACTCACTCACGTACGCACCGACCGAGCGACACACACCCCAATCGATCCACCCACCCACTACAACAACAACTGCAGTGTGAAATTAGTATACAGCAGCACCAGTACATACAGCAGTATTAATAGTTGTAGCATACAACCCATCTACAGCAGCACCGACTAAACAGCAGCAACAGTCCAGAAAATAGCAGCACGTACGTGAAGCGGAAAAAAACAAACCGCCGGCATCGATGCGGAGCCCTTGTTTAGTACGTACGTAGAGCAGTGTCCTATTTTTGTTTTTAGACTTCTGGGTTTTTATCTTGGAGTTAGCGCCAAAACTGCTAACACGCATAGTGTTGGTCCGATTTCGATTCTGACCGAAGTTCCGGAGATTCATATTTTCACTTTTTTAGGACTCTTAGAAACCAAAACTTCTGTTTTAGTGTCGGAAATAATGTCTTCAAAATTGAGTAAAAACAATTTCGAAATTAGTTCGAATATTTTGACTTGCTTTGAGTGAAAAGGTTAGACCCCGGGCGGAAAAGCCCTCGGAATACGCTGTGAATCCCTCCCCTGCCGCGGATCCGCCCCCTTCCAGGGGACGGAGCGTGCAGTCCACTGGAGTCCGCCTTCTCCTGACCCTCGCTCGCCGAGTTCGCGCCGGCGCCCGTTTTCTCCCCGGGGTAGCCGAAGGCTGACCCGTGGGGTGGCCGGGGCACGGGTACGGCACCGATCGAGGTCGTGTGGCGCGTGGTAGAGACGGTCTTCGGTGGGGCATACCGAAACCGGCATACTCGCGAACATCCATAACGGCATCACCATCACTACCGAAGAGTGTTATATTTTTAAGATGAGCAATCCAACGATAGCGAACAATTTCGCAGCGGGTGTTACAGTGCAAATCACTCTATCTAGCGGAAACAATAAGTTCTTCAGTGGAGGAGTTTCATAAACAGGCATAAATGATTCAGTTTGCAACTTTTGAAAAGCGGCCCATGTGTTAAAAAAAGAAAAGAACAGGAAAAAACAACATTTTTCTTCATGGCGTTTTTGACGCGGGTGGCAAAAGCTTTAGAGATTCTCTCGTGTTTCCCCCTTTGAGGTGCCCTTAGCAACGCCGCCACCATGAGCGCTATAGTTGGAGTCCCAGCGAGTTAGTAACCGCATTCAAAATAAAACATCGAAAGCTATACATCATATGTTTTAACTCAGCTCAACTCATCGGGGTATACGAGATATCAGGCAAAGGGCGCAAGGAATATTTTACGTCGCTGCTGAGAGCAAAATAAAAACGTGCATCGTACAAAAAATACATTGAAAAATCGATATGGCTGTGTCTTCAATTCCGAGCTTTCAATTTTTACAGCAAGTGCTTTTATCCCCCTTGCTTCCCAGGTGCCTTATTTCCTAGTGTTATTCCACGCTCGTTCGGTCGCGGAGAGGGCGTTGTCTCGGCCACAGCAGCAGCAGCAACAGCAGCAAGCAGCACCAGCAGCCTTAAGCTCATTAGGTGTGGAAAATAAAGGCTCGAGCGTCAGTCTTCGTTGGCTAGCCAACCGACTTCCGGATGTCTTCCTGTTTTTTACGCAAGACATACCTCTGACCCGCAGGTGTCCTGCGTCGGAGTGCCAACGCGTGCGCTCGTAACATACTACTAATCTACTGACTATTTAGGGTCCCAGTGTCCCAAATATATTTACTATTCTATGATCCCCGATCCCCGATGCTGACATGCCAAATTCTCTATAGGTACAATAAACCACGGTTGGTTCTTTGACACTCCGGCAGCGGAGGCCGATACTGCCTGTATGAAGATACCTATCATATATTGGTTATCTTTCGAATTGCCTTGTCATTATCGTTTTCCTGGGTGGTGGGAGAGAGATAGTCCTTTTCTCGGCCAGACACACCTATGGCAGCCTCCTGAAATCTCCTATGCATATCACCCATACATCTACCGTCTCTCTCTCCCTAATACGATACCAGCCGGGTTCCTAACTATTACCGCTTACAGTCGTCTCGGATGACCAAGCCTCCGAATGGTACCCTATCATTCGACTCCTCCAACTCCGAGGTAATTTAAGACTACTGTTGCAGTACAATAGTTGTCATTTCCTACCCCAGGCTGTACCTTCCCCCGGGTGCCTCTCCTTCCATTAACTTGTCTAACATTAGATAGCTTACGTGGCACCCTGGTCGAACCCCCATACCAGGTATGTTATTATTCGCATACGCCTTGTACGCGTCGGATTTCTACCTCCTTACTATTTTGAATACTTCGTTCCAATATGCATCCTACGGGCGCCCTTCGCATATTTGCATCTTCCAGCCGCGAGCGTGGTCGCTTGTCCGATACGAAACGAGTACACGGCGAACTCATCGGGATTACGACCTGCCTCCGTTACTAACTGCTATAAGGGCACCATCCTATCCCACTACTCCTGTAGACTTGTCCCAACGACACGAGGAGAGGGTGGCGTGGTCGGAAAACACCAGGAAAGCATGACGCCAACTCCAACACAAGTGCAACGGCATCGCCGTCGACCCTAACAAACGACCTCGACCCGCGAACCTCGTTCGGTGTTCGCACGCGTATGGTTCCAATATGTTTATGGTCACCCGTTTCTACCGTGTCGACCGGTTGCGATCACAAGCATTTCGACTTTTTGTCGTTGGCGTAAACCACAACATCGCCCCGAGTCACGCCATTCATGTGTTTAGGAGCCCTACTCCCGAGTCGGCGGCGAATCTCTCGTTTATCGGGGCCATCCGACAATAACTCAAACCTGAACACAGCCCCCACACCTGCCTCACAGTGGGGGGGCGATATTTCGTTTTCGAGGAAAGCTTACCAAACAAGACCGGCACGCCAACGCGGCGGCGAACCCCGCCGTCACGTGGGACCATACAACACACACAACCACGCTCAATCCACCCACACAACTCACACACACCCTTGCCCTCCAGATGCCGTGGGGGATAGAGATTTGTTGCCGTGGAAGGCCTATCGAACAAGACTGGCAGGCGTACGCGGCGGGTAGTCCCGCCCTCACGTAGGACGTTAAACCACACCCACACACACCCAGACACCCACATACACTCTCACGCACTTTTTTCTGCAAACAGCAAGAGGTGAGAGTTAGGTTTCCGTTTACAGAACAAAAGCGGTGGGCGAACGCGGCGGGAAGTCGCGCCGTCGTGTGGAACCGTAACACCAAATAGACACTCGCCCACACACAAACAAGAAAGAAAACAAAAAACTCAAACACACACCCACACCAACACAATAGCTCAAACACACCCACACCTGCACTCATCACGGCGGGGGGGGGGGGCAGGCGACCACACCCGTGCGTGCGTGCCGGCCGCCTGATTTGCCCGATCCAAAACACTCATTATAACCCATACAATATACAGAACACACTGCGAGTCAGGCGACCAGATTCGTAAGTGCGCCTAGCCGACCCCGCCGCTAAATCTGTCGGGGCTTGCCCATCCCATCCGCCTTGGTCGCTGATCGAACTGCGCCTCTAGCTTTTAAGGTGGTTGTACGTGCGGTCTTCCCGAACTGGCAGCCTCGTACTCGCTGCCCTACGTAACAATCATAATCCTCGCCGCCTCGCTCGATCTGCTGGGCGCGCTCCTCGGCTTGGGTAGAGACCGCCGTCGCCACGCACGGTCGCAGTCGTTTTCCGGCCCCCCTAGGCATTGAATTGCTGCTACCACCGGCAGTCGCACGCAGGCCAGCCAAAACCTGATGCCCTCTCACAATGTTTAATTGCCGACGGCGTCTGGTCGCGCGGACAAATGCGTGTCCGAATCATGCTGACGGGCAAGGAGATGCGCGGGGGGGGGGTGATTACCCATTCCAAAGATGAGAGAGGTGGTGAGAGCGACAAGAGAGGGGGGGGGATACCCCCCCCTCGTCCCTGTAAAGACGATGTAAACGTGTCATCTACACGAACACATATGCGCAAAATAACAGAGGTGGAACCCAGAAAGAAATACGACGGGGTGAAACGGCATTGCAACGTTGTTCCTCCCTCGTAGACCAACAATTGTGATCGCTACCTCTGGATCGGTTGTTACCCTGTCCCCAAACTGTGCTGATCAGACGGGGCAAACACCCCCGCGGTGATCAAGATGGGGTGTGTGTCCGGGCCAAGAAAATAGCGACCCTCCCCGACTAACACTCATTCGGGGAACAGAGGAAGTAAGTAGTCCGATAGTTGTATCACAAGGCACTCCGTGATCTTCTTGGCTTCGCTATCCCGATAAGCGTGTTTTTTCGTGTGTGTTTGTTTCTCTGTCTCTCTCTCTCTCTTTCTCTCTTTCTCTCTCTCTCTCTCGCTCTCTCGCGCTCTCTCTCTCCCGCTCTCTCTCTGTTCCTTTGTTCCATTGGCACCGCCCGCTCTAAGGCAGATTCGCGGCCACTGGTCCACAGAAAGCGAAGGTATTGTTTCAGTAATAGGCCAAATATACTCGTGTATTCGGCCATATAAGAGGCGACCAGAACATGAACAGCACAACAGCCCCAAATTGACGACATAAAGGAACTGCCTTCCGTCAGGAACTACTGTTAAAATATCCATGAATGTCACTAGCGCAGGGGGTAAAAAAACGGACCAGTACGAACCGCAAACTGACTGGTCAATGGACGCGTTGTGGTGGCATCGCGCCCCCCCCACTCGTACACTACTCTTGTGATAATCGTTTATCGACTACTATCCTCTCACGTCATCTTGTAAGTTTTTTCTCGCGCTTTCTTGTTACGTCGATCGCCCGCGTGACGAACGAAGCGTCGTCACGCGATGCCCTCGCACAGGGTGGTTTTCTGCTATGTGCGGCGACGCGGTACACGTGTCGCTCACAGTAAATGTCTACTGCATGCAGTAAGTGATCTCCTATCTGTTGCCTCGGGACGAACCGGCCAGGGAAAAACTATATAGCCTTGATTGAGGCTCCGCAGGAAATATACACACGTATATATGTTTACCTGTCTACGGAAGGGACCAGGGGCGCTATATATATAAGAAATCGCGCGGTGCAGCCGTCGCTGGCTGTTTTTTGTTTTTGCTCTGCAGCAGCGGTAGTTTCATACCTACCAGCACCCCGGGGCCAATCGGCTCCAGGAAATTGTAGACCGGTGCATGAGTACCTGTCTGCAACCGGCGCGCTATGAATATAACTAGTAGTGAAATGCTGTTAAGCGCCGGCAGGGAAAGAAAACAAAAGCAAACAACCTTACGCAACACCAGGATTGTTGGGTCTGTTATCATGTCTGCACCAGGGGCCAGGCGTACTATATGAAAGATCAGTCGTGCCACGCACCGCCATTATTGGCTGCGGCCTCTGGTGCTAGAAACGACGAAGGTGACCCCACCCTCATATAGCGGAAGAGCGCCACCCTTGAGCGACCCCTCCCACAATTCCGTGGCGGCGGCCGCCCCCCGCTGTGACTCCACATCGGCCAACTTTGGTGCTCGCTGGCGGCCTGGTAGGCCGCCGCGAGCCAGCAAAACGTACACATAGACGTATAAAAATCTGGATCGAAGGTTCGACTGCATCATATTTATGTACCACACCTACAATATATGTATCAGGGACCCTATAAGTGGGATGATATAGTGTAGGGTCTGTTGCCAATGTCTACACCAGGGACCGGGCGTACTAAGTCAACATTAGTAGTGTAACACAACGCCGTTATTGGCTTCGACCTCTGGTGTTAGCTAGACAAGACGGGGGTGACTTCACCCTCATGCAGCAGAAGGGCGCCACCCTTGATCGACCGCACCCCCAACGATTCAGTCGCGGCGGCCGCCCCCCGTTGCGACTCCACAGCAGGCAACTGTGCTGCTCGCCGGCCTGGTAGGTCGCCACGAGCCAGCAAAACATAAATATAGACGTATCAACATCTGCATCAAAGGTCAGACGGCATCATATATATTGAACCACACCTACACTACATGCATCAGGGACCTCATAACTGGTACGATATAGTGTAGGGTCTGTTGTCAATGTCTACACCGGGGGCCGGGCGTACTATATTAAATTTGGAGAGTAACGCAATGCAATTATTGGCTTTGGCCTCTGGTGCTAGACAAGACGAGGGTGACTCCATCCTCATGCAGCAGAAAGGCGTTACTTTTGAGCGACCGCCTCCTCGATTCCTTGGCGGCGGGCGCCCCCCGTTGTGACTCCACAGCGGGCAGCTGTGCTGCTCGCCGGCCTGGTAGGCCGCCGCAAGCCGGCAAAACATATACACAGACGTATCAACATCTGCATCGAGGATAAGACGGCATCGTATGTATGTACCACACCTACACTACTTGCATCAGGGACCATATAAGTGGTATGATATAGTGTAGGGTCTGTTGTCAAAGTCTGCACCAGGGGCCGGGCGTATGAAATAAAAATTAGTAGTGTAACGCAACGCCGGTATTGGCTTCGGCCTCTGGTGATAGCTAGACAAGACGAGGGTGACTACTCCCTCATGCAGCAGAAGGGCGCCACCCTTGAGCGGCCGTAGCCCCCAGGATTCCGTGGCGGCGGCCGGCTCCCGTTGCGATTCCACAGCGGGCAACCGTGCTGCTCGTCGGCCTGGTAGGCCGCCGCGAGCCAGCATCAGGAACACAGACGTATTTACAACTGCATCGAAGTCAGACGGCATCATACGTATAAGCCACACCTACAATATATGTATCAGGGACCCTATAAGTGGTATGATATAGTGTAAGGTCTGTTGTCAAAGTCTGCAGCAGGGGCCGGGCCTACCATTGAAACATTAGTACAGAGGTCCGCATATGAGTTTTCCCCCAAATGTTTAAGAAATTTCTAAATCCGTTTTTGTTTTTTCGTAGAATCAGAAAAACAAACGAACAGCCCAGAATGAAGATACGTTTCAAAACCAAAGACATTTCGCGGATGACGAAACAGAAGGCATGCTCGGTAACACAAGGAACTGGAGCTCCCTTCTACCCAATCCCGGCGTCATTTGAGCCCTTGTGGCCGGCGCACTACTCTCCGATCTGCCGGCAAGGCTTGTGTCTCCGAGCTGCTGTAAATTTGCAAATCGCTCGTCCCGAGTACGCCCTTTTAACAAAATTCATGGTACCCGAGCCAGCATCTTAGCCCAACGAAGCCAGAAGTGGCAGGCACGCCACAACCCACAGGGTCATTGTAACGTCGGCCGGTTCAAATTTCGTTGCTTGCATCGCTCGCGCGGTCAATCTTCTCGTACTCGTTCGTATCAGAAGTGAGTGGAGTCGCCGCGCGTCGGTTTTCGTTTACATCATCCTCGTAGATCAGAGGCTAAAACCTCGCTGATGGAGGCTTGTTTTCGGCTGCGACGACTTGAGGTCGTCTCCCGAGGTCGGAGGGACCACTTGAGAGGCTGAAGCTGGTCATGGGGTGCCTCGGCGAGGGAGAACGAGCAGCTGTTCGAAGTTGGTCCTTGATTTGCTCTGTTGAGGTTTTCGGGGTACATCTCTCTTATGGCGAATATGGATGGAGGGCAGCCCTACCTCTGAAGGGCGAGACCATTTGCGTCGCTGATCGCTCTCCTTGAACCCTCTAGTAGAGGACAACAGCCACGCCAAAAGCCCCTTGCGCCCCTCTTCCCTAGGTCGAGCACGAGTTGCACCTACAGGCAGCATAATTTGCGTAAGTTTCCTCGATCGGCGAAACGATCTTATTGTAGATAATTTGGTTCGAGTACTCGAAATTTGCGCATTTCTTACAGCAGTACCTGCACCGAACGCGTACGAGGAAATTGGTCCCGCGAACGATACAAGCAACGAAATTGGAAACGGCCGACGTTACAATGACCCTGTGGGTTGTGGCGTGCATGCCAACCTTGGTTTCGTTGGGCTCAGATGCTGACTAGAGCCCCATTACATTTGTTAGAGGGCGCACTCGGGACGAGCGATTTGCAGATTTGCAGCAGCTCGGAGACACAAGCCTTGCCGGCAGATCGGAGAGCAGTGTGCCGGGCATAAGGGCTCAAATGACGCCGGGATCGGGTAGAAGGGAGCTCCAGTTCCATGTGTTACTGAGCATGCCTTCTGTTTCGTCATACGAATCGGTGGGGAAAAAATTCTTCGGTTTTGAAACGTATATTCATTCTGGGCTGTTCGTTTTTTTTTCTGATTCTACGAAAAAAACAAAACGGATTTACAAATTTCTTAACAAATTCGTGGAAAACTCAGATGCTGACCCCTGTAGTGTAACGCAGGTATTGGCTTCGGCCTCTGGTGATAGGTAGACAAGACGAGGGTGACACCACCCTCATGCAGCAGAAGGGCGCCACCTTTCGAGCGACCGCACCCTCCACGATTCCGTGGCAGCGGCCGCCCCCCGTTGCGACTCCACAGCGGGAAACTGTGCTGCTCGCCGGCCTGGTAGGCCGCCGCGAGACAGCAAAACATATACATAGACGTATCAACATCGGCATCAAACATCAGACGGCATCATATGTATTGAACCACACCTACGCTACACGCATCAGAGACCTCATAAGTGGTACGATATACAGTAATGTAGGGCCTGTTGTCAATGTCTGCACCTTGGGCCGGTCCGCACCAGGGGCCAGGTGTACTATATAAAATGAGTAGTGTAACGCAACACCGTTATTGGCTTTGGCCTCTGGTGCTAGACAAGACGAGGGTGACTCCACACTCACGCAGCAGACGGGCGTTACTCTTGAGCGACCGCCTCAACGATTCAGTGGCGGCGCTCGCCCCCTGTTGCGACTCCACAGCGGGAAACTGTGCTGCTCGCCGGCCGGGCAGGCCGCCACGGGCCGGCAAAACATGTGCATAGACGTATCAACATCTGCATCGAAGATAAGACGGCATTGTATGTATGTACCTTACTTACAGCAGTACATGTATCAGGGACCCTATAAGCAGCCTGTTACAGCCATCGCGTGCCAAACAGTAATACGTTTGTAGCTGGTATCGTCAATACGAGTACCTATTTACTCTGCTCCATCGGGGGTAAAAGTGGCCTGATGCAGTCATGGCGCGCCGAACAATATCACCTACCCTCTGCCTGGTTACGGACAATAAACTCGAACGAGTGTTGTCGGTAGAGTAGAATAAACTGAACTTTAAACTATTATCGCATGGGAGGGTGACAACCCCACCTACCCCGTCCACCACCACTCGATGGCGACTACGGTCTCTGGTGGCCTGGTACAGCCATCGTGCGCCAGACAAAAATAGGTAGCGGTTAGATCTACCTACAGTATATCCTGCATCATCAAGGGCAATACCTTGGCGGCCTAAGATGGTCGGATGCGCCAGTATGTGCCACAGCTGTACTTGCGTACACCTATATACAGCAGCAGCGCACGGACGAAGTGGTGCGAAACCAAAATAAAGGGACCACCTATGTGCCCGTATGAATAGGATGTTACTCGTATCATTCATACCTACTCGTACCTGCACCATAGTACAGGCTATGTCCATTGGCATGGGAGGGTGACACCACCCTCACCCGCCCATCCCCACGCTACGGCGGCGGATTTCGCCGGCAGCCTGGTACAGCCATCGCTTGCCAGACATAAACGGTTTGTAGCTGTTGTCATCAATACGAGTACGTATCATATTCTGCCTCATCATGGGCAATGCTTTCGTTGATGGCCCGATACGGTCGTAGCGCGCCGGACAACAACACCTACACTCTGCATCATCAGGGACATTCAACTCGCACGAGTGTTGTCGGCAGAGTGGCATAAACTGCAGTGTAGATTGTTATCGCACGGGGGGGTGACACCACCCTCACACGTCCACCGCCACCCAACGGCGGCGACCTCTGGCGGCCTGGTACAGCCACCGCGAGCCAGGCAATAGACAGTTTCGGTGAAAACAAAAGTGAAGCAAAAATTGCTCATGGACGTGGTTGATCAAAGACGGCCGAAGTCTCGCCGCATAAAAGACGTTGACGGCTACCTTTTTTCCAGGGCCGAATTGGTTTTTAGTTCTTGCTCAACGAAAAGGGTCCAAAAATGGAGTCCAGGCATGAGCAGTAAAACTGCGCAGGGTTGCGGTCATGGTACAGAACACAGGCGGTATCAGGGTGCCTGCACCGCCACTACAGCAGCCTGGGATGCATGACACGCCGCCAGAGCGTACGGCGACAGGGCGCGCCATCTTCCTTCAACGAGTGGTCGGCTGGTGATGCCGTGGCGGGGAAAGTAGTGTTCTGCTGGAAGGAGAAATGATAGGTACGTACTTGTACGAGAGCAAACAGACACCGGCACGCAACCTCAAAGCTGGGAGAAAGCGAGGAGGATGTGGGAGAGGCGAGTACCCACTCGCCGCTATATCGTAGAGCGGCAGGGCTCGCCGCCTGCCCGAACCAGTCGTGGCTTCGTGATACTGCTGCTGCTGTGGTGTCGAAAGCAGCACAGCAGCAGGTATGTCTGATTTCAGGCCAGGCGGGCAAGACGGGGTGGGGATGTGAAGGATGTGTTCGCGCTGTTCGAAATGGAAGCAAAGGAAAAAAATGCACGATGCGTACGCACACAGCCTCGATGAGTTGGACGACGGCAGGGAAGAAAGCAACGACCGTGGAAAATTTGATACGGGGGGAGGAGCGAAGGGAGAAGGTCACGGCGGAAGGTGGTGGAGCACCGTGGTCGACCGGAAGTTCATGGCGTTTCGTGAAGTAGTCACATGTTTCGCCTTCGACTTTGTGGTTCGCCTGCTGCAAACAAAATCTTGTCGATGATGACTTTCAAAATCCTGGACAATAACCCCCAAGCATGAGCAAGTCGTAATAATCCTGGACAAATACCCCGCGATTCATGAGCACCAGCATGGGCATCGACTTTTTTGTTTTATTTTTTTTTCCGAAACTCTTTAATAATGTGTTGCCTCTGGGCATCAAGGGCAACACCTTCGCTGGCGGCCTATTACGATTAGGGTACGCCAGAAACATGTTCAGTAGCGAACACCTACATTATGCATCCTTCGGGACAATGAACTCGTAAAAATCGTACGAGTGTTGTCGGTAGAGCAGTGTAAACTTCAGAGTAGAGTTCCTGTTTTAGTTGTCCTGTACGTTTAATAATAAGGCGCGCGAGCGCGAAGCGCGAGCCTTTTTCTTGGCTTTACAAGGGAAAAAGGCTCTTCTTCATAGAGGCTTGCTTTTGCGTAGAAATCCAGGTAGCGTGGTGTTTGAAGACTTCTTCTGCGTATTTGTTTGCGACAGTCAACATCGACGTTTGTACACCGCATTCAAAGTACACGGCACCAACGCCAGTCCCGTCGGACTCTGTGCACGAACACATTTTAACGAAGTCTTCTCGTGCTGGTATCGCTGCAACTCGTTCAGAGCTGGTCGAGCTACTGTAGGTGCGGCAACGTGTGTGTTTTACAGGCATACATGCCTTTTTTTTAGGTTCGGGACGTAAAACATCATAGCGTTTTGTTTAAAGAATTTTAAAAATACGTCACAGCGATGAGGTTTTAGTTTTTGTTTTCGGAGTTCTATGATGAAGGTGGTATTGTAAGGCCCACCCTGCTACTGATGAGGGGAAGAAGAAGCTCTGCTGTAATGTCGTACGATAATAGGTGCGGCAAAGTGTGTTTTCAAACGAGGTGGGCCATGTTTTTTTACAGGGACATACATAAATCGGAAAGTAAATCATCACAAGGTTTTTGTTTCTGGAGTTCTAATTAAGTTCTACCGAACACAACCCAGCTTTGTTAAAATTATGCCGAATATCACTATCATCGTGTTGGGGAACCACGAGACACGTGTACACAGCAGCTTGAGTACGAGTACAGAGGGTTGAAGCGCTAGAGCGACAAGCCGAGCGTACCGTGACGCTGGCCCTGGCATCATGTGTCCCACTACTGCTGCTGTTGCTGCCGTTCCGTTGCTGTTGTTGCTGCGGCCGCCACAGCTGCTGCTGCTGCTGCTGCTGCTGCTGCTGCTGCTGCTGCTGCTGCTGCTGCTGTATGGTGTGTGCTGTTGATTTCTTTTGTTTCAAGAAATAACCCAAACGGCACGTATACGTAGAGTTCGTTTGCGTTTTGGCTCAGCACTCAGGGCCCTTACAAACGGAGCGTTTTGACCCAAAAAATAAAACCTAAAAACAAAACCTAAAATGAGTTATGAAGATTCACTCCCTCTGATTGGCGAAACCGAAAAAAAGAGACCCAGGAGACCGCGATGGGACATTTTTGCCCTTCGGTTTTGTTTAATCGAAAATCGATTAAAATTACCCTAAAAACAAAACACGAAGAATGAAAAGCCGAGCGAGAACGGAGATCATGGCGACAGCCGCAGCTACGAACGCCCCGTACACTGCACAGCCAGAAGACAGAGAGCAGACAATGCGCGAACAACATGCAGCTGGTCCCAGGCAATGCAGTGTTCAACGCCGTAGTCAAAACCGTGGTTCATGGGGCGGTCCAAGTCGAATTGCGTGCTGCTGTACATTCAAAAATCATCTGTTGAAGCAAGCGGTGAAACATTTTGTACAGCACTCGGGCCCGTACAAACGGAGCGTTTTGACCCTAAAAACAAAACCTAAAAACAAAACCTAAAATGAGTTATGGAGATTCACTCCCTCTGATTGGCGAAACAGAAAAAAAGAGACCCAGGAGACCGCGATGGGATATTTCTGCTGTTCGGTTTTGTTTCATCGAATATCGATTAAAATGGGAGTGAATCTTCATAACTAATTTTAGGTTTTGTTTTTAGGTTTTGTTTTGAGGGTCAAAACGCTCCGTTAGTACGGGCCCGGGTCAGCACAGCAGTATCCCCCCAGCGTGATGCATCGCAGATTTGATACCTGCAGGTACCCGAGGTCGCGGCTCATTACCACTAAATACTAGTAATTGGTGGTAATGAGGCATGGCCTTAAATACCTGCAGTAGTCATATCTGCGATGCATCATGCTGGAAAAATACTTGTGTGCTGAACCCACACGAACGAACATCTACGTATAGTATACGTGATTTGGTTCGTTCCTTTCAGCGAAAACAAAACGTCAGCATACAGCAGCAGCAGCACATGTACCGGCCGGAGCAACAGCAGTAGCGGAACAGCAGCAGCAGCAGTAGGACACACGAGGCCAGGCTCAGCGTCGCTCTAATACGCTCGGCTTGTCGGTCTAAAGATTGAAACCTCTGTACTCGTACTCCATTTCTCGTGTGTCTCCTTCTTCCTCAACGCGACACGTACCTCGTTTGTATTGTTATTCGGCATATATATGAAAAACATATAACTGATACGTATATGTATATACGTGTGTCCAGCAACCGATATTCTCGTAGCAGTAGGTGCCACCACTACCACTGGTGTACGACACCTACACCAGAGCGTCTCCGCCCCCTCATCAGTGAGAGGGTGGGCCTTATAATGTCACCTGCATCATGTCGTAGGGACACGGCCCACACGTTGCTTTGGGCGGATATATTCAGCCTACGGGTAGAGTCGGATTTCGTTCGGTAGAACGAAAAAAAACAAAACCGTTACGATATTTTACGTTCCGAAATCAAACAAAGCATAATTCAGCCATGTGCATGGCCCACAAAACCGTCAGCATACAGCAGCAGCTGTGGCGGCCGCACCAAAAACAACAACGGAACAGCAGTAAACAGCAGCAGCAGTAGCACACACGAGGCCAGGGCCAGCGTCACTGTGCGCTCGGGATGTCGGTCTAGCCCTTGAACTCGATGCTCCCACGCTTGGGTCTATCGTATTGTTCGGCATAATTTATTTCTTCTGTATTACAAAAAAAGAAAAAACGTTGTGAAATAAAAAAATAAAATAAAAAGCCTCCGGTCATCTGCCTCTAAAAGCACACGGCTGCCGCTCCTAGCTCGACCAACTCTGGACGAGTTACAGCGAAACCAGCACGAGAAGACTTCGTCAAAATTTGTGCGTGCACAGAGCCCGACGGGACTGGCGTTGGTACCGTGTACGACGAGTGCGATGTACGAACGTGGAAGTTGACTGTGACACACGCACATAATATTTACGAAATTAGCCACCCTACACGCCGTCATGCAAGCCGATATGAAGAGCCTTTTTTTCATTTGAAAAATCAATGAAAAAAGGCTCGCGCTTCGCGCTCGCGCGGCTCATTACTAGTAGTGCTGTACTCGAACATATAAGAAGGTTTCCCCCATCAGAAATGAAACAAAAATTTCCCTTTACGTTCGAGATTTTGACCAAACGCAGTTGCGGGGCGTTTTTCGGACTACTTTTTCGGTCATTATTTTTGTTGTGCTTCCCAAACTTTTGAATTATTTCGAAGAGCTTGGAAATTTGTATTTGTCATTTAGAAACAACTGTAGAGTAGTGTTGATCGCCGAGTGGCCCGACAGGCGTTCCTCTGCGCGTTTGTCTTTTTGGTCACAGCGACACCAACAGCAGCAACAGACAACGCAAGCGAATGCAGCAGCAACCACGCCCCCAACCGCTGATAATCATCAGCACCTTGCTCCTACTACTCATACCGTTGCCGCAGCAAGCGGATAGGGCTAGTCGTCTCTTGTGTACAGTGTTCTAGCGGGCTTGGTTGTTATGGATATTCTGACTTTGAGCTAAACGAAGTTGCTGTGCGTGGTGCACAAAAGAAGGCTGCTTTTGACAGGTCGCCTCACACCATGAAGGCTGCTTTTGACAGGTCGCCTCACACCATTCACAATTACAGAAGCTACCGGGCTCGCCACTGCCCAGCCACAGCACCGTCGTGTTTCTACTACTTATTATGTCGCAGCAGCACCAAGCGCGCAGGCAGGGCTTGTGTTATCTTGTGTCTCGCGTCCTAGCAAGGTTGGTGGTTACGAAAAAGCTGCTTCGCGCTCAAGATCTTGCTGTGTGGTACGCCATGGGCCATAAAAGAGACGTGTTTTCGAGGGGTCGCCTGACACCACTCGCGATTACAGAAGCTACCGGGCTTGTCACCGCTCAGGAACAGTAGCGTCGTGTTTCTACTACTTATTTCGCCACTGTACCAAGCGGGTAGGGCTCGTGTTGTCTCGTGTGCCGTGTTCTAGGCAGCTTCGTGTTTTCAAAACCAGTTCTGTAGGGTACCTCGGGGGCTGAAACAACTTAGTCCCGCCAGTCACGAGGGTGCTGGACGGGTGAATGAACGGAGTACCGCCAGTACGTAGGGTGTCTGGGGACGGAAATGCATCAGTACCACTAGCCCCACCTGTACCTGTGGGGGTCTGAAAGCACTTGAGCCCCGCCACTCTCCAGGGCAATTGGAGGCTGAAATGCTTGAGTGTTCGCCAGTTACCCTGGGCAGAGGTGGTTTCAGTTTGTCGGCTGGCTGCCGATCTCGTTTCCGTGGGAATTGTTGTTGAAGGGTGCAATACCAGTGGCCATCTTATTATGTTCCTACAGACGTTAGTTACTGGCTCTCTCAGAGAACTACATCAAATTCCCAAAATCACATGATTTTGAACTATAGTTTATAGTGTCGTGTCATTAATTTCAAGCCAGATCCCCCGCCTAAATACTTACGCAATCAAATTTTAAGCCAAGTACGATATGGATATGTCACCAATCAGTCATCAATTCGACACTTGACCTGGCAAACAGAATTGGGCCATGTCCGACCAACCGGCACGTTGAGAATATGTCGCCAATCACTAAAAAATTCAATATTTCGTCTGCCTTGCCCGGTTGGGGTTTTTTACATTGCACTTTGTCACGTTAGCCCGACCGATCTGCTCGTTCAACTCATACCTGCGTGGCCTCATTGTGATTAATCGTTTACTCGTGCCGGTACGAAGTACGGGCACATGTGACACGTGTCCATATTTGTTAATAGCGAATCTTATTTTATTCGGAGTTGTCCATATGCACTGTATTGCATATACACGCTCGGGCGACGCAAATATTCGTCAACCGATCGAACTCACAGCGAACGTCCGTCTCTATTCCGCTTAGAAAGTCTGTCTGCGATCGCGACAGCTGTGGTGCTGTTGTACTTCCGTCTATCTATCTGCCGCCGCGACGGCGACGGGGCTTCGAGTCATCTCCCCCTCTTCATCATTCGCGACCAGGATCAGTGGGTAGGGGGGTGAACGTGTGGTTGGTTGTCCTGCACATCAACGCGCTGCTGCTGCTGCTGCTGCTGCTGCTGCATATATTAAAACAGGATTTGTATTCAAAGTGCAAAGGGACAAAACAGAATAGCATGCAGTCAGATGTAAGCACGTAATGTGAGGTATATGTCATAATGGCCCGCAATCATGTGGAGGAGAGATGACGACCACTTTTGCAGGGGCCGAAGGCCGCTACTAGCCACAACAGTGCGTTTCTCCTCCCTCGGAATCGGAGCACCATGGATGGGACCATATTATGGGCCTTAGGTGTGGTATGATTTCGGGGCAGTATCTCCGTGTAGGGCCAAAAATGTCCCTTGGTATTTCTGTCTTAAGTTGAACAAAAAAGCGAACTCCAGTACCTACCGTAATTTTAGGCTGCCAGGTACAACACACAAGGTTAGTGTACGTAGTTGTCAGCTACTTGATACTTAAAATATAACTAAGGCTACTCTGCCACTGCTCCCGCTTGCTGTCTTATTTTGGGTATCATATTATATCGCGCAAACTGTCTGGGGTGAGTGGGGCTCGGGAGGCGGGGAGCGAAGCGTGGTGCGCAGAGTCCTGCCTCGCGGCCTGCGAAGTGAGCGACCCCCTCTGCGTGCCAATTGTAGCGAGCATAAATGTTAACCTCGCATCGATTGTCGCCCTATTGACCGCCACGTGTGCGCGCCAATGATTGATGATTTGCAGCGAGCTCGATCATGTAACAACGAAGTGTCGCTGAGACCCGTGTGCAGAGAAACCCACTTATGTCACACTCAGAAACCTACCATGACCGAGACCCCCGACACAAAAACGCCTTACTATCTCCACCAACACCCACGTTTATTTCCGTTACTACGTTGGTGGGGCAAGTAGCTGAATCCACGACCAAACCTATCCAATATTTAATGACCAGCCACAGAAAAATATAGTTCAACACTCCTGTTTACCACCAACTAACTACTGGTGTGAGATTGGGATTTGCATGTTTTGTTTTTCGCATAAAACAAGTGCGATAGACACGATGGATACAGACGATTGCCGTGCGCGCTCTGTGAGTAAAACTGACCAGTGCATCGAAGCATCAGCAGCAACAGTAGCAGGAGAATAAACAAAAAGCGCAACAGCAGAAATAGGACAGCATCAGCAGCAGAAGCACAGGCAGCAGCGACGCATCGACTCGTGACCTATGCAGCGTTAACCCTTGTACGCAAAAAGGATAGAGCGATAACAAATCTACCGTCTGGGACACAGCAGCAGCCATATGCGGGGCCTGCCAACTCAAATGCAAGCATCTCCGCTCAGCACATCGTAACATCATGACCTATATATATAAAATGTACGTACCAGTTTCCTTTATCCGTTTTTCTTGTTCCTTTCTTGTTTTGAGTGCCCGTGAGGTTAGGGTTACCATGATAGCGATAAAGACGTCAAAATCACAAAAATACAAACTAGAGTCAGGACGTGACAGACCGCATGCCAATACTTCCAGTTGCATTCGGAGTTCATGCCGGCTGCTGCATCGAGTCTTGCTTGTGGGCCGCCTTGGTATAAGTTTATTTTGGATATTGGTTGATTTGGTTATATTTAAGTTTCCCTCTCCTAATGTATATTTCGGGGGATATGTTAATATTTCACACCCTGTGCAGCTATAGCTATTAGCTGTGTATAGCTGTCCAGGGCATGTAGCTGTCGGTAGGGAGCTAACTGCGTAGCTTATCGAAACAATAGCTATCTGTAGACAGCTAGCTGCGCAGATTCTCGAAACAATAGCTGTCTGTGGACAGCTAGCTGCGTAGCTTCTCAAAACAGTAGCTGTCTGTTGACAGCTAGCTGCGCAGTTTTTATAAACAATAGCTGTCTGTAGACAGCTAGCTGGGTAGCTTCTCGAAAAAAAGCTGTCTGCGGGCAGCTAGCTGCGCAAGTCCTTGGAACAATAGCTGTCTACTAGACAGCTATAGTTTAGCTGTCTGTAGACAGCTATAGCTAATGAGAAAGTCGCGGGATGAGCTGTGGCGTTGATGGTTGTTCAGTGTTTCGTTTGGTTATTTATTTCTGGGTGGCGTCAACTGTTGCGGAATCGTAATAATAGTACAAGGGGGGCTTCGCCGCGGCGGGCTGACGCCCGCCTGCGGCTTCGCGCAATTCCCGTAACGGTGAAGAATGGAGGTAGGAATACTAAAAAATAAGCTAAATTAGGGTGAACAAAAGCGAATTTACTGCCAAGGGGTATACAGTAATACATACAGGACATCTATACGCGTAATGAGAAACCATAAATATAACCCAGGCTGGGTTTCTGTTTTTTTTTTCCAGAGGGTGCGTCCTACACTAACTTCATAAAACGGTTCCCGAATTTGTTATTTCCTTGGAAATATTAGGCTGGGTTCTTATCACTGTCGTCCTGTACTGATGTACTTCAACAACTTGTTCGTACCGTATGAGTATGTATTTATTAATAATAAAAACATATTGATGGTAAGTGATACTGTATCGAAGAACAGAAGGCCAATCTACAGTAAGTTACACATACATACACGCATATACAGAGAGAGCCACATGCACATACCTGGTACTATATACGTACTATTAACAGTGGTACCCCGAACCATGCCAGGGCGGGGCCGGTATAACAGCGGGCACAAACAAAAATACCAAATAATAACTGGGCCACGATCCACACACTATGATATAACGCAAAATGCACTGATCAGGCAAGTTGACACACGCAGTCAACCACGTACCAACCGACCCACCGACACCCGCCCACCCACACCCACCCACTCACTCACGTACTCACCCACACCCACTATCTCACACCCACCCACCCAACCACCGACCCACCCACCCAACCACGTACGTACGTACGCGTACGCACCAACCGATCGACACACGCACCAACCGATCCACCCACCACCCACAATAACAACAACAGCAGTGTGGGATCAGTATACAGCAGCACCAGTACGTACAGCAATAATAGTAGTAGTAGTAGTAGTAGTAGTAGCAGTAGTAGTAGTAGTAGTAGTAGTAGTAGTAGTAGTAGTAGTAGCAGTAGTAGTAGTAGTAGTAGTAGTAGCAGTAGTGGTAGTAGTATAGTAGTAGTATAGTAGTAGTAGTAGTAGTAGTAGTAGTAGTAGTAGTAGTAGTAGTAGTAGTAGTAGTAGTAGTAACAGTAGTAGTAGTAGTACGGAGGACCATAGTAAATAGGACCTTTTGTTTTTAGTAAAAAAAAACAAATATATAGGTTTTTGTGTGCAGCGTAGGTCCTATTTACTATGATCCCCGGTAATAGTAGTAGTAGTAGTAGTATTACGGAGGACCATAGTTAATGACCTGCGGTATACACAAAAACCTAAATATTTCCCTATTTTTGCTAACGATATTTGGTCCTATTTACTATGGTCCCCCGTAATAGTACGAGTAGTAGTAGTAGTAGTAGTAGTAGTAGTAGTATATAACCCATGCACAGCAGCAACAGCAACAGCAGCAGCAGCAACAGCAGCAGTCCAGAAAGTATAGCAGCAAGTACGTACGTAAAGCGGACAAAAACAAAACGCCGGCATGGATGCGCAGCCCTTGTACGTACAGCAGTGGCTCTTTTTTTTTTTGGTCGATTTTATTACGAAACCGGCATAGTCGTGAAGATCCGAAACGACATCATCACTACCGAAGCGCATTAAATAGTAAGGATTTTAACAGTACCGAGGTGAGCATACTTGTACATATAATATGTGTAACACTTCGTACTCACTTTAAGTTAGCAGTACTCGGGTACGACGAGTATATAACTCGTATGCTACGATCGAGCAGCATCAAACTATACGACGTACGTACATACGTACATACTACAGATCATACATATGACACTATTAATAGTACCGATACTACTGCTGCTGCTGTTGTGTACGAGTATAATATGTATGTCGAGATGTACTCTGTCCCGGTGCTTGTTCGCACGGCGGTACGTTCGTGTATCAGAGGTATAATAAGTACGTCGTACTCAATACAAACCAAGTATCAAATCGTCAACACAAGAACGGAATCTTGGATCTTGCTTGTAGATCACGGGATAACTATAAATGAAATACGAGTACGTACGTACGAATATACGAATACCGGAATAATACTAGAAATCGAAACCACTATTTCAAGAAAAACAGCAAGCTCTCGATGCATAATACGTTGCAGCGTGCAATGCCCGCATGCTCACGCCCCACGGGCGCACGCGAGGCCCTGCCCGGTACAAACCAGGCCGGCGGGCACGTTAACCGATAAATCGCCCGAAGACGTTCACCGCCTCGCGAGAGAAAGTCCCGACACGCGCGCATGCGGTAGATATTTTCGTGGGTCTCGCAAGGTCCCAAACAGGGGGGAATCATCCCGCAAGGGACTGTCAGAAAATTTGGCGAGCCTGTGACAAAGAGGCAATAAATCCTCAAACGAACGTACCCCCGTGAGCCTAGAGTTGGGCACGGCCGAGACCGCCCTTGGCAGAGTAGGCAGAGCAGGGGTCGGCGAGCACGATGACGGAGTTGCGTGCCTCCAGGTGGTCCTCATCGCCAGTTATCGTGAAAAGGGCAAAAATCTACGTCTAAGAAAAGCTGTCGAGCTCTCTCCGAGCAGCAGCTGCAATTTTGTACATGTATTTATAATAGCTGTGTAGGTAGCTAAGCTGACAGTAGCTGTCTGTAGACAGCTAGCTGCGCAGCTTCTCAAAACAATAGCTGCCTGCAGACAGCTAGCTGCGCAGCTTCTCGGAACAATAGCTGTATGTAGACAGCTACAGTAGCTGCTCGGCTCCTCAAAACAATAGCTGTCTGCAGGCAGCTAGCTGCGCAGCCTTTTGAAACAATAGCTGTCTGTAGACACCTAGCTGCGTAGCTTCTCAAAATAATAGCTGTCTGTGGACAGCTAGCTGCGCAGCTTTTTGCAACAATAGTTGTCTGCAGGCAGCTAGCTGCGTAGCTTTTCGAAACAATAGCTGTCTGCCAGACAGCTTGTCGCTATCGTAGCTGTACAGGGTGTGCAATCTTTGCTCCTGGTGTACCATCAACTTTCCCTCACACTCGGCGTATTTCTCTTCTGCTCTTGGCTTTTCTTTTCATTTTTATGTGTTTTGTTTAATGCTTTCCCTAATTCGTGTTTCTCCTTCACTTTTTTTATTAGAGTACTCGTGCCTTATTTTGAGGTTTCTGCCTTTCAATGTATCTACGTCGCTGTCGTGTGTACGTCTCGCGTGGCGTGCCCAGCACGATGTCATCGCATTGCATTGGCTGACAGCATTACGATGTGATACTCCTGTGTCGCAGTTTGTGACCACAGTCGCTTTGATCTCTCTAGGATAAAGAATCAGCACAGACACTGGACGTGCTGGATATCGGCGGTTGCATAGAAAGAACGATCGTGTGTGAAGAAGTGACACCTACAGAGACCTCCCTATACGCAAGCTTAGTTTCCTGCGTACAGCAGCAGTGGGGGCTACAGGACAATCGACAACTGCTGCTGAAACCTACCCTGTACAAAGGCGCGGCAAGTACATAAAAGGCTGAGACACTGAGAGGAGGGTGTAGCCGTGTACCAGGTACGTGATAAGGCAGAAAACACCATCCTGGCCATAGTAATCAGGACCCATCACGAACACAAAAAACAGTATTTGTACTGATCACAGTTGGTCCTGATTGCCTATATATGTTCCCCCGTAACAGCATGAAGTTCGACTGACGGGTTAGCGCAGAAAATACTCGACGGATGATGAATGCTGGCGGCTCATGGTGCATCGCGACCTCTGTCTCAAGCCTGCTCGGTTGCTAAACAGCCGAACCCACCAACACACGCCAACACTCGCATCTACAGGACAAGGATAATCTGCAGCGCAACCATTTGCTTGTCCGCTAGGTTTCGCTGCGGTTCCTGCCATACATCAGTAGCTGGTACATGTTATCCCGGTATACCATGTACGCGCGGCAGTTGTAGGTACGTGGGTACCTGGTTATACATAGCTGGCATACTTCGTATTATTGGTACACGGGGTCTACACCAGGTGTACGAGTACTGGTGCATGTTTTTGGTCCGGGTTTCTACGTACCTGGCGAAAAATGGGTCTCCACCCCCCATGACTCAAAACGGGCTCTCGCCACAGCTGGCATTCCAAACCACCACACCATGGGGGGGAAACGAAGGCTAGACGCTTGGGGACAGCGTGATTTGACGAATGGAAGCAGAGCAGGACGCTGGGATTGTCGTACGAGTAGGAAAGACCAAATACCCACACTCAATACTCGTACGTACGAGCAGTGCCACTTCCGGGAACAATATGCATTTTATGCCTCACCTGTGTATCTCGGTGGACTGGAACTGCAAACCTCAAAGCAATGGCTGCACTGCGGGTGGTTTTATTCCGGCTCGTCAGACAAGGGTGGGGGATCAAAGCTCTAGATACCAGACGCTCCAGGCCAATGGGAATTAGGAAAGAGAAATCCTCATTGCTCCAGGCTGCCGTACGTGCGAGTTTTGACGGATCATTCCAGTTTTATTGAAAAGAAGGTGGCATTTGTTTCAGGGGGATAGGGGACGGAAACTGAGGGTCAGGCACTCGGTTCAGACGCTGGACGCAGGTCTACCTACAACTGGAGCCTTGTGCCAAGAATTCCGTTTCGCCCTTCTTCGCTGGTGAGTCCGAAAAATACGATGGGCGATTCAGTTGGTACGTCGAGTACAGCAACAGTGGGTACAGCCAAACAGGCGAGCCACGCTGTGAATGTGTTTCCCACGGGTTGTCCCCGACCGTGGGTTTTGCGTTGGGCCGTGCAGCAGTGTCTATCGTCGTGACGCCATGGCTTGAAACTTGTACGAACACATGTGGCATAACGAGTTGCAGACTCGCTATACCTTTTAGAACAGCGAACTCAGGCATTTGAGGGGAAAACACATCATAATTACAGTACATGCATGGTGGACTCGTTGAAGCGTTGGAAGTACCGTTTCACGCTCTTGTCCGGTTCAAGGTTTCTGTGCTGACCCTTATCTCTCAAATAATTGTACCTAAACACACGCCTATGCAAATAAATAGGTAGCGGAAACTGAGCTTTAAGAAACCGCATTTTTTTGTGCGTGTGCAGGTTGACATACAGCAGTGTACGTGGCAGTAGCAGGGAAGGTGCCACATATAGCAGCAGTGAAAGAGGGGTAACCTTTGGTGAAACACTTTATTTTCTATGAAAGGTATTTTGACGTTTTTTTTCGGTCAGAATCACAAAAGTTATGAACAGCCCAGAATGAACATATAAATAAATGTTTGAAATTGCAGGCTAAAGCTCGGAGAGCGCTCGACAGCTTTTCGTAGCTGTAATTTCCAGCCTTTTTCGCAATATTTCGCGATGAGGCCCACCTGACGGCCCACAAGTCCCTCATTGTGCCCGGCGACCCCTGTTCTGGCTACTCTGCCAAGGGCGACCTCGGCCGTGCCCAACTCATATCTCAAGTGGCTGCTATTTTTTCAGGATTCCATACCCTTTTGTCACATGCTCGCCGTCGTACGTCGTATTTTCTGACAGTCCCACCCGGGGTGATTCCCTGTTTGGGCCTTGCGGCCCGACAAAATATCAATCGCATGCGCCCCTCAGAAGCGTGTCCGGACTTTTTATCACGAGGCGATGAACGACTTTTCGGGCGATGTATCCGTTATCGTGCCCGCCGGCCTTGTTGTACCGGGCAGGACCTCGCGTGCGCTCGTGGGGCGTGAACGTGCCTGCGGTGAACGTTGCAACGTCCACCAAGAGTATGATGATGATGAAGAGCTCATACCATACGTACGTACGGTACATGTTTTTTTGTTTCTACGCGCAACACGCAGATTCCGTTTATTGTGTTGACGACGACGACGAACTGGATTTATGTACAGACCACTTACTACTGCTGGTATGAAGCGCACGCGCACACTTGACCCAATTACCTGTCTTCCACGCACTCACTTCTTTGCTGCGGTGAAGGCAAGTATCTCGCCGGTATGTGGCGACTCCCGCTGGAGTCTCACCGATCGCTGCAGGCGCGCGCGTGTTCGCGTTTGTATATTTTCGTTCTTGTTTTTGTCTATCATGGTTGGCTACCTATGATACGAGCACAAGCTCACCAGCCACACGTTTTCATTCAGGAGCACTATGTAGGCCGCCAGGCGTGGTAATAAAGCACACTGAATCTGCAGTTAATACCTACCACGCGCCGCGCAACCACGTCAACGCACATCAGTAGAGGCACAACGACCATTGTGCTCGAATCTCGTACATCGATGACAACCTCGGCGCCCGTGTGTGTTTTTTGTTTTTGGTTTTATGCACAACACTCAGGAGTGTATCAAAACATGACAATTTCCACGCGAACATAAAACACTACTCTTACGGCATGCATGATACGTGTTTGGGTCAGTGTTTAGCGTACCACATTGCTGTGTCATGTGTTCCACGGTTAGCCCGTGGTTTGGATCATCGGTGTTATTATCACGTCTTTCTCCGTCGATTAACCATCGACTCCGCGTGAACGACTACTGTGTCGCTCTTCCAAACCGTAGCCCAACGCTGTCTTCTTCAAGTTTGTTAGTCATCATACCTGGTAGATCTGAAATACAAATACCAAAATGTAAAACGGCTGTTGCGGCATTGGCAGTGCTGCTGCGATATGGATACATGCCCAGCATTAACCTTAGTACTAGTGTTTGTTTTTTTGTAGTGCAGACCATGCTACTGTTGCTGTCGTTGCTTTCTCGCGGCAAAGTATTGGCCGTACTTATGATGGCGGTGACTCTGAGGACCAACGTCGAAACGGGTAGGGTGGATCGTAACTGATCCGAGTCTGGCGGGAAGGCTTTTTGGCCTGGGTTTTTGTTTGTCGATGAGCTTCGGCAAGTTTCACACTACCCGGAGAGTTTACCCTTGGGGTGGCTATACCCACCGCACCTGAACCCTTCGGGGGTCTGATCGGGGTGAACATGCTCATATCTCCGGAGTGGTAGGCAGCATGGGCTGCTACTTCCGAGGGAGCCCGGAGCGAAATGACACACGACACGCAGTGAGACGTGGAAGTATGGAGGGCTTTAGCTTTATTTGTACCCATCCGCCGGAGGATTAAAAAAAAACACTTAATATTGCCGCAGTACGAAACACATCAAAATACCGGATAAACACCAGAACTTTGTGTTGCCGCTGTACGAAATATGTCAAAATACCACTGTACGATGACTTACAACTTTTGTATGACTTACGTCTGCCACCGTGTAATCAAAATGGGGCCACTGCTGCATGCCAGCTTAAGTTATCATTCGGAGAGTATCCCACAACACGAACAAGAGCCCTTGTATGTGTATGCATACCAATCACGTCCTGCAAACACTGCAAACCGTTTTCCGCCCTGCGTCGAGTCGTTCTTCAAGCTCTCGGCGAAGGGGCACACAGGGCGCCCTAGTATACCCTACGTCTCCAGCTCGAGAATGAATCGGGTCTATGTGGCGGCGGAGTCGAACCTTTTAAAGTTGCACGAGCTTGTTTTGTTTCACAGCGTTGAGTTCCCTAATGCCAAGCGTGTCAGGGCCAAACAAAACCCACACTTTCATTGTTTAGCGCTTCTGGTGCTGTCACGCCGTCGATTTACCTTAAACTGCAGCCACACTACAACAACAGTCGCATACCAACATCTCCTGTATTTAACGGCCACAGACGATGCTTCTGTGTGTGTGTCTTCTTGTGTTTGCCATGCCCAATGTTGTGGTACGGCGTGGGAACGCAGCAATAGTATAAAAACAGGTATACGAAAGTGGATGCCTCGAGCGGGAGAAAACGTGTACAAGTACAGTAGAACGAGGTACGTGGAATTTAGCGAGCAACTGTCGGTACCTTCGCCATTGGTGTCTTCGGCATGTCGGTGCCACACGAAACTTACCTTGGTTTGAGTGTTGCACTAGTCTGTTCACATAGGCTCTGTCGTGGCGTGCTCAGGTAGGCACAATGGCGCCGGCCAGGTGGAGAGCACACGGCCGTAAGCTCCGCGTTGGTTGCCGACCGCGAGCATTGATACACTATACTGTTTTGCCTTTCTTCTACTTGACAGCTTAAGCCTCTAGCCATTCACTAGACACGGTGGCCCCTCTAACCCCCGAACATAGTGGTAGCTACGTGGTCGAAAGAGCTCTGATTCCCTCGGGTGGCATGTTCGTATAAAACAGATAAGTGATTGGTTATTTCAATCTCTACCCACGGTTGACACTGAGTTACAGTCGAGGTCACGCTGAAAGGTATGTGGTGGTGCTTGGGGGCGAGCGAAACTTTGCTTTCTACCAGGTAATCATTTTGACATCCGTCAATCTTGTTTACGTCTACGCCGTATACACGTATGTTATAGAAGACGAAGTTGTTGGCCTTGCTCTTATGAAATATGAGAGGCTGCCGATTACCTATCGGGCTATTTGATGACACTGTCTACCGTCGGTATGCTTGTTGTATCTAATCTCCAACTAACATAAACTATGCTGTACTTTAGTTGCTCCCAGTGGCGAAGGCGGGAACACACACTGAATATGTACCGGATGTATGTTGTGTCTCTCGTATAACTGTCATTAGCTCTCTTACCAGCAGAACAAATGATACGTTCGTATTTTACTTTCGCCGTGCTTATTTTGATGAGGTTCTTGTTTGGCCTCTCCTTCCGGGACTGTCAAGAGTGCATTTGTATGCCAGAAAGGTGCCTGTCCCGGACGCCGTTGTCTACAATGCGATCAATTCGCTTTATGCATGCCGTGGTCTAAATATGTTGGCCAAACACTTTTCATATACCAAGGGAATTGATTTTGACTGGTCTTATTGGTGAGCGTTATTTTCTGTACACGATCGTAGATGTGTATTACGCATAGCGCACCATGACGAGACCAGCTGCATCCGAGTACTCTGGTCGTTTCTCGCTGAGTCTCTGGTCGTCCGGAAACTCCAGTACGTTTGGAGGTCAATGCTACTATAACATAGCCAATAGCGTAATATTATCATCTCTGTTTTTCCCCATGTATCCAGTCGCTTCCCCGGTCGGTATACTATACGTTGGGGAATCGCCCCTCTTACCGCCCTTCCAAACGCGCGCTTCCTATAGCACAGTCGTTCCTTGCTGTTTTCGTGTTAACGGGCTCACCTGCAGATGGCGGTACCTTCGACAGGTGATAATAGTAGCCAAGATTTACCCCTCCCGTGTTGTCCTGTAAATGTTGTGTAAACTTGTTTTTTAGTCATGTTTCTCTCAATGAGGAGAGCGTGAAGCTCCAGCAATATAGAACACCTTCAGAGATTCTTTCCCCCGACATCGATCACGGTTTGTTCAGTGCAAACATACTAAATGTGGCCATGAAGTGGCTAGTACGAATTTTAGGTCGCACGCAGGAGCTGCAAAATAATTTCGTTAGCGGTATACCCCGTTTTGCAGTACGAGTAGCACTTCATGGCTAGTAGCCCTTGCCTGATTCTTGGTGCAAGCCTCTTATCAACAGCAGGCAATTCTCCAGTCTGTGAAACAGACAGGAGTTGTCATTTGGAAATTCAAAAAGCGTGAGAGATAATCAATGAAAAAAGTGACCGATATAATCAAGTGAATAAGTGACCCCCATAGATCACACACCGGCGACCCCCTCGTCCGCCCGACTCTCAAAGCCCGTTCTTGGCTTACAGCAGCAGCGTCGCGCTAGTTTTTGCGCGCCTCGACAGCCTAGGACAGACCATGCGCCTCTGCGGAGTATCAGCATCAGAGGTGGGGTGTGTGCGACACGCCGAGGATAGCAGCATGCACAGAGCAGATCAGTACGCAAACACCCACAGAGCACTGAATTACCTTTGGGAGTTCCACATCTATGATGAATATTTTGTTTCAACAAGGTGAAGGGGGGTTGTGAAGAGCTGCGAAGGTCGCGGACATGCCACATGGCCACGCCTCACTAGACCGCCTCGTCAGCTCGCAGCAGCAGCTGCGACTCTGAATCGGTACAGCAGCAGCAGCAACAGCATCAGCACAACAGCAGTCAGTCAACGCTCGGATGCTTCGTTGTGTAAAAATACAAAAGAACACCAAAATACTGGTCGACTCGAGCGCACTCGGCGCGTCCGAGCGTTGGTTTACTGTACTGCTGCTGCTGCTGTAAAGTCTACGAGTACGGAGAGGCGCGCGCCGAGGGCGCTTCCCTTCGTCTCTAGGCCCGAGCCCGCGCCAGCCGACTGTAATTTGGCACAGAGGGACGCACCGATCGACTGCTGCGCGTCGGGCGCGAAGCAACGTCGCTGTGTCACCATCTGCTGCTGCTTCTTGTTGCTGCGTGGATAACATCTTGAATTTTGAGACCATGCCATTTTTCGATTTGATAATCCGATGACCCAAGTCGTCCGATTTGATTATCAAAAGGCCGTTTCCTGTGTATCGATCTAAAAAACGAAAGCACCGTCCTGTGCAGTCCGATTGTGCAAATTCTGACGGGTTTTGTTTCGATTTGAGAATCCGATGGCCCAAGTCGTTAGATTTTGGCCTCTCCGTACTCAATAGACTTTACAGCAGCAGCACAGCAGCAGCAGCAGCAGCCTCATTGGTTTACGGTTGTTTCTATACTGCTGTATATCCACAGAGGACATGCAGCCGAGGGATGGCGCGGTCGACCATTTACATCCGTCGCGATCAAGCCGCCATGTATAGTTATTATACTAGGACTCTGGAATCGACCAATACACAACTCTGGACAAAGCACATCATCAGTTAGTTAGTTATTTACGGTTGTTTTTATCCTGCTGTACTCCGAGTATTTTAGATGCTTTTACGCCGAGTACTGCTTGTAGTCGAGTATAAGTACTGCTCATACTCCCAGTACTCGGCCTTCAGTGCTGCTCATACTCCAAGTACTCCGAGTATTTAGGCCACCAGTACTCTAATACTCTTAGTACTGTACTCGGAGTACAAACAATACTCGATACTCCGAGTATACTCGGAGTACCGAGTATACTCGGAGCATCTGTACAATGTCGTTCACATAATTGTTGTGTTTTGGTCGATTCCAGAGTCCTACGAGCGTAACTATACACCTGCAGGAAGCGTGACAACCGATCGACCGCGCCATCGATGGCAGGCTGTCGCTGTCTCGGCTGTGGATGTCCTCTGTGTATATACTGCGAGTGTCAAGAGTATTAGACACCGAAATACTGCCAGTACACTAAGTACCTGAAGTATATTTTCTCGAGAATATACTCTAATAATACTCCTTGGCAATGGGAGCATCTGTGAAATATTAAATACTGTAAACGCCAGTCGCGTGCTCCCATAACCTGGGAGGAATGGCGTCCGAGTCTTTTCAATGATGCAAATATGCTCCTAACGTACTTCACACTCCGAGTATACCCCGAGTATTGAGTACATTTAGTACTCCGAGTTAGAATACTGTGGCGGCCTGAATACTCGGAGTACTTAGAGTATGAGCAGTCCTGAAGCCCGAAATACTCGGAGCACAAGGAGTACCCGCAGTATCGGACCCCAAAATACTCCCGAGTACAAGAAGTATCGAGAGTGTTCATACCTGAAATATTCCGAGTACGAGCAGTATCCCGGAGTATCGAACCCCGAAATACTCCTCATACAAAAAGTACCTGAATGAAGTATTTTATCTCCAATACTCCTTACTTTACTCCAAGGTACTCGGGGCATCTGTTCAACATTGAAAACGGCGAAGAATTACCCCTGAGCCCACGGGAAAAACGCTGGACAAAGTCTTGCAGTTTTTATTCAAGACTGGAGACTAGCAACGCTAATGATACTCATTCGATTGCGATACTAACACAGTTAGACTAGTACCTGACCTGTTTGCAATTCCCATGTAGGTAGTGATTTACCCGTCTATCGTGTTTTTGGAATGTGTACGGCAGATGCGGACTGTGGTTGGCCCGAAATGCAGAATTAATCACACATAATGTTATTGAGCTCGTTTATTTAGCTCGTGAATGGTGCATGCCATCAGAGCGTTTACCGTGTAAGTGTCCCGAAAGAGATCAATCGTGTTGGCGCCAGCTATGGTCACCCCAAAGAAATCATCCCCCCGTGGGCTGTCGTAGGACTGATCTCACAACGATGTGGTGAAATAACGGCCTGTCTCGCTGAAACGATATTTGTTTCTTGTGCGAATTTGTTTGGTGCTGTGTTCAATTAAACGCGTTAAAGGTAGTGCGTGTATACTCTACCGTGCCCGCTTTATAAACACAAAACAAATAAAACGTGGGACTTACAAGAAGGGTCAGACGGTGGCACAGACTACATTATTTCTCGATTGACTGTATAAACCACTTTTATTTTACAATACATACGTCCTTTGCTTCCCCAAAAGCAGTTACGCCCCTAGCAAAGCATTAGACACAGTCGTGAATCGGGAGCAACCCGTCTAAACGGGGCGTTGCTTCTCTAAATATGTACAGTAATGGTGAACGTCAGATACGTGTTCACAATGCGAACACCAATAGCGTCTTATCATACATGAACTTGTGTGGTTTCACCTTTTCGCGGCACTATACTCGTTTCTCCCTTCATGTCTGTTTTATGAACAACAGGTGTATACAGCTCAGGCCCAGGTGTCATTTTCGTGGTCACCTACCTGCGAAGCCGACCGAGGCTTTCCATCGCAGTTGTGATATTTTTGTGCGAGAATGGGCCGTTGCTTACATGCATTTTGCACGAAGCTTGGTTGCTTCAATGTGATGGGCAGCAAAACGGGCCTGTACTGCAAACAACATGCTGAGAGCGGCATGGTGAACGTTGTTGTCAAGAGCTGCCTACATAATTCCTGCTTTAAGCAGCCGAATTTTAATGTGGAGGGCAAGACGGCAGCGTACTGCAAACAACATGCTGAGGACGGCATGGTTAATGTCAGAGGCAAGCGTTGCTCCCATGATTCCTGCTCCAGGGCACCGAACTTCAACATTGAGGGGAGCAAGACATCCGTCTACTGTAAACAGCATGCTGAGGACGGTATGGTTAACGTCCGCAGCACGCGTTGCACTCATGACTCGTGCACGAAGATTTGTAGTTATAATATCGAGGGCAGCAAAACGGCGGCGTACTGCAAGCAACATGCTGATGACGGTATGATGGACGTTCGTAGCAAGCGTTGCTCTCATGGCCCCTGCACCAGGATATCGACCTTCAACATCGAAGGCAGCAAAACGGCGGCGTACTGCAAGCAGCATGCTGAAGAGGGCATGGTTGATGTCCTCAGCAGGTGTTGCTTACATGATTCCTGCCCTAAGCAACCGACCTACAACTTCAACGAAATAAAAACGGCGCGGTACTGTAAGAAACATGCTGCAAGCGGCATGGTGAACGTTTCCGCCAGGCGTTGCTCACATGCATCTTGCGTAAAGCGACCTAATTATGGTTTACTCACCGACAGCCAGGGCACTACATGCCTCCGCCATAAAAGCGATATATTGGGTGGCCCCGTTGTCAACTTCATTGCAATGTGCAAGGTCGTGGGCTGTAACGGTGTATCACGCTGGGGATTTGAAGGGAAACAGCCTACACACTGCCGTGTTCACGGGCCCCTCGAGGGTGGTCTCACTTGCATGGTCGAAAAGGCTCGCACCCAGACAAATAATCGCGTCCCATCCTACGGCGCGGTAAGGGGCCGTTCATTTAAAGTTAAAACGCAGTGTTTGTTTTAAATGATACGGACTGGTAACCACGATCGGTGTGGCCGCAGTCCCGTCGTTTGCAGAATCCCTCGATTACCGAGGCAGTCATACACTGTAGGAGTGAGCATCGTAGTGCGTTGGTTCTGGCAATTGACTCATGGTCTGTTTCGTGCGTGTTCCCTGTGATAAGTGATTGTGCGTGTAGTATTACTGGGCTGTTTCGGCGCAGTATCGTCGAACGAAAAATTGGCGTAGCCTGGGCTAGCATCGAGCACGTGTAGGTTATAAATATCATGCCGTTTCTGGTGGTTTCCTTGCTTGAGCCATATTGTCGATGTTATCGGACCGACGTCCAACCGAAATTTGATGTGGCCCCAGAGTAAATGTAGCAGGTAGTGTATCCAGTGGGTCTCTGCCGAAAGAACTGGCCTTCAGGTCCCGCGCCCAAAACGCTTCGTTCTGTCTTATCGGCAACAGCGCGAGCGGTTGTACAGGGGCAAAATATCGTACGATGGCAGTATACCGGTCCGTCTGTATTGTGGGCTACTCTTAAGTTGTCTGCTGGGGGGTTTTGTATAAGTATATTGTCTAATGATGAATGCCCTCGAACAAGTTCAGTGAGGAATAGGGAGGTCCGGCCGGGCAAGTCACATTCATACGAAACCCAGCTATTGCTTAGTTACAATTCGCGTTTTCGGGACAAGAGTATGTTTCGAATTGGGGTATGCTTAGTGTTTGGGGGTTCAAGAATGATTGAATCAGGGTCAGCACTCTCATTGCGAATCCTCTTCTAGCTATTGAGGCATCTCCCTCCCGCGCATTCAGATGAGTCTGACAGATGTATACCTGATGTCAAGCAGTAATTTGACCTTGTTTGATGCTGCTGCTAATATGTAACGTAAGGATTCAATCGGCTGGGGCTTACTGACCCCGTCATCATGGGGGCATCGCCTACCCGGGATAGGCAACCGCGCTGGATGGGCCTTAACAGCGGCAACCCGCGTTGAGAATGTGATAGTGTAGCAGGAAAGGTAACCCTTTTAGATCTGCAGAGCAGGCGGCACGGTCCATATTGTTCGACTGGCTACCATTAGACACTATAATAAAACAATTGTCTGTTCTGGGACATAATTCAGAAGACGTGGTACCCACAATGGCCCCAACCATGAATGATACAGCCCATGCTCCACCTGACTCTATCGCGGTTGTAGGGTATATATGATTATCACTGACTATCATTTATCTTTCGGGCCAGGGTTTGGTCGGAGTTAGGTGATTGTAGGTCCGCCATTGATCGCCTACACTATAATTGGCCTGGATCGTACAGTAGTATGTTTGATGAATAACTACGCTTTTGTTCAGTCTCGTTACGAAATAAAGCGCAATGGGATGTCCTATGAATCACAGTAGGTACGTTTGCTCGGGAAGTGAAATGTAGCCTTGTCAGCGTTGTTATCATGTAGTTTCGGGCTATATCTCCGCCTTGCTGATGCTCCTACGTCTGGTAGGTTTGACGTCAGGCAACATACTGAACAACGTGCCTAGAAGTAGTTTCTGGGCGGCGGCGCGTAGTTTGTTCAGCCGTGTATCAAGTACGCATAAGCTCGGCAATCGTTTATGGTCGACAAGCAGTTCGTTCTACACAAAATGCTCCGTGGTGCCGCTTTACGCGTACCTATCTATTGTATCAGTGCTTTAAGGCAACCGTACCAGGGCATCGGACAACACCATCGAGGTTGAGACCCTAATCAAGATTTCCGTTTTTAAGTATAACTCTTCGTGTGAGGGAGAAGTCTTTGCAATATATGTTCCACCCCATGTGCGAGGTGCTTTCTGCCGTTGACAGTCGGCACTCCTGTTAGCCGTCGTTTTTTTCATTTTTGTAAATCTTTGGATTTGCCTTGTCGTTACTGTTTTCAGAGTCGTTGCAAGAGAGGTTAATACAGTACCCGCCCATAGCAGTGTGCTGCAACCGACGTAGCCTCTCAACCACCCATTTTGGCTGTATCTCTCTTCCCAAAAACAAAATCGACCAAGTTTGTAACTGCAGTAGTACGGCCTACAGCTGTATCGCGTTGCCAAGCTTCCGAACGCCACGGTACCATCCCACTACTCCTATCGGACTTAACTAGAAAATACCTGACCAAAATATATATATATATATTATATATATATATATATATATATATATATTCCGGGACCCCGGCTACTTTTACGGAACGTGAGGCGCAAACAAAAATACACACAATCCTGCCATGGCTGACACAACCAGCGACTGCCTCACGGGTCTGCTCACGCTTGCAGCAGGAACATCGTGTTTGCTTGCGCCCGGTGTGGGGATGCTGACTGCCCGTGGTGCCGTTTCCAAAAGCAACGGTGACGTGCAGGTCCCTATTATCACCATAACCAACCACACTATATTCCAGTCCCCGATACAGACAAGTCTCATTATAGCTACAAATACACCTTGTTTATTCGTTACTCCGGTAACGGATGCCGATGCGTTGTCCACGTACAAAACTTCTGCTGTCGTGCAGGATTGTTTGGCCATTCGTGTGTCACCGGGACGGTGCACAAGGCTCTGGTTCATATACTTCCTTTGTAAAACGTGCCGTAAGCTGGAATTGCACATAACACATACGTGTTTTGAAACACGGCAATAACCGCCGCCGCCAACTGCTCGCCTCGCAGACCCCGAGTCTCTTTAGTACTGATAGGGTGCATGTTGCATTGATCAGAGAGTTGTCGGTGAGAAATTTGAAAGGCCGTACGAGTAGGTAGTATTTGTCTGGAGGTTTCGCTCCGGGCGTCAAGCCTAGTTCATGTGTGTCTCAACGTTTTGCTTGACAGAACAAGAAGTCATTCCAGACAAGAAATATGTGATCCAGTCACGGGTCATGCTCTCTCGTACCAAGCGAAATCTCCAGACTAGGACATCCAAAACTACGAACGTTTGGAGCTAGGGCTCTCAGCGCAATTGACCATACATTCTTGGGACATTTAGCGTGATCCATGGTCTTTGAGGCGATCGCTCGCGGGGCAGCGCGGACCACATGAGGCCAGCTAAGGTACGATACGAGACCTAACGGTTGTACGGAAACAGCACGTCGTATATACAGTACCAGGTGTGTACATTCGTACCTGTAAAGTGTTTACGAGTATCAATATTTTTAGTTTCTTCATTTTAGCTATACCGGATGTGTACGTGCACGTTGCACCGAGTTAATGGCATCCTCGCGACGAACGTCTAAAATAAACCAGAGAACTGGTCGTCCGACACTTGATTAATCAGAACTGAGCGGTCGCGGTTACTGTATTCGTTTCAATCCACGCGTTTTATCATCGACAATATTTACTTGGAAATACGGTACTTACTGTAGTGACCCAACAACTCTACAAGAAGAAATTTAAACACGTGCTTTGTTTTATTACCACCGCAGACCAAGACCGCGCGCCGACATTTCCTGGGGGAAACTCGAAGGTTTTAACGCAGGGGACCATTCGTCAAGCCGTGTGCAAAGCAACCGCCGTGATCGCGTGGTGGCGACTTCGTTGAGCAAGATTAACTACCTCATCGAATATAACCGGAAAACAAATCACTCACAAAAAAAACGGCCTTGGAAATGTGAAGGTCTGCGGAATAGCCGAAACACAATATAGAAACCTATAGGATACTGATACTACCTGTAGATCATTGGCCAGGTTGTGGATGCTGGCCCCTTCGCTATGCACCACACTTGATTGTCGCGATTGGATTTGCGACTGCATGCAGGCTTAGCCTGGCTTTTGGGTAGTCTTCAAGATGATAATCCCGTGTTTGATCGTGTCCTAAGGTATTCGAACGAACATGACTCGAGGCAAGTTTATTTTGATCTAGAGTCCGTCACGAGCTTACCGCGGGTGAGGTCGTCATCATATTTTACCGTAGTAGACTAGAGTTCTGTCGAACTATGACTGCAATCTAAATGGTGTTGATGACGGACTTTAATACGGGTTGGGACGGCATCCTATCTAATGACTTGGAATTGACTAATCGTAGTTTGAGGAGGTATTCGGTATCGGTCCTCTGCAGTAAAGACTACCTGGAATTCGCGTCATACGTGAAATTGGCGTACGTTCTTACTCGCGGGGTCATGTACATTATTTGCATTTTTAGTGGAAGTAGATGGAAACTTCCATGGAAGCTTCCACGACTTCCATGGAAGCTTCCACGACTTCCATGGAAGCTTCCACCAATTCCATGGAAGCTCCCAAAACTTGATGGATGTTTCCATGGAAGTCAATGATGCTTCCATGGAAGCGGTGGAAGCTTCCACCACTTTCATGGAAGTGGTTGAAGCTTTCATGGACATTTCCATCTCCATGGAAGATGGAAGTTTCCGTGGATGTTACTAGTGGAAGTTTCCGTGGAAGCACCAAGTGGAAGCTTTCATGGAAGCTTCCGCGGACCAGTATTTACTTCCATTGACTTCCGTGAACTTCCATTCATGACAATTTACTTCCACGCCCTCGAGGCTGTCTGTGGAAGCTTCCACTTTGTCCATGGAAGCTTCCACTGCTTCCATTGCTTCTATGGAAGCTTCCATGGAAGCGTCTTCCGCGGAATTACACGGATCCTTCCACGGAAGCTTCCACGGCGGCTTTTGTGGGAATGGAAGTTTGCACGAAAGCTTCATGCGGAAACTTCCGTCGACGCTTCCATAAGCATCCCATGGAAGCGTTGAAGGAGATTGTTTTACTTCCGCGGGCTTCCACGATACTTCCGCGGGCTTCCACAATCTTCTATGGGGCTCCATCTACTTCCGCTTACCTCAACTGCTTCACATGTAGCATTCCTTCCACTCGCTTCAATGCGCTTCCACGTACTCCATACATATTTACGTAATTTCCTGCCTTCCACGGAAACAGATGGAAACTTGCACGGAAAGAGGTATCTCTAATCTTCCACGGAATGAATCAAACCAGAGGTTTCTACGTAAGGAGGAGTGAGAAGCGATGATTCCCGTTGCAGCATCGAAACAAGCCTTCTCTGAGCTTATTTGAATCCCCCAACTAGTTTTTCTTGCAGTGTTGCGTTTATCTACGTTTCTTTTCAGAAGCTACAATTAATAACGTTGTACGTACATGGACTTGTTCATACACCAGACCTAAGGAGGAAGCAGCTAGCTCGTAGAAAGACGCACACAACTAGATTATTTCAATGACCCCGAAGCCGGTTTACCAGTTAGCCGTGGATGACAACCTTCCATGAAAGTATTTTTCGAGTAATGCAATATGGGAGCTGTGCTGGTAAACACTGTATCTACTGTAGACTCTCCATAAAGAAGCCGATGTATAACTCATGGGAAAAAGTCTGTTTTTTTATGAAACGCTTCACATTAAGCGTTTTTAGTCGACGTTCAAGTTGTACTAATTTTGTGTTTCAAGTTCAGCAGGCAGTCTACGCATGATAAACTGGTTCTACATTAACTATAATATTGTCACGCCATTGATTGTTGTTGATATTGCCTCGAAGTGGTCCTGTGTTGCTCAAGCGAATAGATATGGATGCGACATACCAAATCGACACATACGTTAATTATAAATGGCTGTTGGCGTTTCGTAGAAGTACGCATCGATAGATAACACACATGTTGGAGGGCAATAGTAAGCAATGAAGGAATAGACTTACCGCACAACCTTCTAAGCCCTGCAATATTATGAAAATACACCTGCATTTCATTGTCACAGCACAAAACGTACACTTCCAAATCCTTGCGTATGGCAACACTCGCCCGTAGGAGACAAAGGGACATCAATTGAGGTTGCTAACGTATAACTCCCTGGACCGTACAGCCCCTTCTCTGCCCGTCCCCTCCCGCATCACTAGAAGAACATCGCGCAATTCTTCTAGAGTGTGATGTTAACGCCAACCGTGTTGCGGTCTACCAGGCGCCCTCCATGTTTAACCCTGCGGAATCAGATACCTCCCAAAGTGGCTAAAGCCGCTTAATCCTAGTGGGTTCGCCCACAACCTAAGGACACTTATTTCGTCGCCGCCACACAAGTGCGGACAGCAACAAGAGGACAACACGGCATCCGGTCAACGGCATAGACTTTACCAATGTTGGCATCGTCCTGTCGTAGTAGAGCCCACCCCGGAACGCGAGAACACACCAATGCACGGTGTAACGCATGGCGTCTCAGCCTTCACGAATACTGCGTCCGGATCCAACGAGAAACCCACGGCAGCAACAGATCATAGCATCAGTTCAACCAACTGCATGATGGTCAACTTACAACAAGATCTGCCACGTTCCACCGCCACCAAACGACCACCGTTTACGTAACCAACTCCACGAGAACGCCGACCGCAAGAACCACGTAAAACGCAGTCCCACGATTTGGCATGTAGGAATCAATTAAAACAACACGACAACGCTTCATAGTAGGCGCTTTCTGTCCTCCAGCGCGTTCAACAAAACAACGGCGAGCACGCTTCAAGGCACCAACCCGTGACGATGAAGTTAGGGGCATCACAACTGCTAGCGCCTCCCCCTCACCCCCCCGTTTCGCCACAATGCATGCGCCGCCTACCACAACAGAGAAAAATAGATAAAATAGCTTAGCAAAGATGCGCCTTTGGTGCGAACACAGAATACGCCCTCCCCTTCCCACTAGCTACTTCCCACCAGCCGCGACCAAAAATCAAGTTAACGACGCACAAACGACGCAAATCCCTTATTTTTGTTGTGAAGTTGTGGAAACACACTTAACCCTCCGCCCCCCCCCCTCTGCTGCCAACAATCAACCACCGACGGCAACAGAAGAGTGCAAGACATGGCATCTACGTGTGACGAAGCTACGCCATCCCCACTCAATAGGAAAAAGTTGCAATGAAGTATAGGTGATGTCTGAAATGCATCAAGACAGTACCTCTGCCCCCCTCCGCCCCCTACGACCACTCCTTACGTATTCGCAACTACGCAGACGCCAACCGCGACCGGACATTGAAAAGGCAGTCCAGGCCACCTTGTTGAGACACGAACATCGTCGGAGTTTGATGTTCGTTCGGCAATATTTTTCGTTCATCAATGGGATTGTTCATCGCGTAGCTGGTTTCGATTTAAAATGTTTTTTTTACTTAGTATTAGTATAGAGCTCCTCACGTGATCAGCCCAGATAAACAATGGTGCCCCTCTACCGAGGCATGCGTTCATGGCTCAAATGGCGTCGTCATTTGTGAATATAACATGGTGCGCATCCCCGCCCGTAGCCCCCCGCCCCCCCCTATTCCCTAACGACCACCACTCAACGACAGCACCACAAGCGCCGACTGCATTCGGACACCTAAATACCAGTAACGCCTACGTCGTGGTGACATGAAGTGACAATAAAACAACTACCGAACCCCCTCCCAGCGTCCAGAAATGAATTTCACCTAAACACGAAAAATCCCTCTGCGACAACAACCGAACAAAAAACAATCAGCGCAGGGGCATCGATACATCCATATCAACCCCTCCCAGGATCCACCTTTCGCTTTGGAGGCAGGCACACAATACCCCCCCCTCCACCAACTCGCAATCAACCACAGTTTAATCTACCGTACCTCGCTCCCCACCCTCCACCCAACTCGCCCAATACCTTACAGCGCTTCGCGCTTGGTGCAGGCAATCTCTGCCTGGTTGGTGAAAACCCAATGTGCTCCGTCCCGGAATTGTAGGGATGCGAGGGTCCATGATCATACGACTACGGACGTGCACGACATGGGCATATCCCCCTACCCCCACTCGTTATGACCACCGTTTTACTCAACCACCATCACGCAGACGCCGATGTAGACGATAGAGTAATATTTCAGCCAAAGCGACCTCGTCAAACACGGAGCATGAGGGCAGGGGGCGGGGTTACCTTGTCCGGACAAACGTAAGGTGGAACGTAATCACGCCACAGCAAGCCGGGAGTTGCAGAAATAGGAAGGAGCCATGTGGTTGTGACGGCGGATGTTACATGCCACCAATCAGTCGCTGTAAAAAGCACGATAAGCCTACTGCTGCCGTTTGTTTACCTACGAACAATCTATACCCCCACCATAGCCCCGATACCAGGCAACGTGTAGATCCACGCCATAAATAGCTCACGTATAGCCGCTGGCCACTTCCATCAGGATGCCGTCTCCATCGATGCCTTCGTTGCGCTGAGCCCGCATCACCATGGTCGTGACGAGTGACCTCGAAGTACTACGGGTATGCATCTATCATGAGAAATTACGATGCAGCGAGAGGGGCAATACAGGAATAACAACAAACATAAATCATCGCGTGCGGATGGGCAATGCATACTGCCGCGTAGTTACTGTTTACCATGAAGGTAGTGAGCATATCACAACGAAGTACACAAACACAATTCCGACGACTGAACCACGACGTAGAAATGAAGAGTAAAATTAACACCAGCGGATGAACCAAATGGGCAGCAAAGGCAACCCTATAGCACCTGATCCATGAATGAGACCAACATACTTCCAGGCAGAGGTTCTTGCATTAGCCGACCTTCCTGTCGGCGCCTCGCTCAGACATCATCCTGGAATGCTCAACGATCAACGTTGCATAAAATCACGTTACTAGTGTTGAGTTGGGCTTTGGGCCGACCTCGATGTGTTTTCTTCAACCTTAGCGCGTCGAACTACGAAACCTCGGGGTGCCGCTTAGTCGGAAGACCGCGAAACATTCACGACCCAGGCATTCGCGTACCTCGCGTATTTTAAGAAGCAGCGTCTGAGCGATCACACGGTTTATATCATGTAGAACATTTGCGAGTTATCTTCTTGGGTGTAGATATTAGACGAAATTGTCTCAGCAACAGCAAAGCTTGAGAGCTGAAGTCACATGCAGTAATCGTAGCGCACAACACTGACCAGTGATATACCGTATCGGCCATATGCATACATTTTGAGCGAGGTGATGGACGCGACAGCAGCATTTGACAAGGTCTCACCTATACTGCTGACGGACAACTACCAGTGAGTGCGAATTCTACGAATTCATCACTCTTCCACTTCCCCTGACGTTGGATTTCCATTACCGAAACCCCTGCTGCTGCAAGTCTCGTTGCTCCCCCAATCCTGCCCGAATGCAACGCATACTCTACTGGTACTAACCCGTGTCCTCCCGCTAAGTCCATTAATGTCACTCTAGCCTGGTTACGAGCCTACACTCTCCAACTATCTCCATCTAGGGTTTACAGTAAAAACTAGTAGCCTGTTTCGGGTGTGTTTTATTATAATCTAGTTTAAGGGTGGTTCTTATCGAGCAACTGTTTTACAGAATTTATCATATTTCCCCCGTAAAAAAACCGGAAAAGCAAGAAAAACAGGATTTATGTGGGAACACCGGAACTTTACCAGAGGGCAAAATATTTGGAAGGCTTCGCATTTCAATAGTTTGACTTGCTTTTTGGAGAAGATGCAAATCCTGAAAATTGCTCGAAACTGTTCTGTGGAAATTTTGGGGAAAAGGTTGCTCGATAAGAACGACCTTAAGTGTGGATAACATCCAGCACTTATTACAAATGATAATTCAAAATGAAAACGCAAGCAAAACAAAGTGCAAGATTGAACGAAGGAAATCTGAGTTTTTTGGAGAGGTATTGAATCGTTGGCATTATTGAAAGAGGGGACCAGGAAAGGTTGATCAAGTATGTACCATGGTGGTGCAGTTAGTTGAACTGGAAAGACAGAGGTTGGGAAGGTTTGAGACAGGAAGAAGGGAGACCATCTAGTATGGGGCTCTGCTCGTGGTGTTGACGAGCAGAGGTCTGGAACTGGGTGGAAGGTCGAGGAGTTGAAAGAAGAACCCCCCCGCCCTTCCCTCTAGTACTTGTTACAAATAGTAACCCCCCAAACATTGATCGACCACACCATCAGCTCTATTTAACCAAACGCGAACAAATCGTCACAAGAAAGCAGCCGTGAAGGTAGCGAAAATAAATTTCAACTGACAAAGCCGACCACGTACGTATCGTTTTAGGATGGAAAACTATCACGACCAAGCGTGCGGTCTGACTGTAAACATTCGGGGGGTTGGAATATCGAAGGCGCCACGCAATAAAGAGTAGCTTCTAGGTCGCGTCGCCTGCGATGTAAAGCAATACCCACCAATATAATATCTACGACAACACCAATGCACAAAATTGTACATTATACTTTTTAGACAGAGCACTCCACCCAAACCAAAAACAAACCACAGAAAACAAGTACTAACATTTCCATATGTAAATGCCCGTTCCAGTCCCGGGCAACATTGTATTGTGAAAATATAGCCATCCTATTTCTGCCGTTCAACAACTCTCGCAGGTTTGGGTCACCTTCAACTATCCTGCAGAGCAAGTTGCTATCGTGATCTATACTATTTGTACCAGATAAACAATCGTAGGACACAATGGGTTAGATACCGCGACAAGACTCACACCCCCAAAGGCACACACGCGTGAGACTGTTTTATCAATATCTGCCTCGCGAATCCCAAAGAACAGGTATACAATCTTACGTCTTCCGGCGAAGAAAAACCTGCCGCTGACCCCGTGTCGGTTAGAGCTGGGTCGTCCCGGAGAACACTGGCAGCGCCCTCTCCTGTTGAGGATGAGCTCCCGTCGTCTTCCGTCCGCTCCCCCTCTGTACAAATGTGCAAAATAACACATGCACGGAATAGGTTGGGGCGGGACTACATACATCTACGAAGACAGTGTATGAAATCGTGATACTCATAAATACAAGTCTTTAAATCACATATGTAGTTCGAGGAAGCATCATACGCAGGACGCCAACAATGAACCGAACCATTGACAAGAAGCATGATCCAATGGTTGATTGTTGATACGTGTGCTACGATAGAGGTAGCACTTTTCGGCTCAAATAATTTGTGAACGACGGAGCTTCTTAACCCAAAATCGTCGAAATTCCATATTTGTGTTGCAGCATTTTTCGTTGTATCGTTAGACCATGGTATTGCTCATCGGGTAGGGTTTTTGTTTTCGTATAAAGTCCGGTTTTGGGCGGGATATAGAGCTCCTAAAGTGGCCGCCTCCAGAAAAAACACGATGCACCTCTATCGTAGCATGCGTCAAAGTGACGATCGAATTAACAACTTAATAACAACCATCAGCGAGGCCGTGTTTATGTCACAACCAAGGTTGTACACATGTTACTACATAATGGTAAACAACATATAACAGCAGATTTTTCTATTTGAGAATTGCCTTTCCGATGAGAATGACCGGAAGTATTGGTTTTTGAATTGTAAGAGATGTACTTCCCTTACAGTCTTTTGTTTCATTGTAAACTATTGCCAGTTGGGACACCCGCCGATGACCAAACAAAAACAAAACGAAATCGGCAATGGCGGTGTCGAGATATTGAAGATCCCAGTAAATCTAGATTTATGGGCAAGGTACATCGCTCATAAATGCAAATTCCCTTAAATCCCCGATTTTACGAGCCTGACAAGGTTGATTTCAAATAGTTTTCGTGAATCGATACCTACCATCGAGGAACATATTTTCTAGGTCAAATTTTGATCGTGAGCGAAATACAACTGTTGAACAATAACAAAGTACTAAAATCGATTATGATTCACATCCGAAAGGCAATTCTCATTTACGAAAATCGGCTGTTATATATACGAATTCGCGATGACCGAATACTGCGCAAATCCATAAAAACAAATATCCGGGACACGCGAGAATTCCGCCCTTTTGCATAGCTTTTGGTACTACTGATATAATCGCCGGAAAATTGAAAAGCGTCCGTTTTCGTGTGCCCATTACACTTGGGCAATTCTGAGGGTCAGTATAACTATGATACACTGTGATAAGAAGTACACTTATATGTGTAATACGGCCCACACTAAACATCATAGAACAATCGGTCCCGAAATACTCTCGGGTACTAAAATGCTACTCGCACCCGTGACGAGTATAATGTATTGACCAAATGGGTGCTTGTAGTTGCCACGTGCATTGCACACCCCTGATATGTCGAAAACAAAGGCAACTCATACGAAAACGATCAATCCAATGGCAGGCCGGGATCTACAGGAGAAACATATCAAATTACAAAGTCATTATTTTGCGGGGGAGCATCTCTATATTAAATAGGACCATGTATTGCAAGAGTAAAAATTGGAAAATAATTAGGTTTCTGTCCACGAATACCGTGGTCCTATTGACTATGTATCAGTCCCCCCCGCACCAGTCTACTTTTAGTATAACGTACCCAATATAAAAAACATTTCCAGCCTGCGTCGGCTTTAATGTTTGTTATTAATGTGTAGCACTATGTATGTGGCGATTCAGGAACAAAAGATACGCGAAATCGTATATATTTTTATATATATATATTTATACGGCAGATACGGCGAACATATCGTAGCATTAATGTACTACGAGACAAACGCAGAACGCATGTACAATGCTACCAGGAAGTACACATGTTTGCATTACACATACCTGGTAGCATTTTTTTCTCACCTCCTCGATTAGTGGCATCCAAGTGGTACCGGGTGAATACGCGATGAAGTCGGTCGCGGAACGCGTAATTGCGTTCCTTTTCATGACATAAGTTCAATATGGAAGAGAGCCGGGCAGCGTCCTCGAGACGTGACCGGCGACGAGGTCCCGTCTTCGAGGTGATGGAGGGTGGAAGATTGATCCCACCAAGGCTGAAAGCAAAAAAAAAAAAGTATCATGTGACCTGGGCGCGCAACATGTCCCAGCGTCTTTCCGTCGCTTCCAGTGCCCGTCGCTTCAGGGTCGTCGGCACCAGGAGGCATGGTGATACTACCTCAACCTAGGAGGGGGGCACAGGAAAGTCACGGTACGCCTGAACCAACACATGTGGCGTAGTGGGTAGCCATGACAGGGCATTTCTCTTGGCTACCACGGCGTCATGGAGCCTCATGGTGTTGCCATGATATAATTTGACAATGATACGGAGGCCCATGAACATTGATCGTCATCCAAAACGATATTCTCAATGACATCCCCCGTTGCCTTCATCTGTGAAGCAGCCGCTCGCGTCTGGGCTGCACTATTGGTGTTCGTGTCCGCGCGAGACTGAATTTCGCGTGCCTGCCCGGGGCAATGTTTGTTACTTGGTCCGTTACTTGGTCGAACTACTCGCAGCCTGCTATTGTCCATTGACTATAGTATACACTAAAATCTTCGACGAACAAAAAATGCAGGAATTCGTGGATATTAACCCTGATCTACGACACGCGTGTGCGTACCTCCTCGTCGTACCTCAAGATGCTCGTCTCGACTACGTAGACGTTCCACTGACTATGCCTCGCGCACTGGCGTGTTAAAGCACTCATGAAATTTAGCTGACAGACACATGTTGTAGAGTGTGTCGACAACGGCTAGCACATTGACCGGATATTTTTTTTAAGATGCGCTAGACCTTGTATCGAACACCAGGAGGACCGTTCTATACGACGATATGTCAGCGCCTGTTGATTCTGGCTCACGATTTCTGCCAACAAAACAACATACGCGCAACGGCAGACGGTCAGACCACCCTGACCATGCGACGAGACGCTGAGTGAGGTGGAGTTCGTAGCACGCGTCACCTTTCGCATTTACAAATACTCACCAGTCGACAGCACCATGACGACACTTGTTAGACCAAGCTCGGCCGATCCTGTAGCCGTCGAGGTTGTGGATATCAACCACGTTAAGCTCTCGCAATCGAAAGACGCAACCAAGGCGGATTCCTGTCCGGTTAGAAGTTTCCATGATGTGGTGGAAGCTTCCATGAAGTGGTGGAAGCTTCCATGAAATTAGGTTATGGAAGTTTCCATGGAAGTGATAAAGACCACTTCCATGGAAGTAGCCGGAAGCTTCCATGGAAGTAGCTTCCACGGGGATGGCGACAGCTTCCGTGGAAGTACTCAAACATTTTCGTGAAAGCTTCCACTGCTTCCGTGGAAGCTCGAATAGAAGCAGCTTCCATGGAAGTGATGGAAGCTTCCATGGAAGCGGTGAAAGCTTCCACGGATGCTTCCATGGAAAATTCCAAGTACTTCCGTGGAAGCTTCCATGGAAGTGGTGGAAGCTTCCATGGAAGTTTCCACCCACTTCCATTATAAAGGCAAATAATGTAGAAGACCGCACATACCTCTAGAAGCCGTAGTATACACTATCCCAGAAACATGTCTGTTCAGAGCCTCCAACACGCACAGTGTACTAGGACTCGGGTTCCTGGGCAGCCTGTGCTTTTCGTGTCCTCAGTGCGTTATCATCCACTATACGGAGTAGAGGTGTGCTTGTTGGACACCCTGATAGCGTCTTCTGAGAATATTTACAGGGGTTAGGGGAGGTGTTGTAAGGAAGTTGGAACCGGCGGCATGTAAATCACCGCGTACCCGATTTCGAATACCCGGCGGATAGCAGGTGCTACTTGTACCGTAATGAGTGCTGACAGGCCTGGGTACTCCCCGTGGAGTACCCGAGTAGAAGACGAACGGGGTAAAAATGTAATGTATCAATACATCTTCCTAACAGAACATATACTAGGTGTCGCGTGATTTCAGCGCGTCACGAAAGTGTTCATCAGGCACAAAGTATACACAACGCGACATAACGTTCGTGCAATAGAAGCAGGCCAATACGCCCGGATCCAGTACGCTAGCCACCAAACAAGGCCACACCCGCATCAGTTAGAGATAATACACCTAGTATAGTGGCTATCTGACAAGCAATGAAGATGAACGTCTGTAAGCCAGTTTCACACGATCGCTCAGAGGTCTTCACAGACGATATTATCATGTTTCCTCCGCCTACTATTAATCTCACTTTCATATGTATGCTTATTTTTTTCGTTTCTTCAGTCATAGCTTTCGAATTTAATTTTCAACTGTTGACTTGCTCGCGGAGGGCAAACAAAATACAGTGTGACTCTATATGTTTATATATCATATTTTGAGTTATCGGCAGCTGCTGTCAGACTGCCAATGTGTCAGGGCCTGACAAGTCTGCATGCTCAGCTTGATATACTCGTACTCGTACAGTGTAAAATAAGTGGAGCATGTTATCAAGTTGTCGTACATTTTGTGGGTTGTTCTTGGGTTCTGTTACATTTTTCGCTACGGCGCTAGGAGCGAAAGCGTAAATACTAATCCTATAGTTATACCTCTCGACCACAGCCAACTGGTTCGACTCCGTACACAACGACATAGGTGAATCCCACATGTGCGAAGCTGTGTCACATACGCTATAAGCGTGCACCCAGCACTACTCCATTGACTCTGTAGAGGGACCCCTATTGTGTACAATAGTAACATTTTTCTGCTCCTGCTGCTGCTGTATTTCTCGCCTGTCTAACGATGACGGAACATCATATCCAATGGTATCGCTCTTCGATGACGGCACTATTAACAGGCCACGACTACTGCGCGCGGTTCATACTTATATCTGCTGCTGCTGCTTCTGTACTTCTCTACTGTCTAATGACGACGGAAAAGGACGTGCAACCACAGTAGTTATCGATCTGCGATCACAACAGGTACTATAGCCAGCAGCCGCAACTATGGAGGGACCACCTCTATATCGGATTAAAACTGTACCGGGTACAACGTACCTATATGCTCATGCTGCTGTTATTGTCGCCAGCCTATCGACCCCCAAACATGATGTTCACACAGTTACCGCTCTGTGATCTCCAGCGTCCACTCGCTCGGCTGACCTCTAGGCATACACCGCCCCTAACAAGCGCCATGGTCGGTCTGAGCGCCCCGAATTTTAACCACGTGTCATTCGTTTGCTGAGTTTCGCTTTATAAGGTGAGTGCCTTATAACGGCCTTTTGAAGTTCACTGAACCGTTCCCAAAGAGTGTTACTATTTTAGGATGTTCGACTACTAGTAAAAACATTTACGAGAAAGACGGTATTATATCGGGCAGTAGAGCACCCGCTCACACACACGCATCCAACATCGCGGCTGCGCGGACTCTACATGAGAATCACTCAAACTGCGCTTTCGGGCTGCCTGCCCTGTTCTGCCTGCTTGGTGTGATTCCTGTTTTCTGCTGTCTATTGTCATGTCGAGGGAGGTACTATGCTTGGTTGCATCAAAAGCGGCAACTTCTTTGTTGCGCCGAAATTACGACAGGCCATCACAGATCACAAACCAACACAGAACACAAACGAGCAAAGCATCAAGTTGACGGCACGAAGAGGGCGCAGCCGTACACCGTTGCACATGAAGGAAAGGGTGTATCTAAATTTGTACTCATAAGTTCATCTGACATGCATCTTCACATCGCTTTCTGAGTGAGGGTTGGAAGCGGCGGACACCTTGATTTGGGGCATATTTTCTATTCCACGATGGCCGCGCTAACACGTTGTCAGTATGAGCGCAGTTTCCACCTGGTTACAGCACGAGGCCCGCTACCCACCTGCCTTCTAGCTTTTGCTGCACGTCTTGCCCGCACTTGTATATACCGCACGTACATGTTATACGGGAGGTCTTCTGGCTACGTACCGGTACGAGTATTCCAAAACTGTCCCTTCGTACGTACACAAGGTAGGGGGGGTGACAAATAACGACTCAAACAGTCTCAAAACAAGACAGGTATTGCACGCGTCTGTGAAACTACTTCTGTTGTATGCTATCATCTTTCCGAATGCCCCTCACCGGCAGCACTATGAATACTGCTGTGAAGACCACCCTTGCAAGATAAACGGTACAGCAAGTACGGTAGAACTAGGAATTTCCCACTTGGGCGGGGATTGAAAGGTGCGTGTTGCCCGGAATGCCGTAATATGTCGCTGTTTGTCTAGGGCCAGGCACTGCAAACGTGACGATGGCTGACGCGCAACGACGCCACTAGTCTTGTGGAAGGCATCCCAAACCTGGTTTCAGAAGTACGCTCAAACATCGTCGGATAACCACCTTGCACAACGTACGTATTCGTATGAGTATACAAGGGCTCCGCTGCGCGGGCGGCTAACGCCGCCCGCTATGCTCGCGGAAGGAAGAATAGAACCAAACGTGAAAAGCGTAAAAGAGCAACATGTAATGTTTTTGCAATTGGCGACTTGATAATGCCAAGATCTCCACATGTATGACGGCAAATACAGGACAGAAACAATACTGGTGATTTTTTATCTTCCAACACGAAAAAACATCGCGAAGAATGCAAAGCTTCGCTCCGAGGGACAGCCGCCCGCTACGCTCGCGCAACTTTAGAAAAGGGGCAGAAGAGGTCCACGATGTGTAAAGACCAACTTGAAAAGGCCAAAGAGATTCATGGTGCAATGCAGCGAAATACTTACTGCTGTACGCAACTGAACGTACAGTACCCGTCTACCGCTGTATTGTGATGCAGGAGTACTGGTATGTGGCATATATTATGTGGCAAATCAACTATCATACCTGTGTACGACGACAGCAGTACGACACAAAAAAACACACACACAAAGAACAAACAAACCTACAGGCGATTTGAAAAAAGCATACAGCAGTAATCGTAGTGGATAGATATAGAGCTCCATGTTCCAGGACAACAGAGCTGTATGTTCGGAAGAAAGAAAAAGCACAGCAACCTGGCTCGCAGCACGCCGCTGCGCTGCCTGCTGGGGGTGTGATGAGTGCCTTTTTCGTGACTACTAAGTGTGGTAGTACAACAACAGCAGCAGCAGCAGCAGTACTACTGTAGTACTTTCGGTCTTTGTATGTATAGAACGAGTATGAAAGAGAAAGCACAGCACAGCAGTAGTAGTATTATCGGTCGTCGATCGAATGGCACAAAAATCCACAAAACTGAGAAAGACGTACATACGTATGATACTCGTACTCGTACTCGAACAAAACGCTCCCCGCCCACCCGCGATCACCTCGCCATCGATTCGGTCCGGGTCGAGCCCTACTGCCTCTCTGCCCCAGTGAGCCCCGGGGCCCACCTCGCGTGAAGCCCGGTGCTCACCGTGGCCCTCGTTCGCCCGCTCGAGGATAAACATGCCTCTGTAAAAAATAGTTTTCCGACAAATAACGCACCGCTTGAACTTGGCTTGAATGTTCATTTATTACAGACGAAAAAATCCCTATAATTTCGGACATACATACTGGATTCATCGCAGCAGCAGCAACAGCGAGGACCGTTATGTTCCCCTCGTGTCTCGATGGACACGCCACGCCTAGCCACGAAAAAAACGACGGCGCTCCTTCAGACCCCCCTCCTCCACTGGCCAGTGCCCTCCCATATACCCGCGGTGGTGCCGGGCTCGCACGCGCTGTCGTGCTCACTGGGTACACGCACGAACCCAAAACCGGAAATGTAAAAAAAAAATCAAGTACGTCGTCGAGGGTGGTCGAAATTTTGTTTTTCGACACCTCACGTCGAATTGTTCAACTTTTACGTTTTGACACGGGGGGGGGGTACCTCAGATCATCCCCTCCCTCTGCGCCTATACAATACCTATATAAAACTGAACACAAGGGACGGTAGAGCCCCCCCCCTCCCCCGCCCTGCTTGATACAAGGCCTTCCATACTACTACAATACCAGGAGCGGCCGCAGGCCTATGAGCTGCAGCTGCGTAGAGGCAGCGACTGCAGCAGGAGAGTCGAGGGAGAGTAGTGAGCGGTACAAAGGAGCTATGAGCTCGATCGAAGGTGGACCAGAAGGTCCCGAAGAGCCGTGGGATCCCATGGATCTACATTATTTGACTTTTTCGTGGCGCGTGTCGCGGCATGTCGCGACACGCCCCGACACATGCCGCGGCGTGTGTCGCGACCTGTGTCGCGTTACGTGTCGCGGCGTGTCGCGACATTGTTGTGAAGAATAACCACTACACCAGCGCCCCTGCCAAAAACACAGGTCCCATCAGGATATGATCCCATGAGAGCCTTCTGGTTAAAAGCCGTGAGGAGCGAAGCGACGAACCACCCTATACCGGTGCAGGCGCGAAGCGCAAGGTCTACCCTGATCCCACAGTAATACCGGCCAGTAAACCTGGAGACTACACGTCCCCTCCTAAACTGATGATCTACGTGAACCTCGTCAAGTGTCGCGACGCGTCGCGGCAGGTGTCGCGGCATGTCGCGACGCGTCGCGACGCGTGCCGCGACACTTGCCGCGACACCTGCTGTGACACCTGCCGCGACGCGTCGCGACACTTGCCGCGACACCTGCCGCGAAACCTGCCGCGACACCTACCGCGGCACGCGTCGCGACATGCCGCGACAGGTGCCGCGACGCGTCGCGACACTTGTCGCGAAAAAGACAAATAATGTACATCCCTCACTGACCGATACACCCTGCTGGATACACCGGATACACCACCAGTATACACGAGGTATACTCGTACACGGAAAAAAACAAAAAAAGTGGTAATTTTGTTATTTCGGCCTCTCGGCGGGGGAGGGGGTTAGGTGTATGATATCCAAATCCTTGGCCGCCCCTGACGTCGTATCAAAAAATTTTGTGTAAAGAAGTTGGAAATTTCAATTTCAGAAAATAAAACACAGAAACCTAGGAAACCCGAGAACCACCGGAACGCAAGTAACTTCTGCTTCTGCTTCGGCAATTAGAGGCTGAGAGTGGCTGTGAGCTACCAAGATGTGCCGAGGAAAGCTTCCGAGCCAAAGCATATCAAGTAGTGCCTGGTATACCCTAAAAATCGGGGGGGTATATGATATCTATATATACCCCCTAAAAAAAACATGACTACGTACTATAAGTTGCGATTTTTTAGTCAAGTCCATATACCCCAGCGTTTTTCGATATACCCATATGAATTGTGGTATATGCAGGGTATATTATATATAATGTGATATATCATGCAAGTATCATGTGATATACCCTGTATATCGTGTGATATACCCTGTATATCTTGTGCTATATCATATAACTGATATAATGTGATATATCACTCGCTATCTGCCCTATATATATCGATATCGTGTGCTACTGCCAACCACATACATACACGTATCATCCTGTCACATCAGACTTTGTCGGTCGTGGCTGGGACCTGTTTCACGCTGGCACCGCACTGGATCGGTACTTGACTATCTGTGCCTGTTACGTACTGCACAGTGTGCATGAATGCTGATACAGCAACCCCTTCTCCGCGAAGTTCAAGTACATGTAGTGGTGTGGTGCAATGCAGACAACAACAGTAGTAGTATATCGCAATGACGCACCACAGGATTGTGTGCATCACTGCCGGTGCACAAAGTACCACGTTCCAGGTTCATGTTTTGATTTAATAATATTTTCCCTCGCGTCCATAAAGCGACCCCCCTGATCCATGTCATAGGTCACCAGGTCCCACCGACTACAACCTGAATACCCAAAACGAAAACGCAAGAGATCAGAACAAGACAAATTACAGCGAATTATACTAAACAACGTAAACTGGAGGGACGAACAACACTCCTAAAACGCGAGAAAATGCACTTTGTCCTGTGACAAAGAGAAGCACCTCCCACTATTTTATAGCTATTAATACCTCCAACCCCCACTTCGCTACGAGAAGCACGTGCCGAACCTGCTCCATCTTAACTGCTACTACAGCACCAATTCCAAGACAAGAACACAGCCGTGGTGGGCTGCACTACCACAGGTGCCGGTCAGAGTGTAGGAAAATGAGGTTTTCGGCTTTCTCGTCTTTCAGACGTACTCATACTCATACGTACAGTATCATACGTACAGCGATATATTCCACCAAATATATTTACCATCCGAAAGATACAGATGCATCGTCAATAGAGCAACTTGCAATTTGTGATATAGCACGTAATGTATATCGGGGTGGCTTGTATGACGTATTTAACCCGATATTGGCCGATATATCAACTTGTATAAGCTTATATAGGCCAATATATCAACTTATATCGCCTTATATAGGCCTATATATTACTTGATGGCGGTCCTATATATCATATACCAAATATCATATAGCTATATATGCCTATATGGCTGGAAGCCCCTATATAGCGATGTGATACTACAGTATACGATATATTTATCACATTCCGGCCAAAAAAAACATGACTAAGTACTATGGAAATATCATATCGTATAGGGGGTATATATAGGGTACCCCTATAGTGATACCAGGCACTAATATCAAGGTATGTATTGATATACGATCTCACCTCAAATTGCACTCTCGATCTGCACGTACAAATGCTGCCTCTCAGACGCCAACTAGGGAGCCCTTGATTCCCCTTTGTTGCGGCTGCTGTTCAACACGAGTTATACTGTAGCGCCCTCGTTACTGGTTGCTCCTTCAAGCGCCTACACTCCTGCGCAAGATGTCGTGGTTTGTGTCGTGTCCATCTGCCAGAAACGTGACGGGCGGGTTTATAGTGTTTGGCAAGGCGTTTAATTTAAACTACTGGGACACCATACATATCTCCCCCGCGCAGGGCACAAACCACGACATCTTGCACGGGAGTGTAGACGCCTGAAGGAGCAACCAGTAACGAGGACGCTGCAGGACAAGTCGAGTTGATCAGCAGCCACAACAAAGGGGACCCAAGGGCTCCCGTGTTGACGTCTGAGAGGAAGCATTTGTGCGTGCGAATCGAGAGTTCAATTCAAGGTGAGATCGTACGGACTCGTAGTATAAGTTGGTTTTCTGACGATGCTTGGGCGTACTTCTGAAACCAGGTTTGTGATGCCTTCCACAAGACTAGCGCGCCTGGATTGCGCATCAGTCATCGTCACGTTCGTTATACGTAGCCCTAAATACACAGATAAGTTACGAATGTCTATGCCAAACGCACGTTGCAGTCCCCGCCCAAGGTGTTTATTTCAACGATACCAGCACCCTGAAAAGTGTTTGTGCCTTGCGCCATACCTGATTCTACTTGTACTGTTTTTATCTTGCAAGGGTGGTATTTACGTATTTACAGCAGTAGTGCTGGGCATTCGGGAGGATGATATCATACCAGGTATAACTTCAGTATTTTCAAGAACGTCTGCGTAATCTGTCTTGTTTGAAGGCTGTTATGTTGTTATGTACCTGGTACCACCTCTTTATCTTGTGTACGAAGTGAAAGTTTTGGAATACTGCAATATACGTAGCTCGAAGACCTCCCCGTATACCATGTACGTGCGGTATATGCAAGTGCAGGCAAGACGCGCGGGAAAAGCTAGTAAACAAGCGGGCAGCTGGCCTCGTAACGTTATCAGGTAGAAACTACTCTCATACTGACAACGGATTATAATAGGGAGGCCATCATGAGGTACAAAGGCTGCACTATGAAGAGGTATCTGCCGCTTACGCGGCCCCGCCCATAATGGATTCCAAAGATGCATGACAGACAAAAATAGGAGGAACGGATGAGATAGACCCTATCGTTTATGTGCGACGGTGTACGGCTGGGCCCTCTTCGCAATGCCGAGCTGATGCTATTCTGTTGTTTGTCTTATGTGTTTGTTTGTGATCTGCAATGGGTTGTCGTGATTTCGGCGCGACAAAGAAGTCGCCGGTTTTGATGCAACCAATCGTAGTACCCCCCCTCGACATACCAAAAGAGAGCAGGACATGGGAAGCACACCAAGCAGGCAGAACGGTGGAAACACCCAGAAAGAACAGTTCGGGTGGTTCTGATGTTGTGTTCGCGCAGCCGCGATGCTGGGAGCGTGTGCGTGGGCGGGTGTTTTGCTGTCAGTTATGATGACGTTTTTCCCGTAAATGTCGCTAGTGAACAGCGAAAAAAAAGGTACACTTTTTCGGAAACGCTTCAGTGAACTTCAAAGGGCCGTTATAATACGCACACCTTATAAAGCGAAACATCAACAAAAAAATTGACACGTGGTTAAAACTGGGGGCGCTTTGGCCAACTATGGCTTTCGCTAGGGCCGATCTATGCCTAGAGGTCAGCCAAGCAAGTAGACACTAGTATTTACAGAGCGATAACTATGTGGACATCATGTTTGGGGGTCGTTAGGCAGGCGATACTTAAAGCAGCATGATTATATGGCACCTTGTATCGGTTAGAGTTTTACTAAGCGGTGGCGGTCCCTCCATAGGGCCGGCTACCCCCTATAGTGCCTGTGGCCATTGCAGAGCGAAAACTACTGTAGTTGCACGTATTATTTTCGTCGTCGTCAAATAGGCATAACATACAGCAGCAGCTTGTATTATTAATCATAGTGCACAGTAGTAGTGGTGGCCCGTTCAAAGTGCCGTCATCGTATCAGAGAATGGTATATCGGACATGATGTTCGATGATTGTTAGACAGGCGATATATGCAGCAGAAACAGGAGCATAAATATGTGTATATACTATACAGCAGTGAGCCCTCTATAAGCCCGATCGAGTAGTGCCAGCTACCGACCTAAAGCGCATGTGGTACCACTTCGCACATATGGGGTTCAACCGTGTGGTGGTATGCGGAGTTGTGCCGGTTCCCTATAGTTGATAGGAAACCAAACTTGAGTAGTTTTGCTGCGTTTTGCACCTAGCGCCCTATCGAAAAATGTTGAGAACCCGAAAACCACAGACAAGATATTCGACAACTTGGTCAAATGCGCTACATATTACACACTAACAAGCGTATATTTCAAGCTGAGCATGCGAACCTGCGAAGCTCTGCCAGAATGCCAGTCTCATAGCGGCCGCCGTGGATTATAAAACCCACTCTGTTTTGTTTGCTCGCCGCTGTACGACCCGAGGTTGGAAATGAAAAACACAAGCGCTGACTGAAAAATAACAAAATCACTACGCATTCACATGTAAACGAGAGGACTAGTAGGTGGATCGGACACGGGAATATCTTCTGTGAAAATCTCTGCGCGATCGTGTGACGCTGGCTGACATATATTCCATTTCGCTGCTTGTCGTATATCTAACAGATTATGCGTATTATCTACAATTAATGCGGATCTGGCGTGGTTTGGTGGCCAGCGTACTGGCTCCTGGCGTATGGCCACCAACGATGCACCTGCTTTTGTTGCACGAACTATTCGTCGCGATGTGTGAAATCTGTGAGTGATGAACACTATTTTCAAGTCTTGGCTTTACGCAATACCTTGTTTCTGTTCTGTCGCAAATATTTAATGTATTTGTATCAGCGTTGTACCCTGTTCGTCTACTGGTTGGGTACCGCACAGGGAGTACTCAGACCTGTCACCACATCTTGTGGTACGAGTGTCACCTGCTACCCGCCGGGTATTCCGACCCGGGTACACGGTGAGTTACATGCCGCCGATTCGAAATCCCTCACCACACCTCACTAAACCTCTGTAAATTATCTCCGAAAAAGCTGTAAGTGTGTCCAACAAGCACACCTCTAGAAAGTACAGTACAAGATATTGTACCAAGAGCACGAAACGCACAGGGTACCAGGGTACTCGAGTTCTACTGTAGTACACTGTGCGTGTTGGAGGCTCTGAACAGTCTTGTTTCAGGGATGGTTTATACTAGGGCTTCTGAAGGGTGTGGTGAGGTATATCTCACCGGGAACACGTTAATCACCGGGCCCGAGTACCCGGCGCGTAGCAGGTTCTACCAGTTGATTTAGTATGAGGTATTGATATTACGTACGGGGTATCGTACTTATGGAAATATGCGTCCAATAAGCAGTATGTACAGCACGCGACACGTGCTAAGAGTTCCGGAGTAGGGATTTTCGGGTTGATATTGTTTCGGTTTAAGAATGTTTAGTTATGTAATGAACGCCACTCGAAATGCTTTACAAAATACTTTATGGGCCTAGACTTATCGTTGATATCGCAAGAAGCCTCCAGTCTTAGCCAAAATGGATATTCTTAACCACTGTCGCGTACTGCGTTTCATGACGGGAAACCGTTAAACACAACAATTTCCAAGAGGAGACGAGAGAGCGAACACAAAAAAAAGACTGTGTCCCTCGTTTCAATCTGCGTGCATGTCTGCATTGATGCCCGTAAGCGGCTCTGTATGTTGGCCGGGTACCAACATTCCCCCGGTATGTGTACCTGAAGACACGGGCACTCGGACACGGGTGCTGGTGGTATATCTAAGAAACTCCGGGTACCTGTTTGGAACGGATACCAGACGGGTAAATACTCTAGGTTCCATCTACTGGTGTGAGAATGCCATGTAGCTATGTGCTACTTTAGCCAGGCACACGGCATTGTCACGTAAGCCCTAAATAATTGCGTCGCCACGCACACGGCTAACACAAGCTGCAAGTTGACTGGCATTCCACCGTGCAAATTGACGACAGGTAGCGTACGTAGCGGCTTCAACACCAGCCACTCTCGGCCTTCGTGTCCCGAAGAACGTTGGCAGCAGGTTACCAGGAATACGCCCACACGTCTGTTTTGATTGACTATCTAAATGACTGGCGTTTCTCTGCTGGTGTCCTCACCGACAGCCCTGGACTCTGCCACGTTCGAGTGCTGTTTTTCTAGCCTTGAAATCATCAAGACCACTGGTCGCCCTCGGTTCAATCCTTCGGCTCTAGGGCAGCCCCCTAACGTAGGCATGCCTCATTTGCTCCACCAATCAAACCCCGGTTTGTCCTTGGCGGTATTTGCAGATGATGTAACTCCGTCTACAGGAAATTTATACAGCTGCAACTTGAGACGGCTGAGATTTATTGCGCTATTCATACGATGGAGCAGCTTGCCGCGATAGATCCACGCGGCCACAGATATTGCGATTTCTCGTTGGCCGTCACCACGAGAGGAAGGGTGCCTGTTTCTCTGATAACGTGATAATCCCTCACTCCGACGGCTTGCTGGTGTTTTTCAACGTCTGACGCAAATACCCACAATTCATGCTCAGCAACGAAAACACTGAGTTTAGTTGGAGCCCTAACTGCTGCTGTAAAGGTCTGGGTCTGCCACAAGGGCTCTCCCTGAGTCTTGAGCTTCCTTCAGTCGAAATTATACGCCCTCCAGCATTTCTGGTCTTCGTTTGGAAGAATAAAGTAAAGGTTGGCGTGGAACCAGTAATATGGCGTGTTGAAAAAGTGGCGCATCGTGTTTGTGTGTTTTCTTCGCGGTCAAGAGCTACAGTTTATAAGATTGACGTCGACCCCGCGTATACCATGTACCGGGTAATATGGTTACACTCCAACGTAACCACTCAGGCATTCGAGGGTCGGCTTCGCTTCGGAACTTTTGATAACAAGATGTGCATGCCTGGCATTACGTACACTCCAAGTAATTTGTGCAAGGAGTGGTACTGCTTGATGAGAAGCGTTTTTACTGCCGTCGCAGCTGGACAGTATTGGGATGTGTATACGACGAAGTATCATACCAAAACCAGCTAACGCGGCAACAGAGTGAGCGATGCATGCCCAATCGTCAGGACTATGGGGTGTCCCGCCCCAACGCCCCACTCCTGATGCATGATGTCGGTAGGGTTGTGTTCGTGTACATATTGTGCACCCGACTACACCCTCTGCATATGGTCGCGTGTGCTTGCCACGCGCAGAAGCCTTGTTCGGAGTAAATGTTTAGGGTCCGGCAGTAACACTCGTAGGTGATCGTATTCCATCACTCTTGCTGTAGAGAGCTGAAGTGGTTTGTTTGTGGGTGCTGCTGCTGTTCTCGATTACTATTTGAATTTGCTTCCATGTGTGCGCTCAGGACCCGTTCGTGACTGTTACTGAGTCCCCGACAGTGGCCGCACAATCGGCTTACCTTGGGTCAGATCGGAAATTAACAACTCTGCTGCTGCTGCTACTGCTGTCCGGTTGATACCTGTCTACGTTTGCTGCTGCCGCTGGTGCTGTTGCTGCCACCCTGCTCCTTCTGTTGTTTCTGTTACAGTTGCTCCTGTTGTTACTGTTGCTTCTGCAGCTGCTAATGTTGCTGTTGTTGCTGCTGCTTGATCCCACCCACCACAAATAAAAGAACACTCACCCCTGCCCCCTACGTACTTACACAGTGATCGACCACGCAAGCAGGTATAGCCGACTAAACAAACGCTTGTAGTCGACACGCGAGGCATCGTAGTGGTTTTCAAGCTGCATCTTGGTAGTCCCAACCCCGAGTTTTCATTGTGTACCTAACTTGAGGTCGTTGGGAGTTTCTCGGGCGGCCACCCCTACTTTGATGATATCGTACACCTCCGTGCTGGCAGCGCCTGGCGCTTACAGCCTGTCTTGTATATCCGAGGAGACCCTGCAATAGCACCTTTGTTGCAACGAGAAGGGGCACTCCTTCCCGTGCTGTTTGAGTGTCATAAGGTCGAAAGTGCACCAGTCAACCGAAAGCTGTGCCCCACTTGCGACGGAAACCACTGCACCAATGGGTCGAGTGTCGTTGGGTCTTTGATCCGCCTCGTTTTACACACACGCCAGTTTCCTACTCGTTCTGTGCATTGACCTTTACTTGCGATTGTCATAGGGGGCGGCATAGAGGGCACATAAAACCTGAAGCAGCACGTGGTACAGCATCATATGTACATATACATTTTTATCTGTCTTGGTCAGGCTTCTTCATCGAGCGAGCGGTATTCGTCGGTGGCTAAGAAGCAAGGTTGTGTTTCCGGTAACGGGCTAGCGAGAATCGCTCCCGGGAAGTAGTCTATGATCGGAGGCTATCGCAGCAGCAGTCCTCCATGGCATTTAGTACGGATGCTGTCGATCATTTCCCCGCCCCGCAAGTATGATACTGGTGTGTCACAAAGCAGATGACTTGGAAGGACCCTGTTGTACTAGATAGTCACCTGCTTTCTCAACGTGACCCATACGTAGTTAGATATTCGAATACTTGCGTGAAATTTTGTATAGAAATACCACATTGAACAACCTGGGAGCGGCTCGTTCATAAATATTGGTGGGGGAAAATATACACATTCCTACCGAAACGTGTGACTATCGCTGGCCTCTGTTAAGGGCTTTAAAGGTCCCGCCACATTGTCGGCCGTAGTGCCAGTCCATAGACCCTTAAAAACAAATATGGCGCCCTCACTCTTTTTCACTGTTCATGGCGGTCAGTATGATACCAAATATCTGACTTTTGAGTTGCTATTGCATGCGGCATTCGTGCCTGACACAAGTTGGGGTGGTATGCTTGAACCAGCGAGTATGAATCTTGTGGCAAATACTGCACTGAATATACCAACACAAAGCACCGTGTCTGTCACAAAGGCCACAGGTTAGAGTGCTGGTGCTGTTGAAATGCCGTTATGCAGCTGCTGTTTTGTAGCGCGTACCGTAGCTACGCAGTCGCATTTTAAAATCTCGAGGAAATGTGGCTTTGTTTATTTCGCCCTGCCCCCTGCGCAGCGTGCCATCCGTTCCATTTGTATTGAGGGTATGTGTTCCTTTCAAGTCTGTAGGTCGACGGGAAACGTAGACCTCATACGCACGCACATGCCCCGTCGGGTGCCGTCACAGAAAAAAGGGCGTGATGTGCGCTTCACGGAGCACCGTGGGTGCCATAGAGTAGATAGCTTGAAGGATTGTGGGGCGGTGTGTAATATACATAATACAGCAGCAGCAGAGCGAAAATATTTGAATGTGCGGTTTCCATTGTTGCTGGTGTATTCTCACAATAACTGATCGTGAAAAGGATAGTCCTTGATCACAGTACAGGCTCCAAATGCCCTGAAGTAAAATAGTACCTCAGGGGATAATTATGCCCAAAATACAAAATACAACACAGTACGATATACATCATAACTGTGGCACATCGCACACCTCAACCACACGAAAGTGAAACCAACCCGGAGGGAAAACCAATACCAACAAAACGGGAAAAAGGGAAAATGAGAAAGAGGATTAGAGGGACGAAACAAATAATAAAAAAAACAATCTCAGAGAGGCAGGGAAGCACAGGCCCCTCGCTGGGCGCATTGGTGCCAACATTCCATGTCGCAGTTGCACACACTGCCGCCGCGTGCCGCTTGGCTGCATCACTGCTCTCCGTGTCATGCCATTTCCGAAAAAAAAAAAAGCCTTTGCCCCGTCGTCTGCTACTCGAATCCACCGGCCGACCTTTCGTGCTGCCTCACACTACCGTACTTGCCAGATGCCGACCACGCTGAGGTCAAACTAGAGATGCCCCATCCAGTATTCCTATTGTCCTGAAGAGCATCCCATACCACCGACCAACGCCTAAAACATCACTCTCCACGGCAGCCGCTCGCTCCCATGCATGCGACGAAACCAGCGAACAATATCTCCTGTCTGCGCACAGTTGACTCGATTCTCTTATAATCTGTCTTGATGAGAGCGCGGGCGTAGGGTAAAATGTTGTTCTCGCGCGCTTCGAAGGGCTATACTGGGACGGACCTTCCATAGCCAGGCGAAATCATCTCGTCCGGGGCTCCATGTGACGCACCCTTACAGAGCCGTTTCGAGGACCTCAGCTTTCAGAAGTCGCATCTTCAACCGCAGGCGCACGCCCGGGCGGTCATATATTTCCATCGTATACCGTTTCAAACACGCCCATGCCCCTTGAAATCGAAGCGTTTCCTCGACACCGAGATCCCGGCTTGCACTCATAGCCCCGACCTAGTCACAAGTTGGACCGTTGAACAACACGCTGTCCTCATTCTTCGTTTGCAGGCGCATGATCTCTGCTTTGGCCTCCGAGATCGTAAGGCGGAACGCCTGACACGCGGTCACGGTCACTATCATCATCTTCTGCAACCCTTCTCGTGATCACAAACCACAAAGCACACATCGTCAGCGTTGAAGATTCCCGACAACGCTGTAACCTCCTCCTCACCCCGCCCCCCCCCCCCGTCGGACTTGCTAGTGCGTACCTTACCCCTATTCTTCCCCATCGTCCCTCTAGACTCTGCCTCTGGCTTCTTTGAACACCCAGAGTACGCTCCACAGATCCCGACCGGGGCCCACGCTCGTGTTGTAATGTAAATAGCTGATCCCCTTCGTGCTGCGCATCCAAGAGGGCGAGAAAAACCCCGCGGCTGAAATGTAAAGCTTCCACGATGTACCAACACAAAAATGTGCACAAATATATACCAGGTATATCAATATATATATATACACCCAACAGGTCGTTCAGTATGTTCTGACCTCCCGTTGGTACATTCAGTATATGTCGGGCACTCGTCGGTATGTTCCGTACATGCTGGCTCCTCGTCGGTGCATTCGGTGTAACGCTGGCCCCTTGACTCTGCCCGCGGTGTACCCTGATCATCATTTCCTCCGACGAAGTTTCTGGTACATTGTGTCTGCTCATCCTAAGCAAACGCGTGTTTGTTGCGTACGCATTGTAATGTCAGTCGATATTCAATATGTCGACACCCTATGTGTACACCACTCTGGGCGTGAATATAAGAACCGGTTGGTCTTCATATTGATGTACACATGGTCCTTATATTCCCGCCCAGAGTTGTATTGCATGAGTTAATACCGATATAACCGACCGTGTGTTTGTGAGATAGGCAGTGAAGATGTCGGAAACAAAGTTCTTCAGCTTCTTGCTCCACGCCACGGTGTCGATAGCTGGTTCGGCTAGGTGGTTGCACTGCGCCCTGCTGGTATTGTATAGCCCACATCGTACATTGACTACAACGCGAAAACGTCCATGTTTGTTTTTGCCGGTGGCGCTGATGCCGTTGTGAGTACCCCGCGAAACCCCGATCAGGTAGGTTTGGACCCCTGGTCAAATTGCTGTAAGAACCAGTAGGCCTATTGTTGGTAACTTAATAGTTTCGTGGAGTTTTGATTGTTTTATATTAAACTATGATTCAGATTTTCGACAGACCGTGTAATAGGAGAATGTAACAGAGGTTGCTCGCAAAAACACGTCAGTTGGAAATAATATAGAGATACGTCATGCAGACTGCACGAAATTAACCTATCTCAAACTTAAAAGAGCTTAGAGCAACCGGTCAGTTTAGCGCGGTTCGTTTCCAAGAAATTGTTATTCTTGGACTAACATGTCAATGTATTGCCGGTTCTACGAAGGTTAGCTTCTAAACCTCCATGCTCGTGACAATCCTTTCTGCGTGATTGTACCGTTGCATCACTAGCAACAGATCGTCCGCGTTCGTGCTCATTATAACCCGTTTTGCGCGCTCGTACCGTTGTCACATTAAAATGAGAGCGTCTTGGTCGAACCCTCAGAGCTAAGTAGATCAAATACGAATCCGCTACGCTTGGAAAAATAACAATATATGTGCTTTCAAGTCAGGGTTCGGTTATACTTGGTGCCAAGATGAGGACAGTGGATGGGTTCGGCCCAGCGACCGATGATTTTCAGCACATAGCAAACCATACAGTTTTATAGTTCAATGTACGCATGCTACGGAGTAGGTGCTCCATGTTGTTTTTCTGAGCTCCTCACTTGAGGAGCTCCGTACGTCACCGGAAAAATGGTTTTGGAGGAGATTGAAAGTTGTTCCCGATCAACAACCTCATGACCTGAGTCTACTCGTATACATCATGCAACACGAGACTGAACGTCTGACGGTTTCGAGTTAAGGAGCCCGACCGTTCAGACACCGATTCAGCCAGAAAGTGTTACCTTTGTCGAGCATGCGCTACGCAGTGTTTGCGACTGGTTGTCATGCTGGCGCACTGCGCTGATGTTACCAAGCGTAAGACGTTGGAGTCCGTCTAGATGTATGACGTATATCGATTATTTGCGTAAGCAGCGCTCAGCCAACAAAACGATTTGACGTGCAGACTCCTTTTCGCCTGCACACTCAATCTGTGAGGAAAATGGGTGACGGTTGTTCAACATGAATCGCCTGCTAGACACCAGGTGTAAAGTTACCCTACACTGAGCACAGGTTCGAGTGTCATTTATTTTTGCGGGCTTTTTTAATAAGTACACATTTTATCGGAAATGCGGTCAAACATATATCTGCTAACATGTAACAGGTATGTGGTAAGAAGACGATACCGCCCCTTGTCCGCTGCGCTCGACACACGAAGGCCTTGGTGGTGATATCTCTCTTTTTCACTATTATTATGTGTCCGGTGTCTGTCCAGTACATCACCAGTGAGCGGAACCAGCACTCCGGCAGGTTGCATTTTGCGGCTGTGGGTAGTGGTGTGGTCAGGTACCTTCCATCGTTGCATGGGGTGCCTGGAATGCCGACCCACCAGTATGTTGGCTTCAATTGCTGATGACTTCCTTAGGAATTCGTGGCGTGAGTGACATCACCGAACCACATTACTGCCTCAAAACATAGCTGTTTACGGGTGAGTGTCTTCAACGTTCTCCAACATGCGGTCGCCCATCAGTATCACCGTGCTTGTTCATCTCTAGGAAGAGACTGACTGCAACACTGCTCTAGCATCGATGCGGTCCTAGAATGTGCGATTACCATACCTACGTTTGTGTCTAGCATGTTCTTGCTGCCGTGTGATATAGCATCATAGGGGCATGGAAATTCGGATGCACGGCGGCGGTGCCCTATTACCCGACCAATTAAATATAGTACTGCAAACTACCAAGCGACGGCAGACAGTAGTACACATTGCATGCTTTCACGACGTAGTTCTAACCATTGAGATTTACACGAAGGCAAGCGTATGACTTTCCCCCGTTCCACTTCCGCCAGGATAATGTGTTCACGGCTGGGAGTTGAGCATGAACAACGCAATATTGAAGTTGTGTCATATTTATAGGTATGTACGATCGGGATTGTCAGTTGGGTGTTCGGTGTGCCACCGATGTACATGCATAGCAACGTATTGGTGGTACTTTATTAAACTGGGTAGGGTTCACGTCTGCGCGGTCCTTAAATCGTCGTAGTTTTATCTTGTTTCATAAATCGGGACTTTTAATGTTTTGACCCGAACCCGTTTTCTCGTGCCACCGTTTCTGCTCGGCTGCCCCAGGCATTTCATCACAATCAACATCTTTAGTTAGAATGGGACGTTGTTTATATGCCACCTGCAAGAAGATAGCGAGCTTCAACACCGAGGGCGGCAAGACGGCAGTTAATTGTAAGCAACATACCGTGGACGGCGTGGTTAATGTTGAAGGCAAGCGCTGCTCGAATGGATCCTGCACCGAGCTATCGTACTTCAACGTCGAGGGCAGCGAGGCGGCGGCGTACTGCAAGCCGCATGCTGTGGGCGGCATGGTTGATGTCGTAAGCAGGCGTTGCTTACAAGACCCCTATACCAAACGGCCGAAGTTCAATTTCCAGGGCAGCAAGACACCGGAGTACTGCAAGCAACATGCTGGAGACGGCATGGTTCATGTTGATGGCAAGGGCTGCTTACACGACTCCTGTACTACGAAACCGACGTTTAATATCAAGAGCACCAAGAAGGCGGTGTACTGCAAGAAACATGCCGAAGATGGGATGGTTGATGTCAAAAGAAGGCGTTGCTTACATGACTTCTGCACGACGTGGCCGAGCTTTAATGTTGTGGGCAGCAAAACTACAGCGTACTGCAAACAACATGCTGAAGATGGCATTGTAAACATTTATAGACGGCATTGCTTACATCACTCCTGCACGAACTGTCCGAGCTTTATTGTTGTGAGCAGCATAACGCCGGTTTATTGTAAACAACATGCTGAAGATGGAATTGTCGATGTCAAAAGAAAGCGTCGGGTACATGTCTCCTGTACGACTACACCAAACTTCAATGTCGAGGGCAGCAAGACGGTGGAGTACTGTAAGCAACATGCTAAGGACATCCTAAGGACGGCATGGTGAATCTTATAAGCAGGCGTTGCTTAAACGACTCCTGCACGAACGGGCCGAGCTTTAATGTTGAGGACAGTAAGACGGTAGCGTACTGCAAGCAACATGAAGAGCATAACATGGTGAAGGTTCGTAGGCGGTTTTGTTTGCATGGTTCCTGCACGAGAATAGCGAACTAAAATATTAAGGACAGCGAGACAGCGGCGTACTGCAAACAACATGCTGAGGACGGCATGATGAACGTCATTATCAAGCGATGCTCGCACACCTCTTGCCTGAGGCGACCTAGCTGGGGTGTGCTGACCGACGGTAAGGCCACTACGTGCCAGCACCATAAGCCATAAGGGCGATACCTTGGGCATTCCGGTTGTCAACTTCCGAGTATCGTGCAAGGTCAAGAGCTGTAAGAGTGTTTCGCGCTGGGGACCCAATATGAAGCAGCCCACCCATTGCGATGATCACGGCCCCCTCGAGAGCGGCCTTGTGTGTACTGTCGAAAGGACTCGCAGAAGGACAAGTAGCAACACGTCCTTCGGTGCAGAAAGGGGCCCCTCATTTCATGTTAAACCTGAGTGTTTCTTTTGAATGGTTAATGTAGTTAACCGCGACGTTTCCAGGTCCGTGATTTCCGGAGCCCTTTGATTACGAGGGCAGAGTAAACCCTTCTCGAACACGGCCCTCCCCAGGACCTGTAGGCGGTTTCGTAGCGTCTTCCGTTGCCTCGTTGGCGTATTAGCTGTCTTAGGGGTTTCCTATGATTTGTTGGTAGTGCTGAAGCGTTACAAATATGTTCGGGTCAAAGGCAGTCAAAACACCATGTGACATACAGTAGGACAAAGCTTAGGTTAGGTACGTTGGGGCTTCCTTGGTAAGGCAATACAGGCAACGCTCCAAGAACGACGTCTAACCGCGATTGAGCTTTGTCTAAAAAGTCGTCACTTATGCAGCGGGCATCGGCAATGTAGTCAGTACCTCCCTGGTTGAAACACATTCCATTGCTTTGGAAAGCATCAGCCTACTACATCGAATGATCTGAACCAGGGACTGGCCGCCATGATGCGGTCCACGAACGTGGTGTTTAAATGTATCGCAGAAAGGGTTCTTCGGTGTGCAGATTGACTGAGGTGGGCTGTCTTTCTGCTGTAAGTTGTCTGGGGGATGAAGACTTGGCTGAGACCCTCCCACCATTGCTGTCATCATAACGATTAGCGTATTGGGGTCCTTCAAAAAAGCTGTGGATAACCAGCTCAGGATGCACTGATGTTGGCTATATGTAAGCCAGAGGTGGGCTAGGTGTAAGGGGGGCGTTCGGTTGGTAGTCTGGTTTCTCGCTCAAAGAAATGACTACGCCAGTACGGGAGATACAGAAGTAATAGGGCGAACTCCGGCTCTGCCAGCACTTAATATATTTCAAGTCTACAGTAAACGACTCATTTTCCATCACAGGGACTCAGCTGTCTACTGGTGTCAGTGCAACGTCTCTAGCGGCACATCCGTTATTCATCGAACGACAACTTCAGTACCAAACAACAAGAATTACCGGCTCTGCGAGTAAGAACGTACGACAATTTGACTTATGACGTAACGTGCCGATGGAATTCGCTGTAGAGGACCGATACAAAATAAGTTGTCAAACTATTGGATGGAATGTCGTCCCAGCACGTATTTGAGTCCGTCGTCAACATATTGTCTACTGCGGTCATTGCTCGACAGTACTGTAGTACCAATGTCGCATGACGACCTCACCTGAAGTAAACTCGTGACACAGTCATGTGGACCCTGGGTCAGAACAATCTCTCAATCTCGATTCCAGTATACTTATCCTAAACTATCGTAGCGAGATAGTATCTACGGGAAAGAGAAAATCCAACCAACGTGAGTATGCTCGTTGAACTATAAAACATATCAATGACACCGTCTTCATAAAACTACCGTACCGCCCGATAACATCGGCCCCCCTGTTGCATACTCTATAATAGGAGAACCGAACACCTCCGAATTATAACATCTCAAATCATAGAAGCCCCTCCTGCTAGACACTCCCCTCGGACGTATACAAGAAGACAACAATCCGCATCTGAATCCAAAGGTACGATAGGTTTCAGAAGTTGGTTCCCCTGTGCGTGGTGCGCAATTAACCAATAGCCAAGGCGCACGGCACGATTTATCAACACCATCGGCATACTCCACTGGCGACTTAACCTTTCTCGACGTATGGGTACCTCCCAAAACTTTATTCGTTTCCTTAAGAACTCTAGAAGTTGCACGTTAATTATTCTAGAACGTTCCAAACGCATCCCATGCATACCGAGAACCCCTACTATTGTAGTATCCCATAACACCAAATGTCCTAAAACCCTCGGAGAAACAAACAAACAAACCAACGAATGAAACCACCACAAGTCAATCACAGAGTCACTGTCAAAGCGAAACATCTCAGCGTACAACAGTTTGACGAGAAAGTCAGCATGCTGCTTTGCCGGTCATACATGCTGACTTAAAACTACCCGTTAGACACATGCTCCAGAAATCTACGTCCTAGAATCAAACAATTCACACACAAGCGCCCATGACTGCCCCACTGGAGACAGGCCTCCGGTCAGTAGCGTTGCGTGTATATCAGGCATCCACGTATGATATACCCCCAACTGAGCTCCACTGTTTCCGATGGAAAGCCTTTGTCGTGTTACCGAGCACACCTACTACCCCCCCCCCCCCCCCTGCTCGGTAGACGACAAACCATGCATCGCATGGTCGATAGTACACATATAATATATCAACCTAACTCCAAAACCTCTCAACCATACTATAAAAACCAAACTCATGTTCAAACCCACTAACCAGAAACATTAGCGGTCTACACTAAATTCTCACCGTGAATAACGAAACAAACAATACATCGTTGTCGTTGACCGCGTGCACTCACGTACAAGACTGCTCGATCCAGCGTTATAATTCAACTATCCGCTTATCAAAACAACATTTTAGGCCCTCGAGATACGAGGTAAAGCATTGTGTTCCAACCATACCCCAGTTCATGATATGTGGGCTGCCATAACCGATACGTGACAGTATTCAATTGTTGATGCCGTTATTTTAATAGTTCTGACATCGTAATTCATACCACAAATATATCATTTTTTTATAGACCACTCGAAAAACAGGAAACACTTGTAGGCAGTCGCACATCCAAACGCGACAATCAGGTGCCATACTTTCCGAGGTGGCCAGCATCCACAAGCCGATCTATTACCTACTATTCAAAATACCTTCTAGAGTTCTAGACGGTCTTTCGGCTATTCCTCGCACTAAACTATACTGCTGACCGTGATTAGTTTACCGTGACTTTTGTTGCGTTTGGTTAATCGAGGTAGTTAACCTGGCTCAAGAAAGTCCCCAACGCGCCTCCGCGGCGGTTGCTTTACACACAGCTTCGCGCATGGTCAGATAGGTGAAAATCGTCGAGCGTCTGCTAAGTTATTTCGGCGACCGATCCCGGTCAGGAGCATAACACCTCGTAAAGTTGTCGAGTCACTACTCTATTTCCAATTCAAGATTATCGATGGTAAAACGCGAGGTTGGAAACAACACAATAACCACAACCGCTAAATCACTGCTTGTCAAGCAAACGAGCGTTTCCTTGGTTGCTTTGCGACTTTCGTTGAGACGATATAATTACCTGAAGGCAACATGTACGTGCATATATGGTACAGCTTAACATTAAAAATGCAAATGTTGACACTCATAAACACTGTGCGGTTATATGTACACAGCTGGTAATCAAAATACGAGCCACTTTTCCGTACTAGGAATCATATCCCATCACAGCTGGTCTCATATGGCCCGCCCTGCGGCATGAATGATTGTCTCACAGAGCATAGATCAAGTTAAACTATCCAAACATGTATGCTCAATTGTGCTGTGCGCCCTCGCTGCCAACGTTTAAGATGCTAGATGTTCTAGTCAAAAAGGTCTCGCATGAGACGTCGGAGCATGAACCGTGTCTGGATCAACTGTTTCGTGTTCGGAATGACCTCCTGTTATGTACAACAAAAAATGAAGACAGACATGGACCAGGCTTCACGCCGGCAGCAAGATCTTTAGACAAATATAACCTGACGTACGGCCTCCAAACGTGCCATAGACAACTCTGTGCTCCGTGTATAACCCACCCTCTGACTGCTGCAGCGACTCGTGGTCTGTGTATAGAAGACTAGGTACCAGCGGTTAGTGCTGTGTCTCAAAGCACGTAGATATTATTGTGATGTGTCAGTCTCGGGCGGGTTGAAAATTATAAACAAAAAAATATTGCGACCCCTGTGACACACGAATGACGGGCCAGTGCTGTACCGCAGCGTAACAACTTGAAATTACTGTTGATGTTAGTTTTAGTTTTCGTGCTCGTTTTCGTGCGCAACAATGATAACAATTGTTTATTGACCACGAATGTCATTGTGTCATCTTCAGAACTGTGGTTTCATCGATTACGACTACAGTATGAACGATGTTGAAACTCCTGCATTGTAACCTCAATGCTGTACAGTACTTTCGTTTAGTATTGATGTCTATTTTCCTTTCCCGCACTTAATATAGATCCCTCTTGTTCTTATGGTTGCGAGCATAGTTACTTGCATAATCTTCTAAAAAGTGTTTCTTTCCGTTATATGGCTAAGGTGTGCACATTTATGATGCGTCAGAAGGGGTATTTTGATCTAGGCTGGAGCAACTCTAGACGATCGTATCGAGGCATACATGACGTTGCATTACCTGTCTAAAAGGCACAAATCTCGATAAGGTCAGGATAAAGCAACTCATCGCACGTGAGCGCGTAGTGATGAGGTAGATGTATATGTTTGCGCTGAACAACGCGCTGCTCTACGTTGTTATGTACGCAGTATGCCGACTACCTGCAAAGAGCGCAATAACTACTAGTTGAGTGAGACAACGTATGTGTAAAACCTAGGACCCAGTGACAAAAGCCGGGTGGAGCCTCCTCGTGCAACGAGACACCGACGACGATACCGAAATCACTTGCACCGATATATGAGCCATTCCAGTAGTATATGTGCACACCGCCGTACGCCTTCCGTGTCTATTCATTATAGTTTGGAAGCAGTAGCGACGCGTACTACACAATAAGGTGTAGATCAGTTTTACCGAAGCATTCAGCGCGGAGATCCTCAACTTATGAAACACCCGGAGTACCACTCGTGTTGGGCAACAATAGCCGCCATGCACCTGCGGAGGTCATATCATAGGTTTGTCCACCCGATGGATGGAATTTACATTACTGTAGTTTATTTTAATGACATTTTTGGGGAGCGATTCTTGGGTGGTGTATGAAACCCCTTAAGTGAGAGGGGTCAGCACGTTAAGGTCTGTTGATTGTCCTAAAGAATACGACGAAGATGATAAATAGTGTCTTCATGACTGTGGCGGCTTCAGTATACTCCGCGGGAGACCGGCTCTACCGCGCGCCAACCGACCCCGGTCGGCACCTCACTCGCGCCCCGGCCGCCCCAGGCGTCAGCCCTCGGATACCCCACCGAGAGAACAGGCCCCGATTCCGAACACGGCGAGCGGCGGTTGGGGGAAGGCGGCCTCCCGGGGACTGCTCGCTCAGTCCCCTGGAACGGGGCGGATCTGCGTTCGCAGCCCAGGATTTCCCGCCCAGGTTGAAAGCCTTATACTAAAATCAAGTCAAACCATTCAAACTGATTTCAATGTACTTTTTCCACAACGATTTTGAGTTGTTTTTACCACTAAAATCGAGATATTGTTTTTCGAAGAGTCCCAAGAAAGTTTAAATGTGGATCTCCAAAACCTCGGTCATAATCGAAACCGGCCCAAAACTGCGCAAGTTGGCGGTTTTTGCTCTACTTTTAAGATAAAAGGCCCATACGCACAAAACTCGACTCAAAAAGGGACACTACTGTGCGTACGTGCTAAACAAGGGCTCCGCATCGATGCGGCGATTTGTTTTCGTCTGCTCTACGTATGATACGTGCTGTAATTTTATTGACTGCTGCTGCTGTCCAGTTGGTGCTGCTGTAGATGGGCTGTATACTTCTACTACGAATACTGCTGTATGTACTGGTGCTGTTGTATACTGATTTTAGACTGCTCTTGTTGTAGTGGGTGGGTGAATCGGTCGGTGCGCGTGTCGATCGGTTGGTGCGTACTTGGGTGAGTGGGTGGGTGGGTATTGGTCCCTCGGTTGGTACGTGGTTGACTGCGTGTGTTAGCTTACCTGATCAATCAGTAGATTACGTCATAGGGTGTGGATAGTGGCTCAGCTATTTTTTATTTATATGTTGTCCGCTGTACCGGTCCCGCCCTGGCATAGTACGGGGTACCACTATTAATAGTAAATACTACTTAATGCAAGTACTGTACAGCATTTATGCCACAATGCAGCAGTTTCGACATCGTTTACACTTATAGTGGTAATCAATGAAAAAACACGGTTCTGAAGATGGTACAATTACATCCAGCGTCGTAAAACAACAATAATCGATGTTGCGCACGAGACAAAAACTAAACTCAACACAAAGTAAATGTAGTTACGCTACTATGCAGCACTGGTTCGTCATTTATGTGCCACCGGGATCGGACACAAGGCTCTGTTTATTTTCCTCTATCTTCTAAACCCTGCCCCAAGACTGACACAGCACATAATGTCTACGTGCTTTGGGACCCATCACTACCCGCCGCCATCGAGTGTTCAATACACAGACGACGAGTCGCTGCAGCACACAGAAGGTGTAGGGTGCACTGAGCAGAGAATATCGGCGGCACGTTTGAAGGCCGTACGTAGTTGGTTTTCGTCTGGAGTTTTCGCTTCAGGCGTGAAGCCTGGTCCATGTCTGTCTCAATGTTGTACTGGACAGAACATGGTGGCCATTTCGGACAACAAACAGTTCATCGAGACACGAACATCTAGGGCCCTAAGCATTGGCAGCCAGGGTGTTCAACCCAATTGAGCATACATTCTTGGAGGGTGCAGGATGACCCATGCCCCGTGAGCCGATAACTCGTGGCGCAGCGCGGACGCCTTGTTTTTCTTGAAAACGCTACGACACCTATCAATATCGCATGAAGAGCACCTCGTATATACAGACAGTACCAGATATGCGCATAAACGTACCTGGTACGGTGTTTACGAATATCAATATTTTTCTTTTTTCTTTTCAGCTGTACAAGATATCTACCTACACGTCGCCTTGAGCTGATTGAATTTTCTCAACAAAATCCCTCCAGAGACAAAACAACTTGTCGTGTGACCCCTGATTTTACACTGATTAAGCTGTCGTGGTATTTGCATTTTGTATATCCTACTCGTTTAACTATCGATCATATTGACTCGGGAATACAAAAGTGACCCAACAACTCTACCAGTTTGTACTTAAACGAATTAGCTTGATTTTTGCCAACCACAAACCGGGACCGCTCGCCGAGCTTACCACGCGGAAACCCAACGTTCTCCACGCAGGGGACCAAGTATCAAGCCGTGCGCAAAGACACTGCCACGATGGCTTGGTGGCGACTTTCTTGAGCCAGGTTGACTACAGTACCTCGATAAGCAAATCGCAACAAAAATCACGGCCCGGATCATATCCAGGTCTGCGGGATAGCTGATCGGTAATCTAGAACCCTTTAGAGTATTTTGAATAGATAATCAAACAGCTTGTGGACGCTGACTATCCCGTTAAGTGTGACACTTGATTGTCGCGATTATATTTGCGACTGCCTACAATTTTCGCGTGTATTTCGCGTAGTTATAAGAAACAGGGATCTCGTGTTTAATCGAGTTACCAATCTGCTCGGAAAAAAACAATTGCTGCGAAGTTTCTTCCGATCCAAGGTCCATCTGATTGGGTGACATCTTTACTCTAAGTGAGGTCATCATGCGCCATTGATTCTACAGCGCTGTCCGAAATGACTGCAGTCCACAAGGTGTTAACGACGGGCTGTTCCACGTGATGGGACGACACTAACAACCGATAGTTTGAAATGGACAAGCTTGACGAGTTATTCCGTATCGATCCTCTACAGAAAAATGCATCCCGTAAGTTGGGCCCAACGTGAAAATGGCGTATGTTCTTATTCGCAAAGCCGGTATTGTTTGTTGCGGTTTGGTACTGAACATACCGTTTCGATGAACAGAGGACGTGCCGCTAAGGGAACAGCATTGGCACAAGTAGACAGCTGAGTCCTTGGCCTGGACAAACAATTTATTGTAAAGGCAGAGGGAATGCAGTGCTCGAATACCCGAAGTTCGCACTATTATTACTGTAACTCCCGTACTGGCATTGCCCCTTGTCGAGTGATGAACCTTACTACGACCCGGGACCCCCCTTACACCTAACCCACCACGGACGGCCTTACAAGTATCCATCATCAAATAATCCCGAGCTGATTATAAACAGCTCTGTACTACGCCCCGAAGACGCTAATCGTCCTGATGACAGCAATCGACGGACGGTCTGAGCCAAGTCTCCATCCCTCAGACAACCTAAAACTGAACGACAGTCTAACTTGCACAAGCTGCACACCGAGGCACCCATTCTGCGACCTATTTGATTGCCATGTTCGTGGACCGCATTGTGATGGCTAGTTCATGGTCCAGATTCCTTGATGTAGTTTTCTGCTGCTTTCGAAAGTCCTCGAATATTTATCAACCAGGAAGGTACTGACTACATAGCCCATGCCCGCTGAGTAGGCGACGATCTTGAGATCAAGCTGAGTCACGGTCCGATGTCATTCTTGTTGAACTGTTTTATGCCTTAACCAAGGAAACCCCAACGCATCAAATCTTAGAAGTTTTATACCACATGCAATTCGACTGCCTTCGGCCGACACCGCTTTTTATCGCTAAAGGTCCATTAGGCCACTCCTAATACTGCATACGCGCCACTTAGGAAAGAAACGACACTACGGCACCTCCTGCCGGAACTGGGGAGGGTAGTTGTCGACAAATCATTTATCGTCCCCCACAATCAAACGCGTCCGGAAACCACGGTATTCGAAACAGCGAAACATCGTGGTTCTTTATACCTATGATATAAAAAACACTCAGGTTTAACATGAGATGAGGTGCCCAATTCTGGACCGTAGGATGGGTTACGGCTACTTCTCCTTTTGCGAGTACGCCCGACAGTGCAAACGAGCCCCCTCTCGAGACCGTGTTCATAGCAGTGGGTAGGCTGCTTTCCATTGAGTCCCCAGCGCGGAACACTGCGACAGCTCTTGATCTTGCACAATGCTTCGTAGTTGATGACCGGACCGCCCAATATATCGCCCTTATGGTTCAGGCACGTTGTGGCCTCACCGTTGTTCAGGACAACCCCACCCAGGTCGTTTAAGGCAAGAGGTGTGCGAACATTGCTTGATCAGGGCGTTTACCATACGATTTCCGGCATGTTGCTAGCAGTTCGTAGTCGTTTAGCTGCCATCAGCGCGAAAACCCATCCTCGTTTTTCAGGCGGCATGCAGGCGAAGCCTGCTGCAGACATCACTCATGCCGTCTTCAGCATGTTGCCTCCAGTACGCCGGCGTCATGCTGCCCTCAACATTGAAGCTCGGGCTTTTTCTGCAGGCGGCATGCAAGCAACGCCTGCTGCGGACATCAATCATGTCATCGTCAGCATGTTTCTTATTGTACGCCGGCACTTTGCTGCACTCAACTTTAAAGCTCGGTGCGTTCGTGCAGGATCCGTGCAAGCAACGCCTGCTGCGGACATCAACCATGCCGTCATCAGCATGTTGCCTGCAGTACGTCGGCGTCTTGCTGCCCTCAACATTGAAGCTCGGGTTCGTTCTGCAGGCGGCATGCAAGCAACGCCTGCTGCTGACATCAACCATGCCATCATCAGCATGTTTCCTGCAGTACGTCGCCGTCTTGCTGCCCTCAACATTGAAGCTCGGGTTCGTTCTGCAGGTTGCATGCAAGCAACGCTTGCTGCTGACATCAACCATGCCATCATCAACATGTTGGTTACAGTACGCCAGTCTCTTGCTGCCCTCAACATTGAAGCTCGGTGCCTTCGTGCAAGATGCATGCAAGCAACGCCTGCTGCGGACATCAACCATGCCGTCCTCAGCATGTTGCCTGCAATAAGCCGGCGTCTTGCCGCCCTCAACATTAAAGCTCGGGTTCGTTCTGCAGGCGGCATGAAAGCAACGCTTGCTGCTGACATCAACCATGCCTTTCTCAGCCTGTTTCTTGCGGTACGCCGCGCCTTGCTGCCTTCAACATTAAAGCCCGGTCTTTTCGTGCATGGTTCATGTAAGCATACCCTGTTATAACGGTCCACCATGCCTTTTTTAGCAGGTTGCTTGCAGTACGCAGACGTTTTGCAGCCCTCGACGTTATAGCTCGGTTTCGTCGTGCAGGCGACATGTAAGCAACGTCTACTGCGAACGCTCACCATGCCATATTCAGCATGTTTCTTACAGTACGCCGGCTTTTTGCTGCCCTTGATATTGAAGCTCGGCCGTATGGTGCAGGCGGCATGTGAACAACGCCTACTTATGATGTTAACCATGCCGTCCTCAGCATGTTGCTTGCAGTACGCTGGCGTCTTACTGCCCTCAACCTTATAGCTCGGATTCGTTGTGCAGGCGACATGCAAGCAACGCCTACTTCTAACGTTCACCATGCCATCATCAGCATGTTGCTTACAGTACACCGCCGTGTGGCTGCCCTCAGCGTTGAAGCCCGCCCGCTTCTTGCAGGCGGAATGTGAACAACGTCCCATTCTCACCAAATATTTCGACTGCGGTGGAATTCCTAGGCCAGCCAAGCACAAAAGAGGGCGCGAAAAAAACGGATATGGGTCAAGATATTTGAACCTTGCGATTCACTAAACTAACAACAAGCTAGCACGAGTTTAGGGCCGCGCAAACGCTACCCTTCGCCAGTTTGATTCAGTACCTCGAAGACGTTGGCATGCATGTAGAGCGGCCGCACACCGAAAATCACAATTTAATAATCTCGATCATACACCCCAATAGACACTACGACACGTTAGTGTTGCGTTACTCATGCTAAACGCCCAGCTGCGACACTTTGCTGAGGGCGGATCTGGAAAGGGGGAAAGCCATACACGCACTTTGGTGTAAAAAGTAATGGTTGGAACTCGATCGTGAAATCACGTACTGTGTACCATCGACTCCTTCAGCTTGGTAGTTTTAGGCTATTTATTAGTTCTTTACAACGAGCACCAGTCCCATGCACTCTAATTGCCTGCCTCCAAATAGAATAAAATACCGTACGGCAGCAATGACACACTGAACACAAACGCCGGTACGGTGATCGCACATCCCAGCACCACATCGCTGCGAAAACGTTCGAGACACTTACCTACCCGTGAAAACATATGTTTGGACTCAGCAACATCGATTGATGAAGTCAATCAACGGCATATTGAGGCACTCGTCGAAACGTCAGGCCGACATACCGGTGAGTTTGCATTACAGCCACGCCATGCAACGATGCACGCTACATGGACACACCACTACGTACATCTACACATACAACCTGCCAGAGTGATGGTTCCGCTCACTGGTAATATATCGACTAAGTACCAGACAGGAACAAATAGTAGAAAAAATTAGTACCACACCCAAGGCCTTCGCGCGTTGAACACAGTGGAAAAGGACGGTAACGGTTTGTTGTCCCGTATCTGTTACCAAATATGTAGGATCTAATTTCCGTTTAGATATGTGCTGGAACACATTTAACAGTGCCCGCCAAACACCAATGGCAATGCAACTTGCGCTCAGTGTAGGGTAACTATACACCTGGTGTCTAGCAAACGAATCATTGTTGCGTCACAGTTGGCAGGTTCCAGCAAACTGAGTGTGTTGGCGATTGAAAGCGCTTGCATCAAATAACTTTGATGGCGGAGCGCATCCTATGCGGAAAATGATAAATTATATACATAGCTGGACTCTAGCACCTTGCGCTCAGTGGCATCAGAGTATTGTCACTTTACTAGCGTGCCGGGTTCGTACTCACCTACGTAGTTGCGCGGGTTTAACCATGACCGTCTGATGCTACTTTTGCAAAGGTACGCGAGCGCGAAATGATTATCACGAGAACGAATGTGCACGAAATGTTGGTATTGATTCAACGGTGAAATCCCGCCGAAGGGATTTTCATGAGCATGAAGGTTCAGGAGCCAACCATCATAGTAATGTCAATATATTTACATTTTGCCCCAAGAACATTGTTTTTGTTGGAAATAAAATGACGTTAAACTGCCTGTTCTAAGCTCCATCAAGTTTGAGATGGCTACCTTGTGTGCAGTTCGCATAAAGCATCTATCTCCGTTTCGACTTACCTTGGATGAACAGCAACCTCTGGTACATCCCGTGATTACACGTCGAAGAGTTAAATCGTCGTCAAATCCAAAACCAACCTCAATTCACGAATGGCTTAGTTTATCAAACTAACGTATACTCATTAGTATATTACTTTATCCGGGGGTGGCAAACTACCTGTTCGGTATTTCGGGGGTTCCTCACAACAGCATCAGCGACACCTACAATACACGGTATTTTTACGGTTTTGCGTTGGAGTCCATATAAGATATGCGCTATTTTGACACCAACAACACGCAGAGCAATCATCTAGCCAGAAAAGCCATCGACACCGTCACTTGGAGCAAAACCCTGTAGCCCTTTTCGACATCTGCCATACATGTGTCAACCACATACGGTCGGTTATATTGTTCGCTGGTTACTCACAAGAACATGGAAGGGGCCCAACTGCCGGGGGGCGTGATGTTTGGGAAGATGGTTGATTGTGCGGGATATTCATTTGGACAAGAGAAATACTGGATGCGGCGCTTTGAGGGGCACCTCAAGGCCATCGGCATCAGGTCAGCAGGGTGGTGCGAGGCAGCACGAAATATCGGTCGGTAACCTTGAGGGGTGGAGGACGGAAAAGGGGCTTGAATGAGGAAATAGTATGAAGCGGAGCGCAGTGATGCAGCCAAGCGGCACGTGACGGCTGTGGGTGAAACTGCGACACGGGCCGTTGACACCAATGCGGCAAGCGAAGGGCCTGGGAGGGGCGAGGGCGGGTGCGGGGGGGGGCTGCCCAAACAACTGACGTCTGGATATAGCCATCATCGTCATGATGCGTGCGTTTCCAGTACCGAAGTAGCGAGCTTAGGGTCGCCCGACTGCCTTGTCTTCCCTATGCCTCCCTTGCCTGTTTTTTTCGCTTCCCTCGTTTTCCTTTTGACATATGTCTTTTCATGTCTTCACCTTCTTTTGATCTTTTTTCTTCTTTCGTTGTCTCTTACTCTCTCTTGGTCCTGCTTCGCAGCCCTTTCGCTCCATTTTTGTTTTGTGTATATTTTGAACGCGCTTGCCAAGCGCTTGCGTATATATAGCTAGCTCTACCTGCTCATGGACGTTTCTTTTAGTTTTGGATTATGGTGTTTCGGTCGTCACCCATCGTGTCTGATTACCTGCCTGTAAGTACGCAAGTCTGTGTACTGAAGTACTTTTGGTAAGTATTCGCTCGTATTGTCGTTTTTCCCCGTCTGTCTCAGATGTCAAGTTTCTCCTTTGTTTCGGTTATTTTTTCCGCTTGCTCTTTCTCGTTTGTTCTTCTTTCTTCCTTTTTCCTTTGGATTCATTTCGACACTCTCTCTTGGGTTGAGGTGTACGATGCGCCACAGCTCTGGTGTGCATTATACTGTTTTGCACTTTGTGTTTTGCGAAATGGTTTTCCCTGGGTATTCCTTCCTCCAAAAAGTTTTATAGACTGTCCTGTGACGAAGCACTTCAGTTGTTCGCGATGATATAATGTGATAACAACAACCAAAGAAACCGCACAATGTATAAGGTTTTAGCTCTGCTGCTGCTGGATCAAGTATGTTTGACGCCGACCCTCAATATCTCAAGCTCTCGTCTCTGTGGCAGCCACGGCCTTACGGAAAGCGCGCATCATGCTCTTTGTTCTGTGACAACGGTCGGCGGGGCGTGTCTGTGCGTGTCGGTTCTTCAGTTCCAAATGTGTCAACCTAGGAACCTGGAACGAAAGTTTATGTCAAGAAATATGCAATTGGTTGCATGCTGCGCAGGGGGCAGAACGACACAGTAAACCTACATTTCCACGATATTATAAAAACGCAACTGCTTCGCTACCGTACGCACTATAACAAAGCAGCGCTACAACGACGCCACGACAGCACCAGCACTCTGAACTCTGGCCTTCGCGACAGATATGGTGCATTTTGTTCGTAGGTTTAGTGCAGCGTTTGTCAAGAGATAATACGACCTGGTTGAAACATAGAACCCCAAAACAATCGACACCTACGAATGCCGCATGCAATAGCAACTCAAATGATACATACTTGGTAGCCGACCGCCACGAACAGTGGAAGAAGGTGGCATTGCCAGATAGGTTTACAAGGGCCTATAACTGGAACTGTCAACGGTAATGTAGCACGACCAATCACAAGCCATAAAGAGGCCAATATACGTCAGGCGTCTCTGTAGGAATATCAATATTTGTCCCCATTTGGTTTTCAACGAGCCGCTTAGGTGGTCCAAGGCATTATTGTACCAAGTTTTACGCGAATACTCGAACATCTGACTGCGTACGATCAAACCTAAGTCATGTTTAAACCCAAAATTTTGGTATATACTGAAACTCGGTAATTACGACGCGGTGCGTGGATTGTCATTTTTCACCGCATAACGGTCTAAATGTCCATGTCATTCTCAGGAGATGAACCCCGATTGTTTGCACATGTCGCGCTTTATGGCCAGACGGCTGGCGATCCCGCCGTTGAAGCCGGGGGAGAAGCACGTGCTGGGCCGCTGAACTGCGCAACTTTTCCATTAGACCAAATCCATTTCCCGGATCCATGTGGGGAATGCTGGGCACCCCTTCCTATTTGCTACCTACGTACGTACCACACGCACGCTAACAAGTACACACCGTGCAATCAACCGACAGGGAAACAATAGCATACGACAGCTCCTGTGGCTCCGCCCGGGCCGAACATATGTTGTGCCAGACGCTATCGCGACTCTCGCTTCATTGCTTGAGGTATCCGCTAAAGAATAAGACATGTACTACGCAATGCTTTTAACAGGAAATAGTCTGGAGACGCCTTGCTTGTGCCAGCACGGCCGATTCTTCAATCGCCGGTTCATGCGGGCCTCATGCCATTGCTTTCTCATCACACACGACCATAAGGCGTAGAACGGTACCCTCACGTGATAGCTTCAAACATCGTTCAGCATTTACAAGCTTGGTATGCGCGGTGGGGAAACAATAGGACGAATGTCTCTACTTTCTAGACCGGGGCTAGGCCCACACGGGGGGTGTACTCATGTTGTGCACGGCCGTAGTCATATGACCATAGACCCTCGCATCCCTACACTGCCGGGACGGAGCGCGTTGGGTTTTCACCAACCAGGCAGACATTGCTTGCACCAAGCGCGAAACGCCGTGAGGTATTGGGCGAGTCCCATGGAGGATGAGCTGCATCCTGCTAAGAACCGCCTCTGAGGCGGACTTGCATATGGACGACAGCTTCAATGAGTTAATTTAATTTCTGGTGTGGCCACTTCCGGAGACAGCAATGGGTTTTACTATGTAACTGCCTCGCGGACGCCATAGCATATTAATACTACATGATACGACCATTCCCCTTGTGCGGAACAAAGGTTCTTCACCCCGCACAAATGATCTACTCGACCGCCAGCTTTGGTGACCGCCAAAAACAAATAACCAAAAAAACGGCACCCTGGTTGTCTAGCTCACGCAGCGAGTGGCGTGTTTTACAGCGTCGTTGCCAACCGACGCCAACCCAACCTATAAATATATCGGGGGAATGTTTCTCACACCGACGTTGAACAAGGGGATAAAACCGACGGGTCAAGCACGGACGGATTGCTAGCCATCCCGAGGGAATTGCCGGCAGAGTTGCACGATCCCCAGGATCGGCGGGGTTTCTTCCTACGGCTACCAGCACGGGATCGCACTGGTGTATAAACGCCAGCTTCTTTGTGCTGGTAATGTTGCGCAAGCAAGGTGGCTGTTCAGCACAACAGTATCTACTCTGTGACACACACCGATGCCATACTTGCTGGGCGAGGTAAAACTCCACATACTCCGTACGCCGAATGCCATCGAGGACTGCCGCTGCTTTACCGCACGCATGGTGAAGAGGACTGTCCGAGCAAAAGTGAATATCTATGCCGATCCTTACTGTACCAAGTACTGCAATGTTTATGTGCCCAACATGCCGCTCCCTGTGAAAAAAACAGGTACAGGTCAATAGACCAAACGAGCTGGAAACTGGCGTGTGTAATAAGAGGCGGATTGACGACCCAATGACACTCGACCCATTGGTACGGCGGTTTCCGTTGCAAGTGGAGCACAGCTTCAGGTTGACCCATGCAGTTTGGGCCTTACGGCACCCAAACGTTACGGGAGGGAGTGTCCCCTCTTGTTCAAATGCATATTTTTTCGCATGGTCTGCTCGGATATACCAGGCAGACTGTAAGCGCTAGAAACTGCCAGCACGGACGTGGACAAGACAATCAAGTTCGGCGTGGCCGTCCGAGAAACTCGCATCGACCTCAAGTGCGGTCCACCACGAGCACTTAAGGTTGGGACTAGGGTTATAATTAGGGCTCCAGCAACATGTGCGCGTAGCGCACACTGAGCCGGAGGCGAGGTGCGCCCCCCGCAGGGGTCCCCGGAGGCCTCCCGGAGGGCCGCCGGAGGCGAAAGTTTTTGACGCATGTGCGTAAATGTACTCGAAATGTGCGTCTCATTCACTCGTCTTGCAAAAAACACAGACAAGCACAGACAGAACCTGCTCCACATAACTGCAATGGATGTCAGCGCCCAGGTCAACTCTGAGGAATCATCAACATTATGAAATCAATTGATTCGCCCTCTATCACCGCCATTTTCCACTAGCAACCTGCAAACTCGCCTCCGCCATCTCATATGCTATACAGCAGCTGCTGCACAACTGCTATACAACGCTATCATCCCACCCAAAACGAAGTATATTTCTCGTTCGTTCCAGGTTTGGACCTGACAAAGCGGCGAAAAAAGCCCCGAGCATTCTTCGCGTACGGCGAAAAGAGGCCCAAACATTTTTCGCCTGGGGCGAAAATAGCCCTCCATTTTGTTTCGCCTCAGGCGAAATGGACCCGCACATTTTTTTCGCCCTTCGGCCAAAACGTGTGCGGGGGCCTAATCTGGATGTGCGGCAAGACGCACATCTACTGCTTTTGTTGGTGCCCAAAAGCCGATACTTCAGGAATGTGGTGCAATTGCGCACATTTTACCAGCTAATTATACCCCTGGTTGGGACTACCAATATGAAACTTTAAACCCACTACGCTGACTCGAGTTTCCACTATAATTATTTTTTTAGTCGGCTATACCTGATTACGTGTCCGGTCACTGTATTCACGTAGGGGGCAGGCGTGAGTGTCTTTAGATTGTGGTGGATGGGTGGGTGGGTGAGTTCAAGCAACAGCAACAACAACAACAACGACAACAATAACAGCAGCAGAACCAACTGTAAAAACAGAAGCAAGAGAAGGAGAAGGATTGTAGCAACAGCAACAGCGGCAGCAGCAACATAACCAGAGGTAAAAACCGGACGGCGGTAGCAGCAGCAGCAGTCATTCATTTCAGATCTCACTCAAGGTAGGCCGATTCGGCGACAACTGTTGGGGACACAGCAACAGTCACGAACGGGTCCGGAGGGCACACATGGGAAACAACTGATCGAGTAATCGAGAACGGCAGCAGTACCCACTCACAAGCAGCTTAAGCTCTCTACAGCATGAGTGATTGATACGAACAATTAAGAGTGTTACTACCGGAGCATACACGTTTACTCCAAGCAAGACTTCTGAGCGTGACAAGCACACGAAACACTATGCAGACGATGTAGTCGGGTGCACAGTATGTCCGCGAACGTCACCCTACCGACATGATGCATTCGGAGTCGGGCGTTAGAGCGGAAAGCCCCATAGTTCTGACGGTTGGGCTTGCATCGCTAAAGCTGTTGCCATGTTGGCTGGTTTTGGTACGATGCTTCAACGTCTAAACAACCGAACACTTTCCAGCCGCCACGGCTGTGAAAAACCGTTCCCACCAACCATTGCCGATTGTTTTTGTTTTAGCATGCGAAGCTCGTTACCAGAAGTTCCTATATGCTAAGCCCACCTTCCAACTCCTGAGTGGTTACGTTGCAGTGCAATACTGATACCCGGAAACTGGTATACGCGAGGTATATGACTCATTTTCAAGCTGTATCTGTTTACAGCAAAGAAAACACACGATTATCTTGCGCGAGGTTTTCCAATACGCCATACCACTAGTGACACGTCAACCTTTACCTTATATTTCAGACCAAAGGCTGAACACTGCTGGTCACCATACATTGACGACTGAACGCAGCACAAGACTCAGGGAACGCCTTAAGGCAGAACCAGTGCTTTAAACAAAAAAATCAGAGCTACACGTAAACGCAGGGCTTTCTCCGCTTAGTGTTTATTGAGGGTATTGGCACCAAGCACCACAAAGCATCAGCAAGCCGCCGGAGCGAGGGACTATCGTGTTACCCGAGAGGGAAATACCCTTCCTATAGTGATGACGGCCAGCGATGAATCGCATTCTCTGTCGTCACATGGATTAATCGCGGCAAGCTGCTCCATCGTGTAACCAGCACAGTAGTTTCGGACAGTCTCAGTTTAGAAATGAAAATATTCGCCCGTAGACGGAGTTACAACATCTGCAAACGTCGGCAAGGACAAACCGCGTTTCGATCGGTAGACAAATTAAGCCATGCCTATGTCGGGGGGATGCCCTAAAGGCGAAGGATTGAACCGAGGCCGACCATTGCTATTGACGAAGATTTATAGGCTGGCAAAACACCAGTTAAACACGACGGAGCCGTGGGCTCTCGGTGAAAACGCGATTAGAGAAACGGCAGACGTTTCGTTGGTCAATCAAAACAGACGTTCAGGCGTTTTCCCGGTGTGAGCAAACCCTGCTGTCAGCGGTACTCCGGACACGAGGACCCAAGGTCGCTGTTGTTTCAGGGGCTTGCTATGCTGCCTGTGGCCGATTTGCACGGTATAATCACAGTCAATGTGTATCTTGTGCTCGACCTGGACTCCTGTGTGCGTGGTAACGCACATATTTACGGCTTATGTGACGATGGTGTGTGTGCCTGGCTAAAGTAGATACTTCTAGGTTTGTACCCCTTACATGAACACCAGGTGTGTACCCCGTCATGTACCCGTTCCAAACGGGGGCCCGGACTTTTTCAGATATATTTCCAGTACCCGTGGCCCGGTGCCTGTGTCCAAAACGGTCATGACGAGACGATTTTCATGGTCTTCCTGTTTGCTCTATCGTTTCCTCCTGGAAATCGTTACAGTTTTTACAGTTTCCTGTCATGTAATGCAGTATACGCCAGTGGTTAATACTCTCTTAGGGAGGGGGCTAAGGCTCTCCGCTTATTTCGATGGCAACGTTCCGTATAGGTCCTTAAAATATATGTATTGTTTAGGATTTAGAGCGGCGTTGTTTGTATATGCTTGCTGTATAACGTGTTCTCTGCAACCACGTGGTGTGCCGCTATGGCGTAGGGAGGAGGCACCGAGTATTATACACGGAGCCCTCCTGGTTGGAGCAGACTCTCCAACACACACCCACACAAACGAAGCACAGTACCTGTCGTCAAAGGCTCCACACACATAAACCACACAAGGAGTGAGCCTTACCTTGCCATCACGCTCCACTCTCACATATATACGGACAGTATCTTCGTATCAAAGTCCGGGTCGTATCTTAGCATCATCGACTACCTCCCGGGGCAGCTCAACTTCTCCATCCACGAGGCATATTAAATAATGCCTCGATACATACTACGAAACCCCACAATACATGAAACCCCTAAGACCGGAAAACATGTTGTATCAAGCTACCGCATACCACGAACAGCCCCCCCATTCGGTCCGCGATACGATAGGTCACGAATAACTTATCACCAATTACCAGGTAAAACGGCAAGTCCCAAATTCCATAATAAATCATCGCCAAGGTAAAACGGCAACCCCATATTCCATCCTCCATCGTTGCCGAGGTAAAACGGCAATCCCAAATTCCACACTTCAGAATTACAAAAGACGGTAATCCCGATAACGAATCTCTCAATCTCGATTCCAGTATAGACCTCCTAAAATATATCAAGACAGTAACTACGAGAAGGGGAAAATCCAACAAACGTGAGTATGCTGGTAAAACCTTCAAACAAAATCAATAAAACCGTCTTCACATAGATGCTGTACCGCCCGATAACATCGGCCCCCCTGTTGTTTACTCTATAGGAGCACAACAACAGAACATCTCTGATATAAAACATCTCAAATCGAATCATAGCAGCCCTCCTGCTATTAATAGGTGTTCATCCCGGGAGTATGCAAAAGTCAACAACATACGTACTGCATCTGAATTTGAAAGTACTATGGATACTAGTAATTTTGGGTCCCCTGTACGTTGTGCATCCTTAACCAATAGCGAACGGGTACGGCACGATTCATCAAGACCATCGACATACCCTATTTGCGTGTTAACATTACTCGGCGCATGAGTGCATCCCAATACTTCCTCCAATTCCCCAAAAATAACTCCTCTCCGTCCTCATCTCACCCAATACACCCAAATACCCGAAACAAAAAAAAAAAATGAAAGAAGTCACCACAAATTCATCACAACGTTACGGTGAAAACGAAACGCTTCCGTGTGTAAGGGCTTGGTGAGGAAATCAGCATCTTGCAATGCCGACGATACGTGGACAACCTCGAACTCCCGGTTAGCAACACGTTCCCGAAGGAACTGATGACGGACATTAATGTGCTTGCTGTTCGGAGTGGTCACAGGGTTCTTCGCTGGATGTATCGCCCCCTGATTATCTTCCTTCACCGTGGTACATCCAACATCGCGGTCCGGGAAAATAAAACTCCAGAGATACCGCATGAAAATCGTCTCGCGGAAACCGGTGGCCATTGCCACATACTCTGCCTCCGTAGACGAAAGGGTAATGGATTTCTGTGTCCTAGAGTAGAAGCCTTCTAGGCCTCTGCTCCCTCTGGAGACTTGGTTCGCGCTCCTACGCTATGAGCTATTACCGGCGGCCTCTGCCGCGGCGATGCTCGCCGCCTCTGCGGCTGCCGTAGCTACTGCAGTTACCCTGACGCAGCTGGCCTCATCCTCGACAAGGCCGTTGCCCAGTAAGGGTCCCTCTGAACCCTCCATCCGTTATACCGAAAATCGACCAGCTGGTCCTCGAGCTCGAGCTCTCCTGACTGATACCCAACCAGCGAGCCGTTCCAATTCTTCTTTGAAGTATCCCTCCTCTCTTGCCCATCGTCGTATCACAGACAGCTAAGCCCGAGACCATGGCCATATGGACCACCACGAACCGTCACCAGAGCCCTCCGGTGTCACCAAGAATTCACGAACGTACACGTCGTCTTTCACCACGATGCTTTTCTTGACCTTCGTCGGCATGTTTTCACAGTGCATGCCTTTCTGCGAAAATATGGTGATGAAGTGATCCTCTCTGTGAGTCACAGATATGTTCATTGTGCCGTGGGCCGCCACACTGCCCTTCTGCGTAAGAACTTCACCTCCCCCGTCCGTCTTTGTGACCTTCAGGATCGCGCCGATGTCCACTCCATTCACGCCCAACTGGATTCCGTCAATGCCGGCTTCAAAAACCACCTTAACCGTGCAAGCGTGGGGCATAATTGGGTAGTGTGTGCTATTAATAGTACGCATGTACCAGGTATGTCCTTGCTGCCTGCAGCATACAGCATGGATTGAGTGTTAATTTGCACGGCCTCGCCCAGAGGTACAGCCCATGCGTTGCTATTTTGAGGCAGAGTTACGGATGAAATATTTATTGCGGTCGAGGTGCGGAAGCGATCGCATTGCGGATAATTTATCAATGTACAGCATGTGCGATTCGTTTTTGAAAAACAAAACAAGGAAAACAAACGTCAGGCAACCCCGACTCGTATAACTGGTGGAGAATAAGAAGGCGCAGGTCGGTCGGGCGAGCCTAGTGGCAACACACAGTATTGTATTACAAACAAAAGGGCTGGAAACCGAACATGAGTGGGTTCTTTATCCTTCGCGAGGTTGACGCATCGTTGTCGTCGATTTCGTACGCGATGCGTTCGATTTACACAAAAAGCATTCGCCGTTTTCGTAGTCGCTGGGGTTGAATAGACAGCAGCTTAGTCTCGAGAGAGCGTCTCACAGTGCTGCTCGTCTAAATAGCAGGCGCACAAAACACAAAACTGACCATCGCGCTTTTGTTCTGAGGCAGCATAGAAAAAAAAACACATGAAAAAAATATACGCCCACACTATCATCTCACCATGAATACAGTACTTTTACAGGTATACCTGATAAATAGTAGAGCTACCATCACTACTAGAACAATTGCAAAGCTAATGCACTGCTGTAGGCGAACAACGGCAACGTCCATTTGATGGTCCTCTTCGCCCCTAAATTTTCCGCCGAACTGCCGGTGGCAACGTGACTACTACTATACAGCTCGGTTGGTGTGCAACAATCCCTTAGGACCGGCTGCAGCTTGCATATATCAAGTGACGACTTGGAATATTACAAAACTGTTGGAACGGTAACCACAGCTCTCACCGTATGCGTTGTTGTCGTCAGCACCCACGAGATGTTCAGCGCACTCTCGTTGGTGATGGGAATTATCTTGCTCGGCTTCCTCCAACGAAGCGTACTGACTGGCGTTCCTGCCTCAGCAGAACAGACCGTACCCAAAACCGGAGAGCGCACCTTCTCCATCACCATCTGTAGGTAGGGTATCACATAGTCCTCTGTCGTGCCCTGTTCGCTTTGCTCCTGAAGGAAGCCCTCCACCTCTCCGAAAGCTCTAACAACCGCACGACCCCGCCGCCTGTTCTCCTGTAGTTTTTCCTCGCTGAGGTCGGGCCAGTCACGGAGCTTCTCGCCTATGGACTTCTCTTGTTCAGACTCAGGAGAGTCGGGCCCTCTCTTCGACGCATGATACCTTTTCATCATCAGCAGGTTCTCACGCAGTCCAAGCATCGAGACTTCCGATTTATCCTTGTGCCATTGCTTGACCATTTCGACCACCCAATCCAGTATTCCAAGTCCCCACTCCTCAGAGGTGGGCGGGGTCTCTAGATCCCTTGCTTTGTCGAGCCAACGTTCCAAGTCTTCCAGGGGAATCTCGGGCAGACCCTTTGCCTCGTTGGAACTGACAGTTTCATCCTCTGGGGCTTGTGCCATCACAGTGCCTGTTGGGTGATTCACCTGTTTATGTGGGCGCGCAGCTGTGTCAGACTGACAACGGCGTTACATTTCATGAGATATTGGACCTCTCGAACACGTGGGCTCACTAATTGTACCCATTCATTCGTGTTTTTGAGCATGTGCCTTTTTCGACCATTTGTTTTCACGGGCTCAGCTTCTATATAAAGTGATTAAGAAGACGTGAAAATAGTGCAAATTTCTAAAGTGATACTCTGTGGGCGAACAATATATGAGGATGATTGGGAAACTCAAACAACAAAACTAACCGAAAATGATCGATAACATTATTGGGTTTCGCTTTTTTTGTTGTCATGAAGAGCAAATCAGTTTTATATGAATTCAAAGTTTATTCATCAACTTGAGCATTTGTTAATATATTTGTTGATTTGAAATTCCGATAGGAACATGTTCATGTTTCAGTAAACATGGAACAATATTTGAACACGTGTATATAAAATATACACCAGACCGTATTACTCGAAATTAGTGAGCTTATGATCCGAACCGGTATTTATAAAAATATATACACGTTCAACCAATAGTAATTTTCCAGTATCCCAAACTCGAGTTAACCCGTCAAAATAAATCCTTGGACCGGTGTATACCCCACTAATGCTCCCGAGTAGACCTGCGCTGTCGAAAATTTGGCCAACGATTCCCCTACACTTTGTACCGGCTTCTATCCTTCAATATAACAAGATATCTACGTAGCGCTTGGTGCTCTTGTCTCGTTGGCCGTGGGCACGGTCATTGACAAGGGTTGGTGTCATGTGTTCAATAGGTCTCACTTAATGTCATGAATCATCCACCCCTCCCCTTCATTTGGCGCATGGTATGTGCACCAAGTTTCAGGGGTTTTGGACGATGTCAGGCCAGATTCGAACCGCCCAGTGGAAATCGGTATTGTTTTGCGGGCACCTCACAACGAGGGCCCAACCTTCATGTGAATTGACCATGTCGGGGGATTTTGCAATATCTATGTGTGTGCATGTAAGGTGGTCCTCCGTCATGCTTGATTTTTGGTCTACACGTTAATTTGTTTACTACCGTATCTATTACCGAATACGATATGGGACAAGATATATATATATGTATTTCTGTTTTATTTATGTGGGGAAAATAAAACTGGTTGGTTAGGTAATTTCATGTCTATGTCCGGTTTGTGTTTTGATATGAGAAAAACAAAATGGTTCGTTGAGTAGTGTCATGGCAATATCCGGTTTGTGTTTTGATATGGGGAAACTTCGTGCGTGGGGTTGAAAATGACATGATTGCAATGTAGTGGATCGAAATTGACTTGGTTGTTTGGTGATAGCCGAAATGCTAAGTGTTAAGTGTGATAATCAAAATTGACGTGCGTTTGGTCTGCGGGCCGAACATGACTTGTTTTTAGTGTGTGGGTGGCCGAAATGCCTTGCGGATCGACCTGGATTTAATTTGGTGTGGGCGGACCAAATAGACTTGATTTCGGAGTAGGGTGAATACTAGTTAGTTTGTTTGTGGGAAATATAAATATGCTTGAGTTAGGCTGTTTCTTAAGGAAGTTCGATTTGTTTCAGTTCGATTTGTTTTTTTCGGCCATTGCTGATGTTTTTGACCCGGAACGCCGTCGAAAGGGTCGTGCGCTTCTCGGCATGCATTCGTCTACCATCCCACAGGTGCCCCACGAAAAAATCCGCTTCTCCATCGAAGCAGTTTGAAATATCCAGCATTGTCACAAATCGAACAATAGACATCAAATACAATTTAAGGTACTTTCCAGTCAGAAATTACGGAAATTTTGAATAGTTTGTGCTTCTGGAATGTTATTTGTTGGATATTATTCGAAATGCCACATACCTCAAGAACTTGAAAACGCTTCGATGGAGAGGCGGATTTTTGCGTTGGATACCTCTAGGACGTTGGGCGCAGTCATCCCAAGAAGCTCACGGCTGATTGGCCCGCATTCCCGGTCAAAAACATCAATAATGGGCTGAAAAAAACAAATCCAACTGAAACAAATCGAACTTCCCTAAGAAACAGCCTTACAGTAGGTATCGAAATTAACTTGGTGTTGGAGTGGGTCACTCATGATTTGGATTTAGTGTCCGGATGGAAAGTAAAAGGGTTTTGTGTTTGAGCCGGGAAATACCTGGTTATATTATGGGATCGAATTTGTCTTGTTTTTTTGTGTACGGGCACTAAGATAGACTTGGTTTTAGAAGGGGAGGTCGAAATTGAATCGAGTTCAGTGTTACGGTCAAAATTGTCTTGGTTCTATGTGGGGGATCGAACATGCCTTGGTTTTTGTGTTGGGTTGGAAATTGGTTTGGTTTTCGTGCGGAGGGTCGAAATTGACTTTTTTGTGTCAGGGCCGAAATTGTCTTGGTTTTCGTGGGGGATCGAAATTCAATTGCTTATTGTCTGCGGGCCGAAAATGACTTCACTTTGGTGTGCGCGGTGAAAAGGTGTGTTGTGGTCCCCTAACCTGATGTTAGAAAAACGCCCGAGATGACGAGATTTGAAAAACATCTAATCGTGTGTAAGTGTGTGTAGAGCTTTACCCTGTATCGACTGTGAATCTGCTGCACAGCGACAGCAGCATCAGCCGCGTGTTGGAGATGTGGCACCAATAATGTACTACGCCACAACAGGGGTCCCCAGCTCTACAGCAGTACTACGTTGTACTTTGTCTTTAGTGGGATAGTTTTGCCTGAGGCATTCTTCCTCTCCAGATCTTTTCGAAGCCCGTCACGTGACCACGGACTATTTGTTTCGCGATCAATCAATGTGAGAACAACAACAAAGATATCGCAGGGTTCGATGAAAACAACAATTACATGGTACCGTATTGGAGGAAGCCACAGCAATGCAGAGCGGACAAAACTACCGCACGAGCGTGATGCCGCTTATTGCTCTACTACCGTCGTAGCATGCACTTACACTGCTCGTGTGTGCCGTCTGTGCTGTTTGGAGTACCCACGTACATAATACCAAAAAAAAACACGGAAAAGCAAAGATCGAAAAAAACAGAGAAGAACTGGAGACTTGAGCTCACGACTTGGAAACAAAAAATTGGTTATCGTAACCAAATCGACCATATTACCAAATATCCGTAGTGTCATTTTTATTGGCTTGTCCGTGCAATATGCGTGACACACCGCACACACACAGGCAGCAGCAGAATATGAGAGGCGGGTATGACTGATGATGGATCACAGCCTCCGAAAAAGCAACCAAAGCTATAGCCACAGCATCACACGGTGGACCTCCCACATGCACGTGATGTTCCCTGCTGCTGTTTGTGCTGCTGCGTGGAGATGAAACGTGTTGTTTGTGTTTTCTGCATGTTATCTGATATCAATACCTTTGGTGGTGTGTTTGAGGCAAGAACCGGAAACACATACGAAATACAAGGACAGTTGGCGTACTCATAGAACAACCGGTCATTAAATTTTGGTCCAAAGTGAGCCAGGATCTGCCACACACACACCAGCAGCAAAGAAAGGAAGATAGGTCGCCAACTACGGAGAGCGGCCATCGATGAAACAGCTACTCAGACCAGTACAGCACAGATGCATGTGCCACTCACGTACAGGGTTCGCTGCTACTGCCTGTGGGCAGCGGCGTTGTAAAACCGTCCTCTGTGCATGTTGTCTATTATTTTATCTGGTACATGTCCCTGGGCTGTGTGCATGAGCGAGAGAAACACAGAAAAAATCTACCCAGTGTGATACGTACATCTGTACAAAATAAGGCCTCATGCAGAGGACCCAGGAAATCGTACTGCGACCATAACATACATATTTAGTTTTTTTTTAAATTTCCGACTATGCGCCTAGTGGAATGTGCTCGGCTATAGCTATCTTTCTGACAGGAGTCCTTGATAACGAGATTTCTTGCGTGCAGACACCACTTGAAATACTTTTACTTTACATGCCACTACTCAACTACTTCCACTACTGTGAGCACTACTTGCACTCTAATTAATACCACCTCTGGGACCCCGAGAAAGCGAACAAGGCACTCCAACTTTCAGTGCTTTCATCCGTCGACCAGGAGCGTGCGCTTCCGGCCGCAACAGTAGGATCATGTTGCGTCTGTTCCGTACGTTGCCCCTTGTTGAATCTTAGACCCGGATTGGTACCAGTTACTCGTTACAATGTCTGTTGTTGTATCAGATTTGTCAAATTTGATAGTCAGTTATAATCTCTGTGATGCCAAGAGCCTACCCCACTGCTACTACTACCACAGTTCTACTACGGCTATGATTGTATTTCAGCACAACTTTACTATATATTGTACATACATATGTGTCAAATGAAATTATCAAATTTCCTCCCTGTAATGCCAAGAGGGTTAATGCTAACCCTACCACTTTGCTACCACAATTACTCCTAATGCTACTACTAAACCATCCAGTGCTACTACGGCTATTACATTCCGGTACCACTAGACCATACTTGTTCCGTTGTGGTAATGACTGCTACCACAGTCCTGCTGTAGCACACTAATTAATTCACAAATACCTCCAAAGACTATACTTGTTCCGTTGTGGTATTTACTGCTACCACAGTCCTGCTGTAGCACACTATTTAATTCACAAATACCTCCGAAAGCAGTATATACTACAAACGTTGGAACGTCTAATATATTACCGTAGCGTTTGGTGAAGGAGACACATTCATTGTTTCAATTATCGTATCGATATTTGAGGGTCAAGCGATGTGCTTCCGCGCAGATACCTATGGTTATCGGCCTAGGCCCTGCAGTGGCTTGTTCTGGAAAAAGGAGAATGCCACCCATTGTCTCTGTAGGTATTACAGGTACCAGCGCGTAACATAGGTGGTGAAATGTTGCGCTGACGCATCGTTTTATCGTAAGTCACGTTTTTTTACCACATACCGAAGGCATGGTGCGGCTTGCCGCACCATGCCTTTCCTGAGCGGCACCTTTTTTTCGGCGTACGCGAAAACAAATGTACGGGTGCTTTTTCGCCTGCGCCTTAGTCGAAAAAATATGACGTATTTTTCGCCGCAGGCGTTTTTTTTTCTTGACTCATTTTTCGTATTGATCTCGTCTGAGATGCATTATTCGGGGCTGTTTTCCTGTTTTGGCATATACTACTTGGCTTTCTTTGATGAATTCAATTGGAACTGTTGCCGTTTTCCCTCCCCTCGGACAAAGCAGGGCACAAACAATCAAACCGAGCGGACTAGACACCTTTTGGGGGGTAGCGGTAAGCATGCCTCATGCGGAACGTGAAGTCCAAGTACCTCATTGAGGTACTTGATACTTGAACGTACTTCCAGACTAAAACCACCTGCACACATAGCTTCAGTGGTAGCCTTACGCCATGCCGACACCCCCTTGGTAGTTAGGAGTCAATCTGAGTTGTCTGTCGCGAACGCAGCGCTGTGTCGCAAATAAGGGTTTTATTTGCGACACCGTGTTGCAAATAGCTTATTTGCGACACGGTCTGAAGATTCTTCGGTTGCCCCAAGATACCACATATTTCCTCGAGTACTGACCCGTTTTGACTGCGCGGTAGATTCAGTGGTAGCCTTACGCCATGCCGACACCCCCTTGGTAGTTAGGAGTCAATCTGAGGTGTCTGCCGCGAACACAGCGCGGTGTCGCAAATAAGGGGCTTATTTGCGACACCGTTAGGATAAATTGTGAGGTAAAAAGTGGCAGATTAAATAGATGAAATTTTCACCAAACGTAACATTTGAATAGACTGAAAAATCGTCAATATTTTGGACTGCTTTGAGTCCCAATGTAACTTGAATATAGTATACCAGACCTACTGCATGGCATCAACGATAACTTTTGATACGTCTACAATTGAGAATTTTTACTGCGTGGAGACCTGTAAAACGACGTATTCTACGTTCCGACTGCCATCAAAATGTGTTTCCGCTTCGAAGGGCTTTGAAAACACTCGAAAAGGGTGATTTTCAGTGTTTTCAGTAATATGCAGACCGTAGCAGAGTGACTCGATGAATATTGAAGAAGTGTAGCTACAGAAAGTTACATCAGGTTTCAGCGCACATAGAGTCGAAGACCGCATCGAAATCGAAGACGTCACAGCCAAGTACCACTGGTTCAAAATTCACGTGTTTGCTACTTATAGGCAATTCTCGCTAAAAAAAAACAAAACAACGCAAGAAGCTTCGGAAAAAAGAAAAAAGCACCACGAGTATTTCGCTCGGACAGGAACAACCACACCGGAGAAGTTGGCATGTGTAGCAGTGCGGGAGCCGCACGTCGCGAACGCCGCGGACCACCGCCACTACCACGTACGCTGGAGCGACGGCACAACGGTGTCGCTCGTGCGCGCGACGTGGCTGTTGCTCAACTTCGGTCGGCCGAGACGCTGGCTGCGGAGCTACAAGCATATATATATAATACCAGCAGCAGTAGTATATATATTTTCTGATAAATACATAAGGAGAAGCGCGTGAGGCTTGACATGGAAGAAGTTGGATGATATCACCAAAAAAGTTTGCATCCCTAAGCAGAAATGCGTGGAGCCCGAGCGGCGCTGGGCGCCGAGGAAGGACTGAGACGACTTCACGAGGCGCGCGTGGCGAGGGTGGAGGAGGAGATACTACACCACCTTCCGTCTCCTCCAGCGGCTGCTGCCGCCGCTGCTGCTGCTGCTGCTGCTGCTGCTGCTGCTGTTGCTCGCCTGCTGTGCATAATTTTTTTACGTATACAAAATTTGGTTTCACACGATTTTTCGCTATTTTTATAGTCGTGGTCTGCTGAAATGCTTCAGACTTTTGGGTTTTGACCTCAATTTGCTTGGCTGTGGTTGGTCGGAAGAAATTATTTCATTTTTGTTTGTGACGAATACCGGACACTGAAACAGCCGGTAACGTCTATATTTGGGACCTCACAATTTATCCTAACCGTGTCGCGAATAACTATTTGCGACACCGGTGTCGCAAATAGCATTACCCAAAAAAATAAAGTGGGTGGCGTCTACATCAAATACCTGCATTTACCAGGTGTGCATGAACCACAATTAAGCGGGCGGCGTCACGGCCTCAAAACCCCCGCACCCTCTGGGTGTGCGTAAAGTCGAAACTAATAAGCGGGAGGCGTCAGGCCTATAACCCTGGCACCCTCTGTGAATGTGGATATATATATATACGTTCAGCGGGCGATCTAGTTTGGCAATTACGAGGGTACCCGCGAGTATTACCCGGTTTGCTAATACTCGTACCCATCGTCTCAATTGTTAGTGTTTACTCGTACGCTACGGTAGGATGTGTACAAATAAAAATGGGAAGTGATAAATGTGCCCCCGGGGGCACATCTTCTAACGACGCCCCCGGGGGCCCTTTTCGCGTATTGCCCCCCCGGAATTGGGGCTGAGTACAAAGCACATCACCACGAGCGATTACGATGACCGTAGAGCAGCAGACCTGTCTGGGAATTGTCTACTGCATGTGCTGCTGCGGTGTGTGCTGTAGTTCCGCCGGTCATATGTGCCCCCGGGGGCACATTTATCACTTCCCAATAAAAATATGTTCTCTACCATATAAATACGGTATGTATGAGGTACAGCAACAGTATTAGCACAAGAGTGTATATGAGTGCAGGTAAAGTGGCGGGCCAAGCTGCCGCGCCGTGAACTGCGTTTGAAACCCTATCAGGTATGATGTTAGTTTGGAGGTACGTCCACTCCACGCACCCCATGAGGTCGTAAATCGCCACGCCGTTTTGGGTATACTGACGAACACTTCGGTATACTGTAATGTACGTATGGTCTACACAAAAAAAACACCGGCGGCCCAAAGGGGCCCTCCGAGCGCCCCTGCGGGGAGCCGCACCTTGCCTATACTCGTAGCGCTTGTGATGCGGGGCCGTACCACGACCTCCACCTCGTCGTGCTCTGCGCGCATCATGAGCCGGACGCCTATTTTACGCCCTGGGTCAGCCCAGGTACCTACTGCTGTGAAACCAGTTTCCCAGCCCAGGTACCTGCTGCTGTGAAACCAGTTTCCCCCCAGCTACTCGTACCACGTTACGGGTGTAGGGGTACCATGTAGAGCGGGTCTCGAACCCACCATGCTACCCACCTGGTGTGCTTCTGCTAGCAAGCGTAGCCTTAAAAGCCGAAGTCATGACGAACTATAAGGCTAGACACTTCCGCCAGTTGATATTTGATGGGCTCTCATCAGTCTAGCGTCACGCGGACATCGTGTGAGAAAGACATCCATCTGCTCGCCTGCCTATCAATAATGCTGCTTTACGGACCACAGCACTACTCGTACATCGAAATAATTGTTGCACTGTGGGTCGTCTTCTTCGAACTCACCGTGTGAGAGGGGTGGAAACGAAATTTAGGCACCAGACGACTTTTGCTCCTGTGGTCGCCTTTCGGTTTCAGGGTCTGCGCGGCGAGCACCGAGCCGAGCACCATAACTCTCGTCTGTCCCCGATCCCCTGTATACAACGCCTCTGAGTTTTTCCCAGTGACTTTAGGAGCTGGGTTATGTCAGGCAAATTAAACTTTTTCCTATTATCCCCCCGTTTTTCCTACTTTATCCAAGTAACTTATTCCGGCTCTGAAGCCTGTCCCCCCCCTGACCAGCCCGTTGTAGCCAGTTGTGCACTTACACCAGTACATTTTTTGCGTATCTTGTTTACTGACGGTTTTCAAAATCCGAACCTTCCCGAGTGGC
>MEHQ01003152.1:0-22103 GCA_008828725.1 Saccharina japonica
CCCCGATGCGTTGAGCGGAGTTGAACTATATTTATGGATAGCTCTCCATGTTTTCTTTTGACTGCGGTTACTAACTCGCTGGGCATCCGACTATAGCGCTCGTGGTGGCGGCGTTGCTGAGGGCACCTCAAGGGGGAAAAAACGCGAAAATCTTTAAAGCTACAGCCACCCGCGTCAAAAACGCCGGGGAAATAAATCGAGTTTTTTTCCTTTTTTTAATTATTTTTTAGAAAGGCGCCGCTATTAAACAATTGCCTCACAACCCGTACATCACGTGGGGACTGGAGTCCTAGACCCATCTCCACAGGCGCCAGTGCTTGGTTTATGGGTGGGTTGCTGCCTCCTCCTGGTTGTTGTTGTTGTTGTCTTCACATTAAACCTGTTCTTTATACTCAACCACGTCAGCACACCCAGTGCCTGTCCTGATTCCCAATCCTAGAGAGATACAAATTCTGTGGTCACAGACTGTGAAACAGAGAAAAAAAACAAGAAAACAAAAACGCAAATTAATGGGTAAAGCAAGTGAGATGCTTAACAAACTGGGTACGAGAACACAACGACCCGAGCCGAACAAAAAAATAGGGACAAAAAGACAAATAAAAACGAATTCTAAAATGAAACAGAATACAAATGACGCAAATGACGCAGGGAGACAGAAGTGCCCCTAGAAGAAGAACACACATGCCCAAGAGGAACAGCTAACTGCTGCACGGGCGAGGCAACATGAAAAAGGGGAAAACACCGGCATAGGGTGGAAACAAAGGGTAAAACAAGGAAAAAAAGCAAGAAAGAAGACACGAGAGAGGAAGAGAAAAATCGTTCTCAAGACAAGCTCAAGGCGATGGTAATAACAGGTTCCCGTCTCTGCTATAAAAACCGATACGGGGACCATGTCACACCTTCTGCCATCTTATTCCCACTCTAAAAGCAAAAACAGTGTCAAAAGCCGGTACTACCTCTGCCGCGCCCCCCCCCAGTGAACAAATCAACAGGAAACAAATAAAGTAATTAAAGGACTAGTCGAGCGGATACCTTGCCGCACGATCTACCATTTCGTTTCTGCATTCGTCGACAGCTGTATCAGTACGGTCGCCCCTGCCCCCCCCACCCCTCTCCTTGTCGCCTCTCTTGGCGTCCTCAGCTGCATGCCGTAGCCAGCTCTTCTCCGCTTCGGCCCTGTGCCACCTCGCCATGAAATGGTCCGCCGCCTCGCCGACCCCCCGATACCACACCCCCCTCTTCTTAGCCGCCCTCGGCCATAGTACCGTCTCTGCTCCGAACAGTAAAGGGGAGCTTTCTGTGGAGCCCTCTGTCGCTCGAAAAACCCTGAGGTCATCTGCTAGACATTGTGCCCAGTTCTTTTCTGGGCGGCCAGGTCCCGGGTTCGTCCCACCGGCGATCGTCCCAAACATCACCCGCCTGGTCAGCCGCTCATTGGTCGTGCGCTGTACGCCCCCCGCAAAGAGGAGGCGTCGTTTGCGGATGGTCGTCTCAACGCTCTCGCATTGTGCCTTCTTGAGAGCCTTGGCGTACGACATGAGATGGTCGGTGCGTTGTCGGCGCTGGAAACCAATGATCCGTAGGAGGAAATTGTGGTGTGCCGTTCGGAGCTCAGCGAAGTGCTCCTGGCCAAGGGTCCACGTCACACACCGGTACAGCAGTGTCTCCATCACCTCGGCCTTTAGCATGCGCACCTTTAGAGTGAACGGGGCATCCTCCATATCGTACATCTCCCGCTTGAACCGATTGTAGCATGCCCATGCGAGTCGGATGCGTCGTTTGATCTCTGGCATAATGTCCGCGTTTGCGACGATAAGACCGCCAAGGTACACAAACTGCGTTGTCTGTTTATACCTCTGGCCCGCTGCTTCGATGACGAACGGTGAGGTCCGGAGTGCCTGGTTTGGTGTCCGCAGTAGCATAGTCTCCGTTTTCTTTTCGGATACGGTGAGACCAGCTGCTTCGAAAACGGTCACAATAACGGTCATCATCTTCGCAAGCCCTTCCGCCGATTTAGACACGATACCTGCATCATCGGCGTACAGCATACCCCATATTGCTCTCCGTACACGTGCTAGTGGGTCCTCCCTCACTCCGTCCGCCCCGAGGTCCTCCTCGAGGTGAACCAGGTCCCTCAAGATGTCTGGGTCCTCACTGAAGCGTATCAGTACGGCGTGTATCACAGCAGCGAAGAAGACATTGAACAAAAGCGGTGACAGCACACATCCTTGCCGCAGTCCCTGAGTGACAGCGAACCATTCAGAGTGCTCACCGTCATCCGTACGCACGCGAGCTCGCATGCCTTCGTGGAATTGGCGGATAACGGTCGACATCTTCTCTGGTATGCCGAAGCGTGCGAGCGCCACCCACAACAACTCTCGGTCGACGGAGTCATAGGCCTTCTGCAGGTCAATGAAGCACATATACAGCGGGATTTGTTTGGCCCGTTCGAGTTCTTGCAGTCGACGCACGACGAATAGCATGTCGACTGTTGATCGTGATGGGCGAAAGCCGCACTGTTCCTCGAAGAGTATCCCTTCGGCCTCGCTGTAATTGCTGAGACGTGATGCGACCATTTTCAGCAATACTTTGCCTGAATGGGCAACAAGCGAAATCCCTCGGTAGTTGTTGCAATCGGATCGATCTTTCTTTTTATGAAGGACCTTAATGGTCGCATCTTTCCATTGCTGGGGGACGTCACCCGTTCTCCACACATTGACAAGCAAGTTGTGTAGGTAACGGATGAATTCGGGGTGGTCCAGTTTCAGTAACCCGGCCGGAAGGGAATCTGGTCCGACCGCTTTCCAGTTTGGCATACCCCGGACTACCGCGGCCATGTCATCCATGGTCGGTTCATCTCTAAGCGATGGTGCCAACAGTCGCTGTGGAAATAGAGCGCTGATGGTTGGGTCAATATTGGGCTATTTCGAGGTCAGAAGAGTGCCGAAAAACCCTTAGTAGCGTGCCATCCTCGTCCATGATGAACTGTTCGCTTCTCGCTTTTCGACCGTCCAACCCCACCGTGCCCTTCAGGTGCTTGTACAAGCCCCGTTGATCGTTGGCAGCCAGGAGTCTCTCTATTTCAGCGAGATACTCTTCGAAGTAGGAATGTAATCCTGCGTCAATCATCCCTCGCAGATTCGCGCACGCCGTCCTCAGCGTCTCCACGCAGTTTTGTCCTTCTGAATACGCATGGATCGTCGGGCATCATCCCTCGCATCCCATGCTATTAGGAAGGCTGCTGCGGTTTGACGTTCTCGCACCACCCGAGTTTGTGTGTGCGACGTGGTGGGGGTGGTACCTCTTTCGCTACTGCATCAAGAATTATGCCGGCAAATCATTCGGTAATTTCAGATCTGCTGTTCGGGTGCGGGGGTAGGAAAGGAAGCTTGGAGAGGATCCGCGTCATTACTCGCCGCCTGCAATCTCCGTCAGATCTAAACTTTTGTCGACCGAAAGGCCGGATTTCGTTTTTCGTTCGCACGTGTCGGTTACGGTTAGATGCAAAACGACCGCTGAGGCGGACCATCGCGTATACGATATTATGGTCTGAATCCGCCCTGGCTGGGGGCGGAGGCTGGGGATGGACCTTCACACCACATACGTGAGATCGGTGTGCTTGGCGAGTTAAGATATAGTCAATCAACTTTCGGTCGTTGCGGCTTCTGATACCGTTGAACGTATGGGATATTCCACCCTTACGTGTGCTGAAAAACGTGTTCGTGAGAGCGAGCTTGTTGTCTGAAGCGAATGCCAGCAAGCGTTTACCGTTACTGTTGAGCTCATCACGTCCGTATGCTCCAAGCACCCTACCGTCCCCACACCCATCCATTGTCTTTCCAGTCCGTGTGTTTGCATCTACCAGTGCGAACAGACATTCCTTCGTTGGAATCTGTTCGACCATGTCTCCCAACTTCTTCAAGAAATCCTCTTTCAGTTGTGTGTTGAGGCTGGCTTCCGTTGGAGCATAGGCAACGACTAGGTTAACAGCAACGCTTTCACCAGTCAACTCGAAGCGCATAGACATGAGGCGTTCGTCAATCAACTGGTGAGTATAAACAGACTTACGGCATATGGTTTCCTTCACTGCCAAACCAACCCCATATAATCCTTGCCTGCCTTCCATGTCTGCTTGCCCCGAGCAGAAGACCCGGTATCCTGCTGTAGAGAAATCCGTTTTTCCAGATCTCCTTGTATCCTGCAGACCAACGAAGTCACAGCCAATTTGCCGGGCCTTCGCCAGCACGCACTCGGCACGCCCATACCCGTTTCTCCCTTTTACAGCCAGGGTCCGCACATTGTAGGTAGCTACCACTAACTGTGCCTCCTTCTGTCTCGCTCGGGCCACGCGTGCTGCAAACTTTGCTAGCCGACGCGCGGTCCGACCCCTCTTCCTTTTTTTGTATTTTTCTCTGTATTTTTCCTTTTATCATGATGTAGGCTCTCTGTTTTCTTGCCCGGTGCATGCCTTCGTTTCCAATGGCTGGGTTCAGCCGTCCCAGCCCATCCCAACCCCGACACTCGCGTCCTCGCTGTCGCGATGTTTGCTTACCCACGCGATGCCCAGCCTCTCCTCTCCCCAAGCTGCACGCAATGCCCTCTCCTCTGTGCCCTCTGCTTTTGGAATGAACTCCTCGGCATCGGGGTTGAAAATAAATATCATCGCCACCACACCGCGCAGTCAGTAGTTCACCTACTAGACCGCACGGGGTTCCTCTCTACCGTGGCTCGTGCTCGTGCGGCCACCCGTGGACCGTCGTAGGTCCAGACGGACTCCGGCCCATCCCGAGGTCGGGGCAGTCCAAAGGGGGGAGGAAAACACAAAAAATGTGAAGGTAAAAATAAAACTGGAAAGGTCAACATCACAAATCGGGGATATACGCCCCCTGATTCTAACTTGGTGCCCCTATAATGCCGGGGTGTTCCGTGCCAGGTTCACGCCGGTCAGGCAAACAAATCGAGTCCTCCACCCCGATCATAAACGCAGACATGATACGGGGGAAGGGAACTATGGTCCCGTGCAACTGATGTACCCCCGGCCTGCGAGCAGTGTAACTGCAAAAGGTCATAAACAGCGAAGGGAGAAAGACAAAGACAAAGACTAAGAGACAAGTCAAAAGTACAAGCAAACACTCCAACAAACAAGACCACAGAGATAGCACAGACAGGTCATCCCGAGGGGGTGGTGAAATGATGCGGCGGTGGGGGGAGTGGAAAAAACAAACAAACAAACAAACAAGCAAATAGTCCAGGAGAGTCAATCCGGCACATATCGCGCCACTCGGTCCGCCATTTCTCGCTTGTCTTCTTCCCTCGCCGATTCGTCCTTCTTCCGCACCCGCCCGCCCCGTTGGTTCTTGTCGTCTGTTTATTATTGCTGCGCTTTTTGTCTCGCTTGGTCGCTCGTTTTCGGCTAGCCTCCTCTTCGTCCTTGTGCCAGGAAGTCATAAACCTCTCAGCTCCCTGCAGCACTCCCTGATACCACTGCCTTCCTCCCTTCACCTTCGCTGCTTCCGTCCAAACTGAATTCGGGACTCCGAAGACACATCTCTCGTCGTCCGTAGAGCCGTGCGTAGCCCCGAACGCCTTGAAGTCGTCCTTCAGGCACGTCTGCCAGTTCCGCTCCGGGCGCCCCGCGCCCGGGTCCTTCCCCCCCACCAGCTCCCTGAACATCAGTCGTTTCGGGAGTCGCCCGTCTGGCTGCCATAGCAAGTGAAATTTCCCGCGAGGGGGAAATAGTGCCTCCTCCCGGCCAACTTCAGATGCCCGGGGGAAAAATCCTGTCATCTGATACTCGAGGCATTTACACTAACGCCAAGTAGTCGTCTTCGTTCCCAAACTTTGTTTTGACAACTTTGGCAACTCTTTTTCCAAGTTATAATCACCCACACAGGGGACGATTCAAGACTTGCCCCGCACCATTTTCGGCTCATAACGTAGGTCGAAACCCCCTCATAGCAGAAAGCAGCGCACCGACACTGCTGCTGTGTCTGTCACAGCAGGGCCATGAGAGAGGATACTGCCCAGGTTTCTAGACACCTTGCCCTCTACTACTGTGGGTGGGAGCATGGCGGCGGAGTTATACCCTTTACACGCTCCAATAGGCCGGACTGCAGACAGGTACGTTTCATGTCACTATCGTACAGTATTACCAGGTATTGCTGAAGCTGGCGCCTTTATCGCCTGCAGGCGAGCTCGCCTGTGCAGGCAAGCTCGACAGCACCACTGCAGCAGCAGTAGCGATAGTAGTAACACTAGTTGTAGCTGCTGCTGTTGTGCGTCTGATTTACATCTCCACTGCGCTTGACTCACCATTAACAACTAACTGCCGCCATGATGGTACGTTATATTGTCGCCGCGAGTGTACGTACGCACACGCATCGCCTGAAAGCCCGGCCATGCCTTAACAGCTTGCGGGCAGCAGTACCAGCAGTAGAAGTAAGAGTAGTGGCGCAGTAGTAGTAGAATGAAGGATGTGCTGTGCGTCTGCTGTACGTCTCTGTGGCGCATGGCTGACGTGGGAAACAAACTGCTCAAGAATATGCACGCAACGGTGTAGCATCATCGCATGTTTGGTATACGTGCGTGCATCACTTTGAAGCTCGAAAACACCAGTACGGTGGGAGCGGCAGCGGCAGCGGCGGCAGCAGCAGTAGCAGCACACGTACAGAGTACAGCAGTAGTTGGTATTGTCGTTATGAGCTTGCTTTACACCTCTGTGGTGCTTGACTGACGTGCAAAATAAACAACTAACTGTCCCGACGGTGTTTTTTTCGCCGCGTGTGTGCGTGCGCCGCGCGCGTCCTCATCCGGCGTGTGTCCATCGGCTCTTCAAGTTTTCTGCAGGCAGGCGTGCTCTGGCTCGGGACACGTATGTAGTTCCGCAAGAAAGACGCCGTGACGTGGAGGGTGGATGGCGGACGTATGGGATGATAATTCCGTGTCCGAAGTGGATTCCGGACGAGCACACGCCATACATGGAACCAGTAGGTGGGTGGGAAAGACTAGGAGTAGATACACCGGGTTTGCACGATTTCCACAGCATCGCTGCTGTTTGCCCGAGATTACGTCGCCACCGGTTCCCATTGTATCGTCGTGTACGGTGCCTAACTATGCTGCCATCGTCTGTGTCGTACTACTAACGGTACGCTCTTCGAAAGAAAGCCGCTGGTTGCTTGCGGCGCGCCGCTGCCGCCAACACAACGGACCCTGAGTGTCCTGGGGTGAAGGGATAGTCGTGGGATGCGGTGGCCACATAAATAGATGACGCGGTGATGCCGAGATCTTGATCCGAGAACACGCAAGTCACCACGAATAACGACCGTGCATGCGGAAAGGAGGCCTGTTGTTAATTTAACAAGACGCCATCGACACATTCCTCACAGTAATCACTATGTATTTGTTTTGGTAGGCATAGCTTACGGACAAGCGAGAAGTGCGCGCGCGTAAAAGACAGAAACCCTGTAGTACACCTCCTGTCGCCAACGCGCAGGACTTGGCATCGTAATATGTTTCTTGAGTGTGCTACGTTCCTTCCGCCGTCACCGTCACAGATACATGGGATTCCTGCCGCCCGTAACCCGGCAGGTTTTCCGTTCAAACATCTACCCGCGAAGAGGAGCGACCGGTGAGTTCGGCGCGACGATTAGCCGCGGGCAATCACTTTCAGCCCTGGCGCGCGAACTGTTGCAGGTGTGGTGTCGGAAGAGTACACCAGGGACGTATTTACGAGGTAGAGCTGTCACTGCTGTAACGCCATGAGGACATACGGCGTTTTGTATTTGTGATGCTGCCGTACTGACGCCGGTGCTGACCTTGGTCGGAGGCGCTGAAGCTCTACGTGAAGTCCTAATTATGTCGCCATGCTGAGTCGCACCTTCGGCCGTTGTACGATCCAGGAACGGCATACATATTTTAGAAGCACGTACTTTTTTTAATTGCGTGCTTGTGGCCGGGCTATTACTTACGAAAATCGCCTGCTGGCCCGGGTTCCGTACCGCTTGTCTCCCTCATCGAGCGTGGCAGCCCAGCGATATGCTCACTAGCAGACGCAAGTCATGCGCAAGTGCATACAACTCAGTTCCGACGTCAATGCATACTATTCCAAGTTATTATAATGGCGCCACGAAGTTCGACGCTGACGTTTTCGTATCTGCATTGATACTTGCTGCTGACAGCCTCGCTGGTAACCTCCTCGATACTATCGTTAACTGATTATTCGGCAACTTGCTTTCTATCCTCGTTATTGTACACACCCGTCGGATTATTTCCCGAAGATGAGAGCGCCGGCGGCGGCGTGATAGGAAGACATCTTCCACCAGTACGCCAGCTGCAACGGCAGCTTACCCGCCGTGTTTACCGAGGGCAGACCCGTCGAGGAGCGAGTGAATAGGTGGGGTGCGGGGAGTGCGGGCAGCAGGGCACAACAGCAGCAGTCTAGTGGCGCGTTCAACTCGGAGCGGGGGGGTGCGTCGAAGGAGATTACACGACCAACTTTCCCAGCTAGGGCTGTAGGGGGGAAAACGCGTTGTTGGGAGGGGTAGCTATGCGGCGAGGGATAACTGTCCTCGGCCATTGTGGCATGCATCGCAGGGGGCGCAGAGTAGGGGGGGGTTCTTCATGACAGATAACGCTATCGACGGCCTCGGTTCTAATGCGCTTAAGCGGTTTCTGCGTAGTTTGGAGGGCGGGTTTTGATGGAACGATGTCACAGCGCCTGGACTCAGGATAAGCTTAAAGAGGCGGTGAAGAAGAGGCTGAGGAAGTGATTAGTTGTTTTGGGAGATATTCGGGTGTGCAGGGAAGTCTCTATAGGAAAACACCTGCCAGTGCAGAGAAGGGTCAACTCTATTAATAGTCACCCGGTACGGTACCATGGTCGCGGGTTGCCGTTCTGATATATATAAACTTGTCGCAAAGTGTAACTATTAACAACAGGAGGCGGCGGGGGGGCGGGCGAGGGCATGGTGGGGGGGTCGGGCTTCGACTGTGAACGAGTGCGTCATAAGATAAAAGGGTGGAGCAAAAGGACAACAGCTGTAGTTCGTACCAGGTAGATATTAAGCCTGATGTAGAAACTAGAGTTGCCCGACCCTTGATAGGGCTTTCATTCGATTTTTGTGGCTGCTTATGAGTGATGGTATAACTTATGCTGTGCAATGTCTGGTGTTAATATAAAAAACAATGGGGCTGTGCTGCATTCCCAACCCTTGAGCGAAAATATACATCATACTGAGGGTTCCTGATGGGTGACCGGTAATAAAAAAATACTGCACCTACCGGGTGGCAACAAGCAAGCATCATAATTGCAAGAAATCGTGGCAAAAAGGCCTTCTCTGTTACTGTAATTCCAGGTACATCCTGGTATAGTATTTTCAAACTCATGTGCTTCAGTACCAAAAATTGGCTTAACATATCCAGGGAAGTAAATGAATATCTTCGTACATCAAGAAAAAAAGGCAGAAAATATACCAGGAACGTCAAAAAAAATATGAATACAAGGTTTGATAGAATGCACACAAGGGAAGCATAGAAAAATAGGTGAAATAATAGGCCAAGTAGAAAGTAAAAACCATCCCAGGTATAGTATACAACTACCAGGTATAAATTTCACAACCGAAAGGGGAGAAAAAATGATCAACACAACAGTGAAAAATTATACATGCTACGTACAGTATACTCAAGATATATGTGAAAAATCATACCAGGTATAGTATACCGAGAAAAAATCGGTGAAAAATAGCATGAAAAGAAAAATGCAGGATTCGTTACGTATGGAATCCGTTGTTTGTGGAGGCGGTATCGAATTCGGGAAACGGGGGTCTCGCCGCCGCAGGGGGAGAGAGCATGGGAGGAGCAGAAAGTATCGTGCAAGAATAGCTAGGGGTTCGGCTCAGCAGCGTAGGAGCTACGCATCGCAAGCAGAGCATCGTCCGGTACTTGATCGATTTTGCCATGTCGGGAACATTCGGAGCAGCACAGGCCGCAGAGCCGGCCGCGGCGCCAGATGCTGCGCAGCAAGCTCTGGTCCTTCTTCACCAGGTTTCCCAACAACTCAAAAGTCAAGAGGCGCACCTGGTGTCCATCGAGCAGCAGCAGCAGCAGCAGCAGCAGCAACCACAGTAGCAGCAGCAGCACCAGCAGCACCAGCAGCACCAGCAGGAGCAGCAGCAGCAGCAGCAGCAATAGCCCTACCAGCAGCAGCAGCAGCAGCAGCAGCAGAAGCAGCAACACCTTCCACAGCAGCACCTGCAGAAACCACAGCAGAATCCTTACCAGCTCCCTCCGCAGCAGTATCAAATTCCGCAGCTACCAGCCTTGCCGTGGGCCCCGGCGCATGGCGGCGTCCAACTGGGGGCAGGCCACATGCCTCTCAACGCACACAAACCCAGCTTCGCGACCATATCCTACAGCATGGTGGCCAACGACGCAGCCAAGCGGGGGCTAAAGCTCTGGAGCGAGGAAGGCGGAGCGAGCTTCTTCATCCCGCGAGGGTGGCATGCCGCCTCGTCGGTCTTCTCGGCGGCAACGCTTGCGAATTTGGTCCGCAAGGTAGCCGAGCCCACTACTGCAATGTTAACCATGTTGCTTTCGCTCTCCGACTTCGATGTGTTGGCTTTCGCGCCGCCGGTTCCAGTGGGATGGGCTCAATTCCCACGGCACCCGGCTAAGCATTTCGGAATATTCACAAAGACTGTTAAAGTCGTCATGTCTTTCAGCACGGAGTCTTCGTCTGATATCTCCCAGACTAGGAGGACGGCGGTGCTGGATGAGATGCGCGCGCTACAGTAGCGGCTAGAGGAGTTCAAGTTCACAGACCACCACTCTGCGAGGCTGTTCGAAGTCAAGGAGGCCGTCGAAAGACGCATCGTCGACGCAATCAACGCCGATATGAAGGACTTCTTCGGGCTTCTCCGGGACGACGCCGAAAAGCTGCGGCAGGAGTAGGACTTCGTGGAGCCGATCAGCGGGACGGGGCGCGGCGCAAAAAACCCGCAATTCGTGCAGCTCTCTACCCTGGTGGACCGGAGCCACACGCACAACCTGATCGGGATGCTAGACAACGCCCTCGTTGCACCCCAGCAGACTGGCGCGGGCAAGTCGGCGCCGGCCAAGAGGAAGTCGGCGGACACCGGCGACACCGCGGCTCGTGCGCGCCCGCGGAACCACGCCACAGCTTCAACATCCTCCGCGTCCGCCTTTGTGCCGTCTCTGTCAGACTAGAAAACCTCCTCCGGGGTGTGCGCGAGCGGCTGGCGCGGCCAGAAGTGCGAGAGGGTCTTGTGCAAGTACGACCACGACAAGCCCCACCCGAGCGTGCCTCCCCCACCCCCGGGTCCCCCGCTCGCACAGCGCTCCGCGCCACCGGCAGCAAACAAACCGGCGCCCGCCCTCGACAGCATCCCCACCCCTCGCCGGCACCCCAGGCAGCCGTCGCGCGCTACAGCGGCAACCACGCTCGCAGGAGCAACGGCGCAGGAGGGAGCCGCAGCACCTGATGGCGCGGGGCCGTCTTGAGACAGGGCCGGCAAGGATGAGAGTGAGGGCGGTAGCACCGGCGGCGTTCGCGGACGCAAGCAAGACGGTGGGACTGATCGCGGCTCCCCAACCCGGGTCGGTGGCACCGGAGCTGTTTCATGGTGAGAAAGAGAATACCGGTACACGGCCAACAGTTCAGTCTAGTAACTCGGTGGAAACACCAAGCAGGCAGTTTTGTGTGAAAATAACAAACAGACAAGATACCTATGCCGATACACCTACGAGTAGCAGGCAGAAAATAACTCACACAAAAGACGGTCAAGGGACTCAGGATGACCCACCAGGCAGGCAGAATATCCCTCGCGGGAAAAACAGACACTCGTTCAGGCATGATTCACCTTGCAGGCAGTCATCCAACCACAAGAAAAACAGTCGAGAATCCATTTTTGAAGGCAGACAGGGCTTTCCTACCGATCGAAACAGACCGGTGGTCCTTGCGGATCCATCAGGCAGGCAGAATGTCCCTCACGGGAAGAAAAAAGCAAGAGATCCCTGAGGGTCCACTAGGCAGACAGAATTTCCCTCGCTGGAAAAACAGACATGAGACACCTATGGTCACCACAGACAGGCAGATTTCCCCTCGAGGAAAAATCAGAAAAGGGATCGTTGATCCAACAGGCAGGCAGAATTTCCCTCACGGGAGAAACAGAAAAGAGTCCCTCTACTGTCCACCAGGCAGGCAGGCTTTCCCTCACAGGAGAAACAGACAAGAGATCCGTGTTGATCCAACAATCAGGCAGAATTTCTCTCACGAGAAAAACAGACAAGAGATCCTCGTGGATCCATGACTCATCCCACGGTAGGGGCGCAGTAGAATTTTCTGAGCTCCTCACTTGAAGAACTCAATATCTCGCCCGAAACATTACTTCGGAAACATTCGTTCACGCAACCCGACCAAAACTTCCAATGCGGTAGTCCAAAAACAAACATATCAGTAAAATGAGAATAGTATCCGGTGGTTACTCACGTCAGGAGCTCAACCGGTCAGAAAATATTGAGCCAAAACGTGGTACCCCTACCGTGGGATTGCTCCCATCAGGCAGGCAGACTTTTCCTCACGGAAAGAAAGGATAGAACACCCCTCACAGGATCAGACAAGAGATCTTCGGCGATCCATCAGACAAGAAAAAAAACTCAACCAAGAGAACCAGACAAGAGATCCCCAATGATCCACCAGGCACACAATATAGCATGCACAAGGTCCGTGTTGGACCAACAAGTACAGAGGATTATCAAAATGCCATACACGGTAGCGGAGTCGGAGAATCAGTTGGCGGGTCGGCGTTGTCGACGCCTCCCGATGGGGAGGCAGATCTCAGACTCCAAAACAAAATCAAGAATGAATCCAACAAAATAGAACGCGCCATAATTTTGCTACCTTGTAAATGGACAGAGAAGAAACATAGTATGTCCGAGAGAGAGATTAGTATCTAAGAAAATAAACAAATCATCAGCGACCTGGCGAACACATGTACGGAGCTCATTAGGTTGCACGGAGGCAAACTGGGGGACGTCGCAAAAGGAATCGGCGGCGCCTTGGTGTCACCGCCGTTGGATGTGCGCGGCGTAGATCAGTATTTCGGGAACATAAAACGGTTCCCTGCCATAGACGAGCTGCTCGAAATAGTAACTCACGGCGTGCCCGCCAGAACCACGCAATCCGAACCGGATGTAGCAAAGGCACTGCAGTACGGCAATTATCGTAGCGTCGGGGAGCATCTACCCAGAGTGTGGGTAAAACTGTTCGACGATGTTAGACGGAACATTGCCTGGTGCTTAACAGGGCAGCCGCGGCGGAGGTAGTGGGTATTCGAGTCGCCCCTCTCGCCGCCGTAGTCACCAACAAGGTGCGAATCATAAATGACTTCTCGTATGACCCAAGTACTGCCCGAGGGGTGCAGGGCGGCCTTAACCGTGACACAATGACAGAAGAAATCCCCTCGTGCTTATGCGGAAAAGCTCTCCCCAAATTCTTGGCAGAAATTACCGGTCTTAGAGTAAAATACCCAGACAAGAGAATATTGATGTCGAAAGCTGACGTGTCGAACGCGTTCAGGAACGTGCGCGTAGATCCGGACCAGGCGCAAAATTATGTTACGCGTTAGGAGATGTTGTGGTAGCAGACCTACGCCTCACCTTTGGATGGGCAGGTTCGCCCCGGTTTTGGGGGGTTATGTCGTCGGCGGCGGAACACGCTCACTGCCACACCTCCTTATCAGACGCCGTTGTGGTCCCAGAAGGACCAGAAATGATGTCTCATGTACGAATCACGGAACCCTGGGAACATGGGAAACCCACCCGCGTTCCCCGGGAAGCCGGCGTGCGGTCGGCAAAGGGGGGAGGGCTCTTGGACCCTTTCTTCACCACGGTATACGTCGACGATTATTTATTATCTTACAACATGGCCCAAATGAGCAATCCGCCTTAACCGCTTCGGCGTCGTTAGCGTCGGATCATGTTAGTCTTTTCGGACCGGGAGAAGTAGGAGAAACCCCTATTCTGGTGCAAAAGAAGAGCACTGATTGGGACACCAATATCGAAGCTTTGGGATACAAGATCGACTCACACCGCATGCGAATCTCAACAACCCAAGCGAAGGTAGAAGCGATCAAGTTGCTTCTAGAGCGAGACTGGCCATGTGTAAGGAAAGTAGCGAACGCACAAGACGTGTTAAGCGTAGCGGGGAAACTGTGGAATCTGACGTTCGTGGTCAGAGCCGGTAAGTACTTCGTGTGGCAGCTGCTGCGCCTCACGGGCCTGCATGCAAAAGGAAGGAATAACTCGAGAGAACAGAGGGTCATACGGTTGGGTTGAGAATTCCATGGCGACATCGCCTTTTGGAAATGGGCGATCGATCATCGACTTTTGAGCGTAGGGGAGTCTCTCAGCGCCCCTCTGTACACGGACGTATTACGAAGACCAGTAAGGCACTACTATTCGGACGCCAGTTTTGACGCCATTGGAGGATACTGTCCTGAGCTTAAGGTGTTTTGGCGGTTCACCATAAACTCGAAATTGTCGCAAAAACTGGAGCAGCAAAAGCGAAGTGAAATCACGATTAACTTACTAGACCTATGTGGCATGGTCATTACAGCCTTCGTCGTCCAGTTTCTGTTAAACGACAGATCCACCACCGAAGGCGAATCCATCATTATGCGGGGAGACAATGTGTCAGCCGTGTCGTGGGTGAACAGGTGCGGAGGCTCTCGCGATGGACGCGCTGGAGTACTCATGAGGCTATTGGGTCGCATGGAAATCATAAGCGGTTGGTCCCACGTGGCCAAGCATATCCCGGGGGTGGATAACCGGTTAGCGGACGGTATTTTCGGATGGCCGGAGGAAGAGATTCAAAATAACGTTACTCGACTGACCCAAGAACAGGGGTGGACCCGACAAGGGATAGCAAGAGGAAATATTGTGTTAGGTACGCTCATGACCTTGAACCTCCCGGAGGCGAGACTAGACGACTACTTGTGGAATCTATTGATAACTTAGTTCGTTCAGAAGAAGAGGTCTAGAGAGTACTCGAACTGCAAGCGCTGGCCGAGGCTTAGAAACTGTGAAAGAAGAAGAAAAGGCCGCAGCTCAGATCAGAACCAACTCTTACCGGAAAGAAATTGAAAGACAGTCTCGATAAGGTCACACGAGCCAGATAAGAGAACTTTACGATGTGAGATCTCGATCGGTGGTTTGCCTGACTAACACCGACCGAATTCTTTAAAATCCCAGGAACAGAAGGAAGAACAGGAAGCGACGACGCGGAGGTGGCAATACTGATTGAGACCCTCGCGCTCGGTTCGGTAAGCGTAAGTACCAAGAAGGACTATTTAGGCAAATGGAAGACGTGGGTGAGAGAGCGAGCGCGCAGTAATTTAGGTCCGTGGCGTCTGGAGGCGGACGGGGAAGAGAGTGCCGTTGCCGAGCTCACGAGGTTTATGGCGTCGCGCAGTTTCGTGCACAAGAATCAGAGCGGTACGGTGCGGGGATATTTATCGGCGATAAAATATTTCCATAAGATGTACGCGGGATGGGAATTGCCCACCTCGCATTGCATGGTAGTCGCGGTGGGAAAGAGGGTTGATCGAGCCCACGGAAAGTCGGACGTGCGCCCCAAAGTCAGAAAACCACTAACGTGGGAGATGCTGATCGCGGGACGGGAAGCGGTGGAACACCTGGGGGTTGCGGGAAGCCTCGTGTGGAAGGGTTTAGCACTCTCATATATCTTACTGTGTCGAGCCTCTGAAATCTGGGCATACGGGAACGGGTTGGTGCATTCCGAGTTCTGTTTGACTAGGGGAGACAAGGCAGATCAGAAGAGAGTCGGAGCGACGATCACAAGGACAAAAGCAAGGCGTATCAGCACCGAACAGTGGGGTGGTAAGGATTGGGGAGAAGTGGAGATTCTTCTCGACCTTTTTTATTTGCATTCAGAGTTGGACGAGCGCTCACCTCTAATGCAGGCAAAGTGTGGGAGGGGGTGGCAGGTTATTTCCCGTACGGAGGCGACGCGCGCTCTGAGAGTGTTAGTGGGCAGTCTGGGGAACGATCCTCAGCAGTACGCCCTGCACTCAGGAAGGATCGGAGGAGCCACGCACCTGGAACGGTGCTACGGCAATTCAGATCCAGCGCGCTGGGCGCTGGAAATCAACCGCGTTCATGGATTATGTTAGAGCAGGAGGGGAGGGAGCAGAGTTTGTGTCGAGAGCGCTCACGCGGAACGCCCAAACGGCCGAGGGGTAGGATCGTAAAAATATGGTATCGGGCTGGCCTAATGGAGTAGAGATGCCCCGCTCGGAGAGGCAAGGGCATTGAGTGGTTATATAGTAAGGGAAGGCGGGTTAGCCCGATAGAAAGGAACCGCTGTGAAGAATGCAGAGTGGGGAACTTTCACAGTCGGTTTGGGTGTGAGGTAGAGTAATGATGTGTTATAGTTTTTATGTTTTTCATCATTTCGGTAAAAATAATAATACCAGAATGCTTGAGCCAAAACAAAAGGGTAAACCTACATGGGTGGCCTCGAACTCGGGACATGGAGGTTCAGAGGCTGCGGGGCTGGAGACCACCGGGATCACTTTGTTTTTCATCTTGGGGACCAAACTAATAGCAAGTGGAATTTCCCGCGAGGGGAAAATAGTGCCTCTCCCCTTGGTTGTTGTTGTTGGTGTTGTCTTAACATTAAACTCGTTTCAGTTGCTAATGTTCGATATAGGTTATATCCACTGACAGTGTGGCGGATCGGCCCTTCCGCTTGCGGCAGTACGGGATTTACAGTAGCCCACAAATATTACCTGGTATGTGGAAGGTCCATTGACTATAGGGAACGGCACATTGCGGGCTATTCTGGAATTGAGAATTGTTGATTTGTGGCCCGTATTGGACCTCGGTTTGTGGTTCGGAAACGTGCGAGGGATTGTGGTTGGTGGGAAGACGTGATGGGTAGGAGCTCGCGCTCCCACCTCATCTCACTCCAACCTACACCCACTCCAACCCTCTTCTTCTCGTGTTCCCTTGGGTACTGCTGTAATATTCAAGACATAAACACATAATTTTCTTTTCTCTGGGACATACTGCATAGGACAGTACTTGTCTGGGCTCACAGCTCGGGGCTGTTAGTGCCACTCCGTCTCCTGATCATTGCTGTCAATTGAATACGTTAACGTAAAGTTCGAACTTGACTGGTGTTCCGAGATGGACCAAGAGACCATAGAAGACTTGAAGGAGCAGCTCGCAGCGCAGGCGAGGCTCTTCGAAGAAAGGTTGTCAGCAATAGAGGCGAGTCGAGAGGATACTGGCGGGCTGCAAGGGGCGACCGCCGGTGGACAGGACCAGCCTTCGTCAGGTGTAGAAGGTACTAGTGAGCAGGCAGGGTTTGCTTCTAGTCGTAGAGTTGGAGCCGCCACCGATAGTCTGCCGCAAGCTGTCGGTGATGTAGGTACTATATGGGATAGTCATCTAGCTGTAGGACCACGGGAGACCAGTAGAATCAAATATGGAATTCCTAAATTTAATGGTAACAGTGTAGAGTACCCACTGTGGAAGAGACGCTTCGAGGGTTACGCGATTGCGAACGGTTCCATGCAGGCTTTTACCACTATGTCTGACATGATGGTAGGTGACCCGTCTGTAACGTCGGCTTACATACTGGACCAAGGCTTCAGTGAGTTCGCCATTAAACGGTCCCGACTTGCATGGACCTGTGTAACCGAGAGCGTCACCGACCGCGAACTGCTCAGCCGAGTATATGATATTAACTCCCCTAGCTTAGGTTGGCGTATGCTAGAAGACTGGTTCTTGTCCAAAACTTGGCTGAAACGTCTAAGTGGAAGCGTCAGTTCAACGATCTGGTCATGGAAAAGAGAGAAGAACCGATGAGAGTTTTCGCTCGTGTAGACAAGATTGTCGGTGTTTTGGGATCCTTGGGAGTTCATTTGCCTGTAGAGGATGTAAACCTCAAAATCGTAGAAGTACTTACCAACGACTACGAATTTGAACAGCGCACGATACTGTACGAGGACGACATCACCCGGGCGGAAATAGAGGCGATAGTCAGGCAACGGTATACAGTTATGTCTAGGGATGCAAACACCAAGACTCGTAACGTAGGATAGGCCCTAGTTGGGAACAAGCCCGGTCGCCGAAACCGTAACGAGGATGGTAGTAGAAAGGGTGACCGAGCTGGTAAGGGTATTTCCGGTGGTGTTATGACAGCCAAGAACAACAGCACTGCCAGCGGTAAGAAGAATGGGGAGAAGAAGTACGACGACATGCGGAACAAGTGTCACCGATGCTTGGAGCCAGGCCATCGATAGTTCGACTGCACCGCACACGTCATTCCCGCCGCGAAGAAGTCCCAGAACGTCACTGGTGAGATTATAGGCTGTCTAGCGATTGGTATGCTTGGTAAGAGCGATGCGGTAGGAGAGCGCGAGCAGAGTAAGGACGGCACAGAGAAGTGGATATCTGATAGTGGTGCAACCTTTCGCACGACTAGATCAGCTGACTTGCTTCAAGCCGTGCAACCATACGAGGACAAGGTTAAGATTGGCAACGATATTTTGATAGACGTTGAGGGTTACGGGTCGCTGACGGTTGTTTTCCCTAACAACGCAGAAGACATCAAAGTAAGGCTAGACAAGGTGGCATACGTGCCCAGCTTGGCTCTCAACCTATTTTTCCTAATGGCTGCGCACACACGAGGAGTAGGTTTTTCAACTGACGATGAGGATATGAGCGTGACCCTAGCGCACGGACGTCTTAGTTTTTGGAGTGGTGGTTCTGGTTACTCTAACCACGGTAGAAGGCTTGACCCTCATGACGAGTGCATCCCTTTTCCCCTGTCGGCTCCCGTGCCCCTTTAGAGCCTCGTACAACCTGCTCTCCATACCCCCCTGGGCTTCCCTGTGGTAGCCCCCGTCAGTGTTGACCAACGTGAGCCTGAGTCGCTCAGAAGTTTGATATTCGCAAGCGGGAACCTTGTGACTCTTGCTGATTATGCTCCTCTAGCGTTTCCCATGATAGCCCCTGGTAGTGTGGACTCGCATGAGACTCCTGTAGACATCAAACTTTTCCACTGCGTGCACGGCCATGCTGGCCAATGTTTGTTGAGAGAGACTGCCAAATCACTAGTGTAGAGCTGCTAGGTAGGTTGAGACCATGCACTGGTTGTTCTATGGCCAAGGGATACCGTAAACCGATCGCTAACAGTACAAAATCACGCGCGACAGAGAAGCTAGGAAGAATTTTCGTGGATCTAAGTGGCCCTAAGAGGGTTCCTTCGTTGCTTGGTAAGAAGTACGTGATGATAGTGAAGGATGAATTTACCCGGTACTCATGGGTATACTTCCTCGAGCGAAAATCCGATGCTGCTGACGCATTTAGGAAGTTTTTGGCTGATGTACGTGCGGATGGTGTACCGTCAGAAGTAGAGAGAGTAAGGTCTGATAATGGGGGAGAGTTCTTTGGTGGGGATTTCGGGGACGTGTGCAGGCAGTATTGCATCAAACAGGAATTCACCAACGCAAAGTGTCCAGAGTTAAACGGCGTTGCCGAGCGAGCCTTCGGTATCATCCGAAACTCGACGCTTGCTGTTCGCATCCAAGCCCCCATCTTCTTCCCACACGTCGAACTGCCACCGTCGGAGACCCTCTGGGCTGAGGCTGTACACTGGGCGTGTGCGGCTCTGAACTGCACCGCGACTACGTCCAACCCGGGTAACAAGTCGCCGCACGAGATGTGGCATGGTAAGACTGCACCTGCGTCACCGCACCCGTTTCTTCGTCCGGGGTATTGTCGTTGGAACCGCCCGTCAAAGTCGTTCCGCAGGTGCGAGAGTAGCTTCTACCTCGGGCCAGGCATCGACCACCCCCGTGATCCATTGCGCATGCTGACGCGGGCAAACAAGTTGATAGAAACAAGGGACGTCACCTGGGAGGCACCACCGATTATGGGAGTGCCGCCGGTGCAACTGCAACAACCGGCATCGCCGGAACTGGCAGGGGCGCCGGAGCTGGGAGGGACGCCAGAGCTGGGAGGGGCGTCGGAGCTGGGAGGGACGCCGGAGCCGGGAGGGCTAGATGAGTTCGATTCTGGCCCACCGACTCCATTCCCACTGCTGGGGAGGGGAATCCCCCATCAGCGTCGAGTGGCCTCTCCAGCGGGGAGTGTAGGCCATGGTGGCCAAAGTGAACCGGGTTATGTAGACAGTGAAAGTCTGCCAGCCCCCGATGCCACTATTCCCCCGCCTGGTGATTCTTTGTCGCCGGTGGGCAGCGAGCCGTCTGTCGACGGCGACCTCTCGGCCGAGGAGAGCGAGACGACGTCATCGGACGAGAGCAATCTGGTTCCTACGATGGCGCGGACTGGGGCGCGTCAACTCGAGTTGAGCCTGCTAGGGTTCAGAGGTGACGCGGAGCTTGGGCGAACTAGGGCGCAGACGCGAGCGCTCAATCAAGATGCAGCTGGCCTGGTGAGTATGTTCGGGCCCGATGAAGGGGGAAAACTAATCCATGGGCTTCTGGCGGTACAGGCGGTTACCCGTAAGCCGGGAGAGTTACCTAAATGCCTCATCCGGGAAGCGGGACTGGAGCCAGTTTCGTACCCCGCGGCGTGCTCGTCGGAGTACTCCGACGTGTGGATGGAGGCGATGACCAAGGAGTTCCATGGGCTTGTGGCGGCCGGAACCTTTGCGGAAGTGACTGAAATTCTTGGGGGGTGCAACATCGTAGACGCATGCTATACAAGTGGAAGGGAGATTCGCATGGTATGGTTGACAGGGCAAAGGCCATCATGGTAGCGATGGGTTACAGCCAGGTAGAGGGAGTATACTACTTTGAGACGTTTGCCCCTACGGTCTCTGCTACCTCTAACAGGTTGGTAGCGGCGATGGCGTGTAAGCTAGACTGGGACCTGAGGCACTTAGATGCAGACCAGGCTTTCATCCAGTCTGAGTTGGACACCGATGTCTACTTACGTCTGCCCATCGGTTGTGGATCAGTATCTGGTAAGGTGGTGCTTCTCAACAAAGCCCTTTACGGCTTGTAGCAGAGTGGTCGAGCGTGGTATCAGCTGTTGTCGTCAACCCTGGTAGAGTGTGGTTTCGAGCAATGCGTGGTAGATCCCTATGTGTTTCGTTTGGTAGTTGCTGGGGACGTTGTGGCGATGATGGTCGTCCATGTGGACGACATCAAGATTGCAGCTACTGAGGTGGTAACTGAAGTAGTGGTCAGTACCCTCAACCAGAGATTTACCACCGAACATCTCGGGGAGGTAGAATGGTACATGTGCAGTGAGTACAAGAGGGACCGGGAGAAAGGTACTTTGGAGATTACGCAGACTCAGTTTATTCGGAGTGTACTAAATCGTTTTGGTGTCTCGAAGTCTAGCCCCATCCCCGCTACCCCTTCCTTGGACCTCAGGCCCTTACGCGAGGAGGAAACTGTGGTGGATGTACCGTTCCGTGAGATCGTGGGGAGCCTGATGTGGATCGTGGGAACCAGACCAGACCCGATATCGCAAATGCGGTTCGGGCAATCACACGATCTTCACACGACCCCAAGCCGATTCACTACAAGGCGACACAGAAGATTTTCGAGTATCTGAATGCCACGCCGGAGTTAGGGTTAACTTTCCGGCGGGATATCGAGGTGGGTTCTGTTCAGATGGAGTTTGGTTTGGAGACGTACGTGGACGCAGACTACGCCCATAAGGCGGAGGACAGGTGTTCCGTTTCTGGTGTTGCAGTTTGCTGCGGGGGTACGGAAGACGGTTTATGCATTAAGGGGCCGCACTCTGATGGTCTTACCTGATCGCCCATAAGGTTTGACCAATCACAGATCTATTTGTTATTTTTTGTCCAATAACCATCATCTGAAATTGGGGCTCCCATAAGGGTCCCCATAAGGGTTGACCATTCAGCAGCACCATACGCGCGGCGCGATTACCACAGCAGCGCGGCGCGATTACCAGCAGCTACATCCCGACCACAGCTCTGAGCTCTGAGGCTCCTCCGAGGTAAGCTCGAAAGCTGCGAGGTATTCGCTATGCCCGGGCAGACTCAAGTCGACTGC
>MEHQ01002728.1:0-15915 GCA_008828725.1 Saccharina japonica
ACACCTATCTTAACGCCTGGTTTTGTAAAAACTCGCATGGCACACATCACGGGAGGAATGCTTGCACTCAGAAGCGTAACGGGGTTCCATTGTTTTGTTTGTCTTTATTCAGGACCCACCCATTATTTTCAGTAGTTTTGTTTTTCAAATCAGTAACCTCGCACGCTACATTTAGGTTCTTTCTTTTTCCACGGCCTTGCTAATGTTTTGCTGACTAAATCAACGGTTTTGTACCGTATGTTCTCTTGCGTCTTGTCGTTTGCTACATGATTTATTTGATGATTAATGACAGCTCGCCTATATTCTCTTGCGTCTTGTCGTTTGCTACAATATTTATTTGATTTTAATGACAGCTCGCCAATCTCGAGGTGGGGGGCACGAAGGGAAAGGTCCTCACGACATCGGTCGCCCAGATCCACGCCGACTTCGGACTAGCCGTCGACGCCGTCAAGAAGGTCGACTACGATGTCATGAACCTGGACGAGGCGGCCGCTTTCGAGACAAACTTCCAGGCTTTTAGGTGCCCGAGATCTTCCACACTAGTCGTACTGCACTCATGTACCTCGGACAGATTATTTTCAGATAATCGATTCCCACTTGATGATCTAGATCTTCCAGCGGCGGCAGGTATCTGCGTTGGACTGGTGCTACGGTATAGAGGGGGCATATACTATATGCCCCCTTTTCACTACGGTAGAGAGGGGGCATATACTATATACCGCAATTTTCACTACTGTGTATACCCCCATTTTGACTACGGTAGAAAGGGGGTATATAGTATATACCCCAGTTGTCACTACGATTTGTAAGTCTTCGGTACTAATGGGGCCTTCTTGGTCGTTGTCCTGCTCTCTCACACGCGCCGTTTGACACCACACAGTATATCGGTGAAGATCCCGGAGAGGTCGTCCTCTGATAAGCTTCCTGGCTTTGTTCAATTGAAATCAGTTTCCTCTTTTTTTTTTCAAATCTTCCTCCTGTTATGTTTTCAACAAAAAAGAACACCAAACTAATTTTAAACGTTCGTCGACAAATAACGTCACCCTTTACGAGTACCGGTATCGTAGTCAATTCCTCCCTCTCTCTCACACGTTGCCACCCACCCTGTCCGTTTGACGCCACTACTTAAGGATGTCGGTGAAGAGCTTGGAGAGGCGGTTGGCGTCCGTCCTCAACCAGGCGTTCGACGACTGCCTTAACCTGAGGGGCCGCTTCCGCCTGCTCGACTGCTTCTCCGACTTGGTCTACCGCCCGGCAATCGCCGAAGAGCTGCAGCGAAAGCACGTCACGATGGTTCAAGACTTCGCCGCCGAAGTGGGCCTGGTGATGCAGGTAAATTATAGAGTTTCCAAACCTATATATATACTTATATACGCCGGTCGCTCCGGTGGTCTAACAGGTAGCCACGAGGCCTGTAAGGTTGGAGGTCGAGGGTTCGAGTCTCCATATGGAAAATTATTCTCAAATGACACCAACCGTCGAGAGCGCATATTATAGGGTGGATATACCACAATGCGACGAGCGTTGACGAGGCAAGAAAATGCTGAAATCTTCTCGCGATAACAAATCAGGGCAAGAACCATAGTGGGGGAGGAGGGAGAAGACCCTACTTTGTTACCCCGGATCTGAGATACGATTAGGAAGGAGAGAGAAAGGAAGGGCGAAGATAATACATCGGATGAAAAAAACAAAAAACAGTACGTGTATACTTTTATGTGCGGCAGAGATGGACGCGGTGCAGACGTGGACTACTATACCTCGATGCAGACTATGACAGGGATACATAGCACCTAATATTGTGCGTTTTGGTTTACGAGGTTCGTCACTTAAGGCAGCGGAAAATAATCCCGTCGCGCAGGTGCAACACTTTGTCGCTCGAGTGTGGGCACGGTGATGCAAGGTCAGGCAGCACGCGACGACAATAGGGTTGCAGAAGAGCCTACCTACGTACGTTAGTCTGGGGTTCCTCCATTAATGAGCTTCTTGGTGTTCCAACGATAAGGCGTATGCCTTACAGGGCACACGCCTTAGAAGGCATGCGCCTTGTTGAGTAGAGTTGCTCCTGCTCCTCAGTTAAGGATCCCCGGCAGTCCGAAAAGTGTTTGGTTGTGGCCAAAAAGTTCTAGATAAATTTGCTACGACCCCGCCCATTGTGCAACGCGTCGTCCGTGAGGTGTTCCATGCGTGTACGTTAATGTGTGGCGGCATGGACGATGGCGTGAACCCGTACTTGTTGTGTTCCCCGATGTATGCTGTGACGTGGGTAACATATACTACCGAATGCGTTTATCGGAGGCTCTCGCCGAGCTTGAGGGGGGTCATACATACTACTATTTAGCACACCTCACGGAAAACAACCTGAACGTTTGAGAAATTAAATCGAAAGAACAGTCATTCATGGTCTCATGGCCTAGAATATGGCATGGTTGACAAAAGCGCTGCAACATTGTCAAATGGCGAACATACCCCCCCCCCGACGACATTCCACCCACGGCAGGTAGTTTCTCAGTTCAGGAGCGCTCCGGCCAATGATAACTGTTTGGGCGCAAACGTTCGACACCCCCCTCCCACTCGAAACGTTTCTGGTAGATCGCCGGCTGCTTTCGTGGACACTGCTCACCGCCATTGAGCACATAAAACACCCCTTACTGAGGCTACGGTAGGGGGCGTGAATACTGTATACCCCCCCCCCCCCTCACGCCAAGAATGACCTGAAAATATGTATTGGCGCAGCGTAGCAAAACATTCCCCCGTGGCGATGCAACACCGCGAAACCGAAGCCAACGGGCATACATGTTGAGAACGCACCCGCATTGGAGTGCCTGATAGTAGTCCTCGGCTGAGTGCCTCTGTGCCGGACGGATGCTACGGTAGAGGTGGCCCATGTTTTTGCCTTCTGGGGGTGGTCAGTTGATTCTAGTATATGAGCTCTATACCCCACCCAAAATAACTGGTTTCGGAGGAGGGAACTAAAAGTGTCACCCGACGAACAATCCCATGGTCCCAGTGACACAACGATGAGATTCAGACGATTTTGGGTTAAGGAGCCCCGTCTTCCCGATTACTTTTCAGCCAAAAAAAGGTATACCCTACACCTCTACGTTTCAGCCAACAAAAGGTATACCCTACACCCCAAAACTGCTGCCTCTATCGTAGCACGCGTCAGCGCGTGCAAAAAAACAAAATACTTGAAAAAAAATGACCCCCCTACCGAAGAAAAACATACCTGATCCCAATTCCACCCCAAAAATACCTTTCCGATCTACTGCCTTTCGTTCTTGTTTTCGTTTTTGTTTCGCCCGTGTTTGATTTTTTGTTTGTTTTTCATTCAAAAAGTTGTTCGCGAAGCACAAGGACAACCCGCCTATCGCCCACAACCTTCCCCCCTTCGCCGGAGCTTTGACGTGGTCCAAGGGCCTGCTCGAGCGGGTTTCCATGCCCATGGCCAAGATTTCCAGCTTCGATAAGAAGGTATGCAGACATGGAGTAGCCATTTTTGTTTTTAAATGTTTGACCCGTCCCATTATACTATACTATACTATAGTATACTACTTCGTATAGGCTCATAATGTTTTTTCTGCGCGGTTGAGTTTCCTTAAGTTAGCATGATCACTTTATCGGGCCAACGTACCGCGTCTAAAAATGGAGAAGCCTTGTGCTTTTTTTTGTTTTGCTTTTTGACCCGCCCCAAGGTAGGAGTATTACTTGATTATAGTATAGTATACTGTAGTATAGTATAGGCTCATGATTTTATTTTTTGTGAGGTGTTGAGCTTCCTCAAGTGAATAAATAGCATGCCTTTTTTATGGGCCTACGTAACGCACGCAAATGTTGGCCAGTTTTCGCGAGCAAACTTCTTCCGAGATATTGAGCCCCTTACGTGAACAATAGCGCAGGAAAGAAGGCACTAGCCACTCCTACCGTGACATTGCTCATCACGTGCATCGCGTTGCATCCTCTGCCCGCATCGCACGTGGTGCCAGGTGAGGGGAGGTATCTTCTCGCCAATTGATTTTAAATCTATGTATGCACGCGTTTCATTTTCTTGACCCGACAAATACTCCAACGGCTTACGACCGTTTACCATGAAAATACCGACACAAAAAATGTAACTGAACATGAACAGTCGAACGTTGGGCCAGTTCCTCAGATATGGAGGCCTATCTCAGTCATAAATTATTTCACCCAAACATCTGCGCCCCTTGGTACAGCTGTAGCTTAGAACGCTTTTTGTTTTTTACATTGTACACATGTACAGGTGCTGGCGACTGAAGAAGCACGCGATCTAGCGAAGGCGTACGATCTTCTCGTGGGACAGCTTGCCGACTTCGAGAACGAGAAGATAAAGGTAATTTCCCTTGCGCCTTAGGGGTACCGTACCGCGTTTTGGCAAAAATATTTGCTGTACCGTTTGTTGCGCCTTAACCCATTCAGAACTGGGAACATTATCCAACACAAATTCCAAGTAGTTTGTCCCCAATTACGTGGGGACAGTTCGTCAGGGGTCAACACAAACTCGTCGGAATGCCATTCGTTTTGTTGAAAAAATACGTTTTGTATACCTATAGGCTATAATGGGATTGTTCATATAGCACGAAGTACAACACCAAGAGTTTAGTAACAGTTGCACTTACCCATCGTCACTCTTCATGCGACTCGCCCGACACCTCACGTTTCGCTTCGCGCTTGGTTCAAACAATGTCTTCCTGGTCGGTGAAAACCCAACGTGCTCCGTCCCGGCATTGTAGGGATGCGAGGGCCCATGGTCATAAGACTACGGCTATGCACGACATGAGTACCCCCCCCCCCCCTCGTCCACGAAACAAACTAGTTTTTGAGGCGCGATATCGTGGTTGCCAACGTACTCTCGTCAAGATTCGCGAGGTAGAAGTGCTTTTCTTCGTCCATTATTTTCGCTCCTATCTTTCGACGTTCCTTCTTGCGGCTGGCATGTTGGGGGTAAGACGAACGGTAAACGCAAACGAACGGTAAACCGCAAAATTGATCCTACCGTAGATATTTCCGGGGTTCCTATTAAACAGGACTTACCACTCCGAGCGTAAACATAAGGACCGCTGGATATTGATAATCATGTTTAAACGGTCCTTATATTTGCGCCCAGAGTGCCAAAAAAACTCGTACGATATATTTCCCTGTTTTCACGAACAGTATTTGCTGTTATTTACTATGCCCCCCCTGTAATAGTGGTTGGGGGGTTTCTTTGAGCCTTAACGCCTTGGAAGACCCTAGTTCGGGTTAGCACGTATTTGTTTCTGAGTCTCCTCGCTTGCGGAGCGCTCGTACCGTCCCCCCTCCATACCAACTTTAGATCAAAAGTGGACACATAAGCCCGGCATATGGCATATAGGTATAACGCCACGGTACGCGTGTGTAAGCAGAAACGGCACATTTCGAGGCAAATACTGCCATTGAATAGGCGGGTAAGGGTGGATGGAATTCTTTGATTCATGAATTGATCGATTACTAAGAGGGCCAGACAAGTGTAACCTCTACCGGGAAAGGAAGAACTCCCCACCCCCCCCGCAGAACTCCAGACGACGTTCAAAGACACTGTACGAGGTTCCGTTCGTGAAGTTAACGCGATCCTCTTCGCTCGGGACATTGATGTGCTGGCAAGGCAAGGTAGAGGTCTGAGAACCGTTCGTCCGTGCGTCCCCGCGTCTTCTGTTGATGTACATATATTTATATATCTCTCTCGCGTCTACGGGAGCAGGACGTCGCGCGAGATACGGCATTCAAACACTAGTTTTATAATATATATATATTTGCGTAGATGTCCGTTGGGGTATGTGCTTCGGTATAATCGAGACCCTCCACACCACGAAGCTTATTCCAAACTACAGTAGTTCGTCAATATACATATATATGTGTTGTCTCATGAAGTGTTTCCCACGTACACATCGCGTGTGCCGCGGCCGTTCAGGCATGGGGAGCCGGAATCCAATCTTCTATCGAGATGAAGCTCAAGAACCCCCTCCTCTCCCGGGAACCCGACAGGTAAACGAAAAATGCCGTACGAAACCCCTGAGAGGTGCTACACAATAGGGGTATGTATGTAGCATTTGTTTGCCGTATGAGGCAAATATTTCTGACTATGCCCCTTAACCGTGATATTTTCATCGAGTTGTGCTTTTTGGGGGTGGAGTATATAGAGCTCTTATACTATAATCAAGCGATATGAGCCTCCGAAAATAATGGCGCTACTGTAGCACGCGCCCCCTCCAGAACAGCAGGCCCGTTTCTGGGCACAAAACAAAACGTAGAATATTTATGTAGCGTTTGTTGTGCAACGGACGCATCCCACCGGTTAGCATGATACTTTAAGGTACTACTGTAGTGCTGTTGTGTTAGGGCTAGCGCATACAGCGCATACAACCCATACAGGGCATACCGTACATACGGCGCATACATCACATACAGGGCATACCGCGCATACAGCGCCCTACAGCGCACACAGGGCATACAGTGCATACAGTGCATACAGCGCATGCAGCGCATACATCGCATACATATCTTGGTGGGGTTAGGCGAACGAAACTTCTTCGTAGTCCTGTTTATGTTGAGCGCGTCATGTGAGGCGCTCAGAAAATAAGCCACCCTCCCCTAAGGTGGCAAAAGGTTCTAAACAGTTATTCGTAGCCCTTTTAGTTGCTGCACTGCTGCCGCTACCTAAACACATATATCAGTCCAATTCCAAGTGGGTTTTGGTCTCTATATAAGACCTAAACAGGGTAAGGGAATACCTACGCCAGCGCATACCTAAACATACCAGGACGAAAAAGCCAAACACGTAACCTCAACTGCAAGAGCGTTTCTGGGCACTGATTACATGCAAAATACTACTCGGGACCTACGGTTTACGCGAAAACCTACCTGGTAAATATTTTCCTGTTTTTACTACGTAACACGGTTTGGTCCTAGGACCTACGGTTTAAGCGAAAACTTACCTGGTATATGTTTTCCTACTTTTACCAACACAATTTGGTCCTATTTACTATGGTCCCCCGAAACACGAGTCGCACATTGACAGATGGCAAGTGGAACACTACGATCGTAACAGGATGCAATACGTAATGATGCGTGCTACGGTAGAGGTAGCACTTCTTGGCTGAATCGTTTTCTGAACGACCGGGCTCCTTAACCCAAACTCGTCGGACTTTTCATTATTATGACGAAATATGTTTCAGAGTATACTTCGGTCATGAGATTTCTCATCCGGCAGCACTTTTACTTTCCTTCAAAATCATTTTTTTCGGTGGGGTACATATGACGCTCCTTCAGTGAGGAGCTCAGAAAAAAAAACATGGTGCACCTCTATCGTAGCCTGCGTCATGTGTGCACGTTCACTTCGACCTCCCTCATTGTTGTGCAATTTTGTTTTTCAATCTTTTTGCTGAAACGTTTTCTAGATGACGGGGGGCTCCTTAACCCGAACCCGTCCGAATTTAATTCTTGTGTTTGCAATATTTTCGTTTTTTTTACTTAGACCATGGGATCGTTCATCGTGTACGAGTAACACTTTGACGTTTCTCCAAAATCAGTTTTTGACTTTCACGATTAGCATAGAGCTCCTTAAGCGAGGAGCCACAAGAACGGAATTGTTGCACCTCTACCGTACGTAGCGCACCCTTAACCTTTCCTTGGCCCCTCTCCGTTTTTACGCGTTTCTTTTTCGAACGGGCCTTCTTCCCTTCCGAACAGGAAGCTACACCACGTTAACTCCTTGACCCCTCTCTCGATGTTGAACGCTTTTCTCTTTCGAGTGCATGTGCTTTCCCTTTCCGATTAGGATGCTATGTACACGTTAACGTTGTTGTGCGTTTGTTTCTTGCGAACGCGTGTTGACCCCTTTTCCAAATAGGATGCTGCGCATGCGTCGACTTAGACCCTCTCATTGTTGTGCGCTTTTGCGTTCCAGTGCGTTGCTTCCCTTTCAAATAGGATGCCATGCATGTATATGTACAAGGGCAACTCCGACCGCGCTGAATTATTTGTGTGCCTTTTCCCCCTTTCGAATGCGTTCTGTTTCTCCCTTCCAAACGTCGAACAGGATGCTGCACGTGAACTTCGACCCTCTCATTGTTCGCCTCTTGCGAGAGGTGAAGTACTTCTTGCTTCTGGGACTGAGGGTACCGGAGTCGGCGCTTGAGGTCTTCAGCAGGGGAGAGGTGACAAGCAGATCAGACGCGTGCTACGATATCATCGTAGGGGTTCGTAGTATATGTTGGCCGAACTGCAGTATTTCTGACTGACTGTTACCGAGGATTGCTGACTGTTACTGACTGCCTTGGCATGTGGCCCCCCGTAACAGTAACTCCCAGCCGACAGTGTTGGCGCAGGATCGTTACAGGCGGGGGCATCCAGACGTGCGTCGTCTTGATGCGCAAAACATTGGGATACTTGGGGGAACATGCGGATGCACGGATACCACGAAGTACTCACCGCTGTGGTGTTGTGTTACCGTTCGTTCCTCAGTCGACCGCGCGGCTCCTCCTACAAAATTGATCGCGGGAGCTTTTCCGAAGGCCAATGTCTGTATTACTCGATCCGCTTGATGACATCGGACGCGACGAAGAAGAACATGCCACCTAAACGTTCGGAAACCCTCCGTTTTACTCCTCTTTTTAGCCACCCTACGACGGCCTCCATACTCTGGGAAACCCTCCCTTTTCGCACTCTTTCTTCTTCGCTCTTGACATTATAACCTCGCTGGTGTTTAAGCTGTTCTGCAGACACATGTGGGAGACCTTAACTTGATCGTCCAGATGCACAGCAATGATAAACACGCTATACGTACCCAGGCCAACCCTTCCTCTTCCTCCTCCCGCTCGTGACAATACAAGCTCAACGACAGCCATGTCCCGCAGGCTAACACGCGTAACGTCGACTTGATCGCCCATGCGTTTGACAGCGATAACCCCCCCCCCCGCTTGTATAAATGGAGGACCCCCCCCCCCCCGTTGCTCTTCCTTTCTTTCGTTTTTCTATAATGGAACATCTCGACGGTACGTACAGCTGTTCCGAAGGCACATGGGAAACCTCGACCTGATCGTTCAGATGCACAACAACGTCGAGCTCACCCTGCTCCCAGTGGAGAGACCTCTCCTGCAGCTGCAACTGGTGAGGCGGTCCCGCGGTACGAGAGGTCTTCCTGTCACACTTTTGTTTTGTTTTGTTGTTTGCCTCATGAGACAGATGGTTCTTATCCCACAATACCACTCTGCTCCGAAGCATAAGCACCGTTTTTGTTGAGCATTAATGTTTAAAAATGTTATTACATTCTTGGACATAGTTGAATATATACCTCTATATATCTATATCCACATCATATATATATATGTATATGTATCGTTGGGACATCCATTCTGTAGTCTACACGTACAAGTAGTAGTGTTACATTTTCGTAATTTGCCTACTACGTAGACTTCGGGATTATCCGTCGGGTTTGCACTCTTGGCTTTTTTTGTGAAGTATATAGGTATTATACTACGATCAAGTATAGCAAACAATCTCCAACGAATTAGAGGCCACCTCCAGAAGGCAATCAAACGCGCGTCTGGTTGGTGAATAAAACGCGCCTCTTGCACAACGTAGCGTCACGCCGGAGGGGGGGGGGGGGGTAATGCCGGGAGTGTCAGCAAAACATTTCCCCAACATTCCCGTCCCCACTCACTGATTGGTGGCTGGATCACCAGCAGCTAAACTTAATCGTTCCGTGCCAGGTATACGTGGGAGCGTAGGCTGTTACTGGATCCCGTGGCACAGCAAGTAGCAGTGGTGTTGGCGGCAAATAACGGTAAAGTATCAGACGAAAACCAAGTTTGATGGGATATATATTGAAACCAAAACGATACTGCTCGAAATGTCTCTTTTCCCGCCAAAACGGTGCCGCTGCTCACAATAGGAGCGGATCGAGCAGCTGCTGGCCCAAGGGATGGGTGGAGAGCGCAAAAAGCAAAACGCGGTAGAGGTGAAGGCGGCGGCGGCGCCGGCAGCAACAACATCCAAAAAGGGTCTCGGCGGAAAAGGTGCATACGATAGAGGCAGCAGTTTGTTTTGGCCAAACCCTTTCCTGACTGGCGGGGTTTCTTGTCTGAGGAACTCGTACCCAATAAGGCATACCCGGTACGCCTTATAAGGCATACGCCTTATTGTCGGAACACCATATCATATTTGTGTTTTACATGTTGTTTGTCGTATGCCTACTTAAGGCCATCACATCCGGTCGCGCTTTCATGTCTTCTCAAAGATGATATTGTTCCTTACAAATAGTATAGAGCTCCTAAAGTGGAAGCCGAACTCGTACCCAACAATGCATACGCCTTATAAGGCAAACGACTTAATGTCCGAACACCATATTTGTATTTTACATGTTTGTTGGTCGTATGTCTACTTAAGGCCATCACACCCGGTTGCGCTTTCATGTCTCCTCAAAGATGATATTCTTCCTTACAAATATCATAGAGCTCCTAACGTGTTACACGTGCACCGCAGAAAACTGATACGACCCAATAGGTTCACTGCCGCGTTCGGGCTCCTCGGGCGAGTGGCTCCTAACCTCGCTCAAAATCTTGATTCGGTTGTGACAGTGCAACACATAATCCAGCCCATGGCGGATGAATACACTACCACCACAATGAATCGAAAACCCGAACATCAAAACGAAAGGCAGCAAACGAAAACAGTAAGCCACTCGGCCGAAGTGGCTCCGAGCTGCTACTGACTCGTCTCACGGGAGGTAGGGGTTTAAGTTAGTATGTGCCTTCTGTGGCAAGATGTTGTCACTGGGACCGGTTGAGCTCGTCAAATGAACAACTACCGGTTAATATATAGTGCGACAATTTTACTATTCAAAACTCGACACGAGTCGACGAGAGAAGATAATGCTGAAGTCTTCCCGCGACAAAATGGAAGGGGACGTGCCGTAGTGGGGAGGGAGGAGAATAGCCTACTTGGTGACCCCGGATCCGAGTTACGACTAAAGAGGCAGAGAGAAAAGAAGGGCGAATATAATTAATGGGATGACAAAAAAGAAGAAGAAAACGTAGCCTGTCTTTTTGTCCGGACTACGTAGACAGCATGGAAAATTCGATCGGGATACGCCAACCATGTTTGCCGAAGGAGTCATGTTTCGGGTGAGAGATACTAATGGAATTTATCATGTGAGAAGCCCGGAGAATAAGCCACTGTCCCTAAAAGGCATTGCACTCCTACGGTAGCCTTGGTCGGAAACAAAAAAGAGGGAGGCAACAATAAGAAGAAAAGGAGATGCTGCATGCTATACTAACACTGATACCTCACTGCCTTTGCGACACGTCACCATCGTCTCCGTTTGAAACAAACCCCTTAGCATGCATACCTGGCGCCGGGTACGTACGTAGCCAATATTGTTTTGCAGCTGTTATAAGTACTAAAAAACGGGGCTGGGAAACACGCCGGCGGTCATATACACATAAGTCACCGTACGGCCACGCCTTCCCCCGGGTCGTGACGAAAACAGCCCCGATATGCTTTGCACGAACCGCGAAGAAAGATGGAGCACACTGTTTTTGAACCCAAGAATACAAGCTTCGTGGCAACACGACGTGACGCTGAACGATGGCACGGAAGGGATGGGGCCTTTTCTTTTCCTGAGCTCAGATAATAAGGCGCTACCCCTAAAAGGCATTGGAACCTTTACCCGCGTGAGGAGCTAGCGCAACACCCCAACCCCGAAACCGGATGCCTTCGAACAAGTGTTTTTCACGCAACCCGACAAGCGATACGCACAAGTAGTCTTCTTACGGAGGACCATAGTAAATGGGACCAACTATTGTCAGTAAACATAGGTAAATATATTGGCTTTTGCGTGTACCGTAGGGCCTCCCCCCGAAAAAGAAACAGTATTACCATGCCTACTACTGCAGTAAGAGTGTGATTTTTTTATGTTTTTTATTTTGTATCCCATTTATTATCTTCACCCATGCCTTTCTCTCCTTCTTAGTCGTAACTCGCATCCTTACGTAAGCTCTACTGCCCCCCCACCCCCCACTTCGGTTCATGCCCTGGATTGTTTTTTGCGAGAGTGCTTCAGCCTTTTCTTTCCCTCGTCGACTCGCATCGAACTGCGCCTGTACGGGTTATCATGAAAACCTTTGTTTTGGCAATACGAAAGTTATATTTCCCCCCGAGGAGCTTAACCCGTCAGGAAATGTGGAGCCATACAGCAGAGCGACGCCTTTTAGTGTGGCCAAGTTACACGTGAACACCCGCATACATATATATATATGCCGTCGCGTTTTGTGTAACGCTTTCGCGAAACGTTTTTTTTTTTTTTTTTTGCGTGTGCGCGTTCGTTCACCTTGATAAAGTTGGACTGCACCGGTAACAATGCACTTCCTGACGGAAATATTTTCGGACCGACGAGAAAACTCGTCAACTTTAAGGAAACACTCAATGATCCCCCTGGAACTCCCGTTGCGTTATTCACACAAAGCACTAGTAGTATTTGTCCTTGCCAGCCTCGATCGCCCACAAGCGCCTCCGACAGCAGTAGCAGGAGTGAAAACAAAGAGCCCCCACGCAAACCGCCTAACGCACCTTCTGGTATCTACGTCTGGGGTTGAGCTTCCAGCTATCCCAGTCTGATGCCCTTTACTCGTTGCCTGTCATCGTTTGCGGTATGTGCCTATATACGCCATTTGGGGTGAAACCCCCTACGTGGCTTCAAGTCAGAGTGGTTCACTCACTGTTAGTACTAACTCCTCGAATATGAGGAGCCTGAAACAACGCTGGATGCTATCTCTACCTCCCTACCCGTGGAGAGCCACGATAGAGACGGCACATTTTTCTCCTATCAGATATCACGGGGAGGGCCATAGTAAATAGGACCAAATATTGTCAGTAAAAACAGTCAATTATATAGGTTTTTGAGTTGTACCGTAGGTCCTATTTACTATGGGTTTCCCCGAAATGACCTATGTTCTCAATGACGGGGCTGCTTAACCCAAAAATGTCGGAATTTAATATAATCAAATTTCCGATTTTTTTTGTTTTAGAGGATGCGTCCTTTTTTGTCGTTTTGCAGTGTATCCTCGTATGCTTTTGCGTATACCATTACGGGGGACCATAGTAAACACTAGTAAATAGGACCTACGGTACACGCGAAAGCCTACATATTTCACTTATATTTTGTCCCGTAATACTTATATTTTGGGGTGGGCTAATGTAGTAAATAGGACCTACGGTACACGCGAAAGCCTACATATTTCCCCTATTTTTACTAACAAAGTTTTGTCCCGTAATACAAGCCCCATGGGATGACTGGTGCTACGGTAGGGGGGTCGCTTTTAAGTCTATTATTTTCAGCGGATGAGAGCCGATTCGCCGAGTGACCACCATATTTCTTCGCGATTCTTCAAGTTGTAACGCTTTACGTTTTCGGGATATGCCCCACCATGGTATGCTTGCTACTCTGCGACAACAAACTATTCCTGCGTCCAGTTTTGAGCGAGGTACAGAGCCACTCGCCCGAGTGGAGTAAACGTGGTAGTGAAAAGCAGACTACCCCCCCTGCCGTAGCACCAGTCGGATTGAGTATTCATCGGGTCGCACTTTTAGTTTAGTCTTGTTAATATGTTTTTTTTGGGGGGTGGCTTACTTAATAATTACTTGCTACTTGTATTTATAATGGGTGAACCCCCCCCGCCCCCAACAGCTGCGAGATCGAACATTTCCGTCGAAATTCATCTTTTCAAGCTCGAGTGTGATACTTCCATCGCTTGTGTTTACGGGTTTTACAATATACCACACTGTACGAAAATATAAGCACCTTTTGTACATTAATATTCAATGAAAAATACTATAATTGTTACGTACAGAGTAGTAGAGCCCCTCGAACGACAACCCTCAGTAGCTGTACCCCCCCCCCTACCTTCTGCGACCCCCCCCCTTTTGTTGGTTTTCGTTAGCTGCGATTCGGCCACGACCTCGGCAAAGTACACAACAGCAGTTTCTTCCTGACCTCTCTCTCCTTGTCCCCATGTCTTGCCAACCAGGAGCGAGCAAGAAAGCCAACAGCTCAAACGCCGCGGGGAAAAGAGGGCCTGCTGGCGGAGGCGGTGGCGGCGGGGGGGGTGGGGGGAACGGCAAGGGCGGGGCGGCATCGGCAGCGTCGGTGGTGCCCACGCAGACTCTCAACTGGCGCAGCACGGGGATCGACGCCTTCATCGCGGAAGCAATGACCGAGGTACGCACTCATGCTACGATAGAGGTATAGGATACCGTTTTTTGGCTAAACTCTCTCCTGAAATGACGGGGGGGGAGGGGCTCCATAACCCGTACTCGTCCTATTCCCAACCTCGTGCATCGAAGACTGTTTCTGTTTATGCTTGGCGCCATGGGATTGTATAATCAGGCACCTCTTATATTTTACTCCAAAAATCATTGTTTAGACTACTGCGGGTATACAGCTCCTCAAGTGAACGTACCACTCTCAGGAAATGTACTGCATGCAGGTGCGAACCTCTACCGTAGCGTAAATCCATGAGGTATGATGGTACATTGGTAGCTTTCCCCCTTTCACGCGTGCCACGACAGAGGTCGTAGCGCTTTCCGGCCTAGCATTTTCTGAGCATTTTCTGATAAGTTTCTCACTATTTACTGAGCTCCTCAGGTGAGGGAGTACCCGGTATCCCCATTTATGCTACAAGGTTATTCGGTTGCACCTGATCATCGCGTTAAGACACGGAAGTTTATCAAAATACATTCTTGGGGAAAATCAGGCGCCTACGTACCCCTTGGCAGATCTGCCGTTACCGTCTACATGCTTAAAAAGAGCTGAGCGGCTAGTTTTTTTTTTATAACAAGGGACGCTCACAAGTCGGATATCGTGCGACAATTGTGCAATGCAGGGGGCCCGCAAAGAAAACGATCAACAATGGAAAACCAAAAAAACAAATGGCGAAGCTGCTAGATTACAAGGAACGTGGGTACGAAGTTGGGCGTCGTTCTTCGGTGATACGGTTTTTGTTTTGCTTGCTTTTAGTATAGCCTAACCCGCTCTTCACCCGAGGACCTAACGAGCACATCTTCATCCGAATGTGCATTGAATACAATTTATTTGCAAGCCCAAAACAAGCCCGTTTTGATTCCTACGGGATTCGCATTTCACACTCTAATTTTGCAAGCCCGCTTGTATTGTGTATCGGGCTTAGCTTGCGCTATTTTACTCACAGGTCGGTTCTTGGGTGACTTACTAATAGTATGGATATTAGAGCGCCGCCCCTACCGTGTCCGTACAGAACCAGCTCTACAGGTGAAAGGTGGACCAATGCCCTTCTAGGAGGTGGCCTCTTTAACGTTCCGAGCTGGTCGCACATAAGGAGCTAAAATATCTCCCCCCCCAAACATGGCTTTCGAAAAACGATATTTCGCGCAACTCGTGACCCACAACAAATATGAACTACCATAGTTGAAAAAAAAGGATCTCATCAGCCGGTAGGTTTGCTCACATTGAAGAGTTCATTCGTCATAAATTGTTGCCTCAGAAATACAAAAGAAGAAGAGTGTAACCCCTAAGGTCCTCACATGAGTATTTCAATACCCCATACGCACCCGACACTTGGACGTCGAACAAGTTTGTTCGTGCTCTCCGACCAACCCTTGTATGTACGTATGAGCTGACCCTAAAAACCAAAATGCCAGGTATACTATATGTGATAAAACTATCATGCTAACCGGTGGTCGCTCACTTGGAGGAGCTAAACCGCTCACAGTAGTTTCGGGCCCTAAAAAATGTGTTTGGTTTTTAAAATCTCACAAGGTGAAAGAGCTGAGCGAAACGCTCGCTGGCATGAAGGGGAACCTGAAACGGCTGGAGGGCATGATGCGGACGTGGGCCTCTCAGCCGCTGTT
>MEHQ01002052.1:0-43829 GCA_008828725.1 Saccharina japonica
CAAAACTGAAACCAATAAAACACATGAAATAAAGAAGAAAATAAACGACCGAAGGCCGCCCACCTCACCTGCTTCACGTTACTGAGGGGGGGGAGGCCTGGCGGGGGTCCGGCACCGACCGGTACAGCTACCGACGGAGACGCCGTGACCGAAGACGAGAACCCCGGTGGCTTGGAACCCTGTCGCCAATGTTTTTCGTTCAAAAACAAAACGCATCATAATATACAAAGGAAAAAAATAAGGGGCCGTGTGTGCTTGAGGCGAGGATAGAGCGTGTCCATAACGTACATATACAGTAGCAAACCTGGAAAGAGAGGAACCGGAGAGGGAAAAGCCAAGCTATAATATGTTTGATCATGAAGGTATTGAATATCAACATCGTTTTTTCTTTTATCGGTATCGTTCGAAATCCCCAACACTATGACCAACGCAACCAACCGATGAGTCCAACTCAACAAAACCCAACCCACGACACTCGACCCCGTCAACCCACCCACCCACCTGTGTATCTACTGGGGACGTGGCAGTGTCTTTGGTGCCCCAGCCCATGTTTGAACCGGACCACCCGTTCCCTCCGCCAGTGCCGACCGATGCCGTCGTCTGCAAAAAAAAAGTGTTGCAGTAGAGGATACAACAGCACGCATAAATAGATAAATACCATGGTACCAAATGCGTTACACCATTAGGTCCATTTACATTACATGCAACAGCAGTAGTACGCAGGTTAAAACCGATATAGCAGGTTTACATGCACACTAGCTTGTAGGTGACATACAACAGCAGCAGCAGGTTACATGCATACTCGTGTACACACATATATATATATATACTTCGTATGAACTGCTGTACAGCAGTGCGCATATACCCCGACTTGAAAGGGGAGTTGGATGATATACAGGTCGACTTAAAAGGGGAGTTGCATGATATGCAGGCCGACTTAAAAGGGGAGTTGCATGATATACAGGCCGAAAACATCTTTCTCAACCAAATACTATCTCTTATCTACAGCGGGAAACACATAGCTTTAGTGCAGGCGGGTCCAGCCGATTAGGCCCCTCTTTATTGTGCTGTTCTCTCAGCATGCCCTCTCTTAAATCGGGGTACCCACTGTACTACACTAATTGTAGGTTACGTCAGGTGCGGTGGGGGTAGGCGAGGTCGGGTGAGCTGGGAAAGGGTGGGCTGGGGTATACATATAGGGTGGGGGCATCTATCCAGGCTTGGTAAAGCACAAGCAACGGTGACAAAACCGAAGAGTGCAAGCAACATCGCCACAAAAACACCCGCAAAACAAAACAAAAACTCAAAAACGATAAACAATCGAGAGAACGATACACACACAACTAACATGAGAAAAACACAACAATAATCATTGTCACGGGAAAACCCAGGAACGAAAGCGAAAAACGCCAAAACCAACCCCTCCCCCCATCTCCATATTTACAGTAGTAACGCCCACCTGTGGCTGTTCGTCCGCCCCTCTCACATCCGGTACGCCAAAGGACAGCTGCCCAAAGCTCAAGAACGACTCGTCGTTGGCGATGGTGTCGCTCAAACCCCACTTGCCCATCTTCAGGCCCTCGCCGGGGGCGGAACCGCTTGAGTTCTGCCACATCCAGTAAGCCCAGCCGCACAGTAAAAAATGAGAACGAGAAACATGCACAATATGCATTGCACACAAATTCGAGATTAGTATGTGGTACAAGGGCTCCGCTCCGCGGGCGGCTGACGCCGCCCGCTACGCACGCGCAAGGAAAGGGGCAGAAGAGGCCCATGACGTATAGTGCAAGCAAAAGCACCGACTTGAAAATGCCAAGAGGTTCATGGTAAGAGAGGTTCATGGTGCACAGGGAAGAAACGGCGGACTTGACATGCATGCAAAACAATGTCATGCTCGGGATGCACATTAGCTCCATGCTCCAGGACAACAAAGAGGCTGTATGATCGAAAGAGAAAGCACAGCAACACGGCTCACAGCACGGCGCTGCGCTGCCTGCTGTGGTGGGTGCGATTTATGCCTTCGTGAGWATGGTGGTAGTACAACAACAACGAACGGTGGTATATATTACTTCGTACTTTGGATGTATGAAAGAGAAAGCACAGCACAGCTCGGTCGTCAAGTTGTGAAGTACGAAAAACAGGAAATCAACAAAACTGAAAAAGAAGACGTACACATTTGTACGTACGTACATATATACGTACCAGAAAGTATGTACTCGTAACTCGTACGTATTCGAAAAAAAGAAAAAAAATCCCATGGGGCCCATTGCGCCGCAAAAAACAATAAAAAAGTTTTGGCTTCTTTCGCGTTTTGTCAGCCTTGATGCTCCCCGTCCCTCCGCGATCACGTCGCCATCGATTCGGTCCGGGTCGAACTCTACTGCCTCTCTGCCCAGTGAGCCCCGTGGCCCGCCTCGCATGAAGCCCGGTGCTCACCGTGGCCCTCGTTCGCCTGCTCCATCATGAGGTGTTCAAATCGCCTGGTTCTCTCTCTGAAAAAAATAGGTGTTCCGATGAATAAGCACCGCTTGAATGTTCTTTTACAAAAATAAACGACCCTTATAACTCTGACATACTGGATTGATACAGCAAGCAGCAACGCAGACAAAGGCCCTTCATGCTTCCCTCGTGTCTCGGTGGACACGCCACGCCTATCATAGCCACGAAAAAGACGACCACGCTCCTTCTGACCCCCCCTCTACTGGCCGGCGCCCTCTCATACCCGCGATGGCGCCGGGCTCGCCCGCGCTGCCGTGCTGTCTGGGCACACACACGAAGCCAAAACTGGAAGAGGAAGAAGCCTCTCGACAACTAAAAAAGTATATATATGCTATAGGGAACAAAGAGAGGAGCAAGTAATGAACGGAGGCGGTGTTCGAAGTGGGAGCTCTGAGAGTGCAGGGATGAGGGATACCTGAGCCAGATATTAGTAAGTAAGTCTATATATATACGTATAAGACACGAACACGCCCTATTGAGACGGCCATACCAACATGAAACAAGATCTAAATATACACACGTATTATCACCGGGAATAATATTACACTAGACAGGCGAAATGAACATATAACTTTAGATAACACATATTATCGCGGGTACAAGACATAATTCTTACCACCACAGAGGTAGCCTTCGAGACGACCTCCTGTTGCTGCTGCTGCTGCTGCTGTTGCTGCTGTTGTTGCTGCTGTTGTTGCTGCTGCTGCTGCTGCTGTTGTTGCTGCTGCGCCTTCTGCTGCATGTGTAGCTGAGCGCCTGGCGCTGCGGCCGCCGTTGTCGCCGCCGCTGCCGCCGGTGACGCGGGCACCGACGAAGGCGTCGGCACCGCCACCGCCGCAGTCGCCGCCGCCGATGCGGCGGCAGCAGAAGCCGCCGCCGCGGCCGCGGCCGTGGCCGCCGCCCCCGCATCGCTTGCCTGCGGCGCAGGCTGCGCCGCGGCCGCACCAGCGGCCGCCGTTGCCGTAGGGCGCGCCACAGGCGACGGCGAGCTCATCGCGCTCACCGCCTGCGACACCGACGGAGACACCGCCACAGGCGATGCCGCCGCCACCTCCGCTACGCCCGCCATCGAGCTCTGCTGTCGGGGGGTCAATGGCGGCGTAGCCGCCACTGCCGCCGCCGCCGCTTCTGGCATCGGCGACGATGACTCGCCGGCCGTAAGAGGAGCCGGCTGCGCAGCGTCGGGCTCTGCCGGGGTGGAGGGCGCCGGGACGGGCGCCGGAGGCGCCGGTGGTGCCGGTGCTGGCTTCGGCTTGGGGTTGATGATGGTCGCCGCTCCGCGGCTCCACGCCGACGTCGCTGGCAGGTTCGACTGCGCCCACGCCACCGGGTCCTCCTCCTTTGGAGGTTGGGGCTCACTACCGCCGCCGCCTACAGGCGTCGGAGCTACGGGGTCCTGTGCGTTGCTGGACCAGCCGTTGTGTTGAGCCATCGAGCTCGCTGCCGCAGATCCACTCCCGCCGCCGCCGCCTCCGCCACCCCAGCCTCCTCCTCCAGAGGAATCGCCGCCCATGGCTGCTGACGGTGCGCTAGGAACTGGAGACGACGTGGGCGCGCTTCCGCCCACGGCCGCCGCCCAGCCGCCCCCGCCTGACACGGCCGGAGCGGTGGGGCTGGAGTCTTCTGCCGGGTCAGCTGCCACCGCCGCAACCGAGGGCCCGTCGCCGTTCCAAGCGCCACCGCCACCGCCGCTCGGCGGCGGCTTTGAGGAATCCGACGTGCCCCAGCCGCCCGAGTCGGCCGATGCGTTAGCCGGCGCTGCCTGCTGAAGCAGACACACAGCGGCGGAGAGAAAAGGGAAGCACGAGAAAGAGAGAGAGGGGGCGCGAAAGACCGAGATTGAAAAACAAATGGGGAGGGGGGGGTGGGGGGCAGAAAGGGTGCGGCGAGAGAGATAAGAGAGAGGGGGAAAGAGGAGAGAGTGAGGAAGAGGAGAGAGGGAGAAAGAGGAGGGAGGGCAAAAAAGGAGAGAGGGGGACGGGTAGAAACGACACAAAGAGAGAAACAAAATCGGGAGAGACAAGAAACGGTCGAGGGGTGAAGTGCGAGGGGCATTGATGATACGGATCGGGCGGAAACACGTTGGAGGGGGGGCGTGGTGCGATGAGGGACCATTGCGGAGGGAAGGGGGCCCGGTTTACGTAGACTTTGCTTTCTTCCGTAACCCCTTTCGAAATTCAGGGGGGAAACGTGTTGATACGAAATGACGATGACGGCATCGCCCACCCGAAGTATGCCTCGGACTGCTCATGTAGTATGATCCCTACGCGCGCAGCATGATGGTATGATACGTGTACGGTGCTGCTGCACGCTCGTTTACTAGACGGCTGACAAGACGGCACAAAAACTGCTCGGACGTGGTGAGGGTCCAGGTACAGCAACCCGTAGCGCACTACAACCCACCACAACACAGCCTCTTGTCTCTCCATCTCTCTCCTCCTACCCCCTCCCCCCCCACCCCCCCCCTTTCCCTTTCTTTCTCTCACCGCCCCTCATTCCTTTCCCAGGCACAAAACAACCCACACACGGTACACACCTGCCGCGGAATTGAACTCGACCTGCCACCACCACCTCCCCACGCGCCACCTCCACCGCCACTACCGCCGCCAGAATAGGAAGCTCCCCAGCTCCCCTGCGACGGCCCTCCGGCCCCGCGACCACCACCACCGCCGCGGCCACCGGGAGGGGGGGCACTGCGGCCTCTACCCCTTCCGCCACCGCCTCCGCGATAACCGCCGTCGTTGTGGTAAGAGCCGCCGCCGCGGTCGCCGCCGCCTCCACGGTCGTCGAGGCGGACCTGTTTTCGCAAGTGTGGAGAGAAAAATAGTCGAGGGAACGTATAACATGAGCATCTGGGACAGATCATATCGCTTTCTCACTTTCATTATCGATCTATTACGGGGGGACCATAGCAAATAGGACCAAATATTGTTGATTAAAATGGGTAAAAATGGGGAAATATATAGGTTTTTGTGTGTACCGTAGGTCCTATTTACTATGGTCTCCCGTAACAAGTGTCTTTCAGGAAAGGTAATTCTCTCATCTGTATGGTCTTGAGTCACGTTATACCGGGTAGAACCCATAAAACTCTTGCCATGGTCTATATCTACCGCAGGGACACGTTTCCTGGTTTGGGTCTGTAATACTATTACGTACAGGTCCTGTACAGCGAACGGCAGGTAAAAGGGATCTACACCAGTACGGAAATGAATTTACATATATCGTGATATATCCAAGGGCGTGGAACGCTTCGTTTCTCCAGCAGAATTTACTGCTGTAGTACACGTCACCACTCGACCCTTCACGCACAGCAGTGCTGTAAGGATAGCTCTACTCTTCAAAAATCAAAGACCGACAGCCAAGCAAGCACCCAACACCAACTACCCAACAAACGCCGCAACAAAACCTACCTGCCGCCCACAAACCACCCGAACACCCGGCACGCTTTTCCAACACTCTCCACAAAACCCAACGACGACCAACTAACCAGCGAATACCCCGACCAATCAAAGACAAACACTACCAACGGATCAACAAAAAAATCTGCATTATTTTGTTCTCACGCTCCGCACCTTATCGGGGATTTTGTTCCGCGCCCGCCGCCGCCTCGCCGATCATTCATTCAAGTTTTTTTTGTTTATCGGTATCGCACGAGTATCGAACTCGGCTTCTCGTTCGATATCCGATACCCAACACTACCAATCTTTTCTCAATCCCCGCATCTTATCGGCGACGCCTCCACGCCCGCCACCTCTCCAATCGTTCATGACCAAGGAATGGACAAAGACAACCAACGCTCCGATCGTTTAAAAAAAATCAACGACCAAAAACCAAATCAACAACCAAAATTATCGCTCGAAAACCCACCAACAAACAACGGCAAACCCAACGACACCCGCCAATCAACTAACGGCCACCAACCCATCAACCAACCACAAACAAAAGGTGATACTATTTATCTCACCCCCCGTATCTTATCGGCGATGCCAAAGCAACGATCAATAACCAATCAACGCTCGGTTCATTTGAAAAATCAACGACCAACAACCAAACCAACAACCAAAATCGTCGCTAAAAAACCCACCAACCAACCAACGGCAAAAACCCAACGACCACCGCCAATCAAACTAACGGCCACCACCAACCCACCAACCAACCACAAGACAACCTCATCCTACTCGTTTTTTATCTCACCCCCCGCATCTTATCGGCGATGCCTCCACGCCCGCCACCCCTCCGATCGTCCATGCCTCTGCCACCGTTGGCGAATCCTCCGGGACCATTGCCGTATCCGGGACCACCGCCACCGCGCGGGTGCTGCTGAGCGGGCTGCTTCTTCTTCTTTGTGGCTGTCGCCCACTCTCCCTGGTCGTCTGGAAGAAGGGGAGGAGGAAAAAGAAGAAACAAAAAAGAGAAAGGGATTTTGAGGAGGGTTTTGATGTTAGGGTGGCATGTTTCTGGGGTTTGGGGGAATTAACATCGCACCTTGACAAAGCAGGATTGGTAGGTTGTTTGGTTGGTTTGCTCGGGAAAAAAACGTAGCCCCTTGTACTATATAGGCAAAACTGACGATACCTGGTACATTTACTATTACGGGAGACCATAGTAATCAGGACCCATTACATACACAAATATCTACATAGTACAGCATTTTTACGAAGCAAATTTGGTCTTGATTACTATGTTCCCACGTAAAAATACAAACATACAGCAGTATGTACTGCACAAATGATCCCGCACAAATTTCAAGCAGTTATTTTCTAGCGCAACGTGTGAATTGATACAGTTCAAAAGGGGCCCCAACACTAATTCCAAGCAATTTGTCTACATAAATGTGGGTACAGCAGTAGTCCAGACGGGGTTATGTCCAACACTATCCCTCCAAGGAAAATGCCTCCAAGGAAAATCTCTCTATTTTTACCAACAATAGTTGGTCCTATTTACTACGCCCCCCCCCGTAAAACTGTACGTATTAACTATTGAACGTTTTGTGACTTGCGACCCAGGGAAAAAACGGCTGAAAAATATTAGTACTTAGGCCTTTTCAACTCTTTCACTACTACTGCACTGCACACAAACACACATAAAACATACATATCCGAGTCTAGTTCCAAATAATTTGTCCCCAAAACAAAACGGGAGTGCATGCAGACCTACAGGGGATAATTATCATTTACCAAAAGGGGGAAGAGGAGGGGCGGGCGCCGGACACGGGGGTAAGGAGGGTGCATGTGCACGGGCGGAGGAGACCAAACGTTAGGGAGGCGTGTGCGCGGCGGGGGGGGGGGGGGGGGGGCGCGCGTACTCATTTGTTGCTTGCCTTAAATAGTCATTTTTTTTACCGTTGACTCACACCATTTGACCATTGACCACGCACCTACCAGGGGGAGTAGGGGGATTGCGAGCACACACCAGCACAAAAGGTACCAAAGCTGCCTGCGCCCGGGTCGTATGGTTGCCTGTTCCTCCTACTTCGGCTACCAAAGTTATCACCAGCCAACCAAGAGCACTGGCCGATGCTGGCTGTAACCGTCATTTTTCGCAGAAACTTTTCCCCTCTGAAGCCTCTACAAAAGGGGCTGTAACATAATTGCCCCCCCCCCCCAAAAAAAAAAAAAAAAAACATGAACGTCAACAGGTTGACAACAAATTCAGGAGGATTTTTGTTTTTGTGGTTGACTAATGGTGGATCGTAGGGAGAACCGAACCAAGAATAATCCGTCGTCTGTCGTGAGAGAAACGTAGGCGTGTGGCTTCACATATACCTGGTACTCCTCAACTTGGCTGACAGCAACGTGACATGGTTTGCGCGAGAGTGGGGAAATACGACGTGGGCGCAGAGCACGGGACGGTGCTACATACTAGCGGATAGGCAAAACACGCAAAAAAAAAAACAAAAGGAAAAGAGAAGAAAAAAAAGCTGTTTCTACTACTGAAAGCTGCTCCTACTACGTACTGGTATTGCTGTTTGTTTTTTTACGTACGTAGCTGGTCAGGAGTACCTGTGCCAGACACCTTAGTGGTATAACAGATTGGCAAAAAACATGTGAGGTACAGCAGTAAAACGGCATAGCAACTGGCCAGGAACCGGAACCACCTTCGTCGACAAGTGTAAGGACCAATACCCAAACAATCCGAACATTTCCGACAAAGTTGTGTACTTTATTCATGCCTATATACTTCGAAGTATACGATTAACCCATTCAGAACTGAAAAACTTATCCCACACTAATTCCGAGTAGTTTGTCCCCCAAAACGAGGGAACCGATTCTTAACCCATTTAGGACTCCAGTCCCGATGTGGGGACAAAACACTTGGAATTAGAATGAAACAGTTAGTTCTAGACAGTGCAGTACTAAAAAGGTTAAGGGGTTAACCCTGTTAGGACTGCAGTCCTATTTTGGGGACAGACCACTCTAATTCTAAGTAATTTGTCCCCAAAACGGAACTCCAGTCCTACAAGGGTTAATAATCTTTTTTTATAAAGGGGCAGTACTGGTGCTTTGAGTTCGGGCGGGGAGTTACGTGGGCGCATTCGAAGTAAAACATACTGCTATTTAATGTAATACTCGCATAAACGCATCTGCCAGGTATTAAATAGCACGGGCACACACAACCAAAAACTATTTCTGCTGCACCATCATATGAATAGCCTCTTCAATAGATTTCTATATATATGCTGCAACATCATATCGTAAGAATAGCCTTTTCAATAGATTTTTACATATGAACAGCCTCTTCAATATATTCCTATATGTTGCAGCATCATATAATAAGAATAGCCTTTTCAATATATGTTTACGTATGATATATGCATTGCTGCTGTTGCTGTTGTAGTGTTAGAACAGAGATATATCACACCAGGTAGACATGAAGTGTGTGTGTGTGCCGGGACTATGAGTAACTGTTGCTCCGGGCTGGATTCAGACGAAACATGCCGACGACAGCGCACCGAACAGCGGGGGCATCGCCTCAACACTTACAGGTAACTTGTGCCAGGACTATTAATAGTAAAAAGTGATGCTTCGGGTTAGGTGAACTGTACCGGGACCAATAAAAAGTGATGCTCAGGGTTGGGTTCAGGCGTCGCATTAGCCATCACAGCGTAGCGCAGGCATCACCTCAACACCTAGGAAATGAAGCAACAACTACCATATATTATGCCATATAAAAAACAAACAAAAACGCTGGTTGTCTTTGTAAGTAATTCAAGCGTTTTCTCTTGATATTTCAACATTACTACAAGGCGCGCTGTGAACCAGGCACTTGGCATATACCGTATTAATAGACATAATATCAACATTTTAGCGAGAGAAAGCACAAGTAGAGTCGAAAGCGAGAAAGAACAAGAAGAGTCCATCATTAAGAGCAAGCGCAAGAAGAGCCAAGAAGTGAAAGAAAGCGCAACAAGAGTCAAGAGCGAGCGAGAAAAAGCGGGAAAAAAAGCACGTAACCGGTGACACACGAATGGGAGGACTTACTGTAAATCGAAAGTCGCAGCCAACAAACCAGAGAATACACTACAGCCTTCTGATTTCCAGCGATCAACAATGCATGCGCGTAATATTAACAACAATAGGAAGTGCCAGCAAAATGGCATGCTACGTACTGCTGTATATATACCAGGTATTGTATGTATGTGCATGTACACGACATTTAGATTGATCACGTACGTGTTGATTTCGGTGACCCAGAAACCGAGAATAACCAATTGCCTTCGGAAATCTATCAATCTTACTAACAAAACCAGTGTATACAAGGTGAAGGCTGACATAATAAAAAAAAAGTTCAACGAACGTATCGTACCAGGAGAAACTGCAGAAAAAATATGTTCGCATACCCCTGGTACCTTGTATACGAAGCATACACGTAAGCTTGACCATTATATATACTCCAACAGCAGTACGTGGCACACAATAATATAATTTAATAGTAGTCTACGCTACAAAAACTCAAAAAATATTCTCCAGGGTCACAGCCCGGCGAAAAAAGCAAAACAAAAACATGGAACACCCGAAAAGCGGACGTGCAGCAGGTACAAGGTGTATGGTACAAATGGCCGGCAATATAACCCCTGTTTAATATTCACGTCAGACCCTATATGTGGCTTATATTATCGGCCGGGGCGGTACGAAAAAATACAGACATAATTGAGACGAGATAACTCTCCGGGTGTGGTGTCATCCCATCACCTCGCAGCAGCCCACCGGGGCAACAGGAAAATACTTGGAAAAAAAGCACCAGAAGATTATCACTTCAACATAACCTTTTTAATGTAAACATGCTGTAGTTGTACTTAATATTATAGTTTAGGGAAGACCGCTCTTTTTGGGAACGTCATGGTGTCTTTTTGGCCTTGTTATACTGCTGTTTTTAGTGTGGGGCGGTCAGTCAAGAGGTTAAACCGGAGGCTCCTACGCTCCTAGATGCCTGGTACATGCTATCACGGGGGACCATAGTTAATACGACCAACTATTGTTAGTAAAAATATGTAGGCTTTAGTGTTCTTGTTTACCGTTGGTCCTATTTAATACAGTAGTATTTACTATGGCCCCCCGTAATATTATACTTATACTTCCAAGTATGCATACTTCGAAGTACCGTAATATTATACTTATACTTCCAAGTATGCATACTTCGAAGTATATGGCATCTGATCTGAATAGAACCTCCAGTAGGTATGTACTACCATGTACTGGTATACTATACTGCTGTATATAGCTGCAAAACGAATGACAGCTTTCGTCTTTCCTAACCCAGCAATCATGCGAGGAGTACTGGTATCATGCTACGTGGATGGGGTGCCCTTTATCTCCTGCGGTTGCCGATCGGACACCAAATATACCCCCGGTATATAGCTTCGGCTGCTCCGAGTCGCCAATGATCATTTCCCTGGTAAAGACTACTGCTTGTACACTACGAATCGTCAACTTTTCCGTCATGTTTTCCCTTCGAAAGTCCCAACGGAAAAAAAAAATCCAAGCCTAGGTCCCAAAAAACGTGGTTGCAGTTATTATAACTTCTAAACGGGTTATAATCCATTCAGAACTGAAAAACGCATCCTACACTAATTCCGAGTAGTTTGTCCCCAAAAACGGGGGACCGGTTCTCAAGGGTTAAGGCCGAAGGTTGGACGAGTCAAGTTCTGAAAAAAATCGGCGTGTTCTACGTAGATGTAAGGCAAGACAAAAAGTTCCTCCGATTTTAACCCGCTGATCGAATCGCACGTTTCGAAAAAATGATTTTTGGTGACAGTCCCGTGCCAAGTGCAGTGGAACAGGCGAAACACAAAAAACACCATAAGATAAAACAGACACTAAGAGATAAGACAGCCCTCCCGGAAGTGTTTTTCAGGCCCTTTCAAAAGCGAGGCCACGTGGGATCTTAATATTACTTGGAAGTAATATTTTCGGGTTAGGTCCTTTCTGACCCACTTGATCTGTTGCATCATCGCGATAGCCAGTATACCACCGGTTCGTTTTTTCCTGCAACAATATGATACGAGCTGCAGGTCTCTCGAATGGTGCTTGGGGATCCACAAAAAAAAAAAAAATGACGCCGATTTCGGTTTTTGCTGGCAACATAAAAATCCCAACCACCAAACACGTCAAAAAGGAGATTCGACGAATGATCATTTCTGCCCGGCGACGACTGCCGATTTTAGCGTACATAGCCGTCTTCCTACCACATATATAGACCACATACCGTAAAGAGCGTTGAGTGCGCACAGGGGTGCGTTTTCAGCACAGGGGTGCGATCTCAGCACAGGGGTGTGATCTCAGCACAGGGGTGTGATCTCAGCACAGGGGTGTGATCTCAGCACAGGGGTGCGATCTCAGCACAGGGGTGCGATCTCAGCACAGGGGTGCGATCTTTGCACAGAGGGGTGCGATCCTTTTTCAGCGCCCGTTATCTCGACAACACCGGTGAGCAAGGGTGCTAAGACCAAACGTTATAGTACCACTTTGTGGCTCTTTTTTCTTCCCGACTTTTATTTCGCCAACCGAAGATAAAGGCTGTGCAGCAGCAGTGCCTATGGCCAAAACAATGTAGTACTCGTATCTATTCAAAATATGGTACGTATCGTTTTCGTAGACGTACCCGCTTTACGTCATACGTACATATTATACGTATCGTTCTCGTATATAGTGCAAGGCATGTATTATCGTATATATTTGCGGATCAATAAAAGAGCCAACCAAGATAATGGCGTATTGTGCCTGGCATCATCTGAGGGGTCAGATGATGGCGAGACACCCCTTTTTGTTGGATTTTTCAATCTTGGGAACATAGTGGACCAACTTTATGCTCCATACGAGGGGTACACCCATTTTCTTTGGCACTATGTTGCCGATAAGATTATGAACGAGCCACAAAGTGGTACCATAACCTTTGGTCTTAAAGTCGTGCATCCTATTTTGGCAAGGCTCTCGACCAGACCTGTCCGAAAACACGGGTCCACCCTTTTGTTCTCGGATCGGCCAATAGAGTCTCATTCAGGTCCCGTCTTTCTGGAAAAAATCGAGCGCTTCAAAACGACGACCCCTGTTGTGTACGAACTTAACGCTCTTTAAGGTATATATACCGTATAAAACGCAAGATATAAACACAAAACACACCCTAGGGTGTTTTCGGACCCGATTTTCTCGGGGGGGGGGGGGGGAGGAGGAAAAAAAAGTGGCACGCACAACGAAAATGGTGGCTTTGGAAAGATGTTAGGCCTCGTACAGGTCAGATATATCATGATCTACTATTAATAGTAGAACATTTAGTTCCTCATCTGCCGTCGTGAAAGATGCATACCTCGGGCAGATCATGATCTATCGGTACAGTACAGATCATATAGTTCCTCATCTGCTGCTGTGAGAGCTTGTGCAGGATCTGCACTAAAATAGTACAGACCCAACCCATGAAACACGCGCTAGATCGTTTAGACCCAACCCAGAAAACACGCGCTACGTAGATCGTTGCGGACTAGTACGCCCCCCCGGCAACCTGAGCTACGATCACTCTGAACCGTAATAAAAGGACCGTTTGGATACTAACATTTAATCGGAATAATCCTTAGATTTCGGTTCAGATTGGTACAGGGAGTACAAGATCGGGAAGAAATCTGCCCTGAAATATCTAGATCATGGAAGTAGGAATCGATCATCTATCCATCCGAGGTATGGAAATATGTCGGTCAAAGGTATTTATTTCCATACACGCGTCGCTGTATAAGAGGCATTTGTACCCGTTTCCGTTGTCGAGAAAAGCAGCTTGGAAATTCGTTCGGTGGGTGTCTTACGTCGTATTGCGTGTTATATATATACGGAATATGGCAATGCTCAGTTTTGCGGCGATCGGTTACTGTTCTGGCTTTTGAGGATATATATAACCCGTCCGTCGACCCAGAGGCCATTTTCGATCAGGCCTGTTTTTGTGTTTTAATAACTACTGCAGACATCATTCATCTCCCATTGATTCCAAGTAGTTTGTCCCCAAAAACGCGGGTGCAGCTTCCAAAGAGGTTATAACCCTTTTAGAACTGCACTGTCTCAGAACTAACTATTTCACTCTAATTCCAAGTGTTTTGTCCCGACATCGGGACTGCAGTCCTAAATGGGTTAAGGAGTGTTTATCGTATATACAACACCACCGTGTACATAAAATAAACTACCCTTAAACGTTTTCGTCCAAGTCAAGTTATATTTTGCACATCGGGCGAAAGACAAAAAAAACGACCCCAACCTCAACCCCTATCGTGTATCATAGAGCTACTTTCACTCCCGTGGTGGGGACAAATCAACTTGGAATTAGAGTCACATTTAGATTTATCTTGGAATTAGAGTTTAGTACTAAAAAGGGTTGTAACCCTATAAACCTCGGCCCTGTGGGGGGGCTTGATGTTGGTAAGGGCGGTCGAGCGGCTCCACCGCGGGTTTCGATAGCAGTTTTGCACGTAAAAAACAGCCAACCGAAAGGCAAGCCTAGACCAATCACAAAGCGGTGTTTTTGTTTATACGAGTTTATCTACAACAAGGTGTTGTACAGAAGGGTCTCTCTGCAATTAAGTGTATTTTCCGGACATGGTGTCTCATGCATAGCCGCGGGTGCTTTCCCTCGCGCGGTCATACGAGTAATACGCTGTATTCGCGTGTGTGCCTGGCAGTCCATGTTGATAGGAGCGTAAACCACGCACACACGAGTATCGGGCGTGGTATAAACCATGGGCTGAGGATGTCGATATCAAGATATCAACACCCCATGTTCAGTATTCAGCCGTCTTCTCCAAAACATGAATGAAACGTTTATTAAATACGGCACATCATATCATATATATACGACGTACTTGTAAGAAGCAAGGAAGTCAGATTGCCGCATGAAGGCGAGGTGTCACGAGCGGCAAGTAATTGGTCGGGGCCGCCGGAATTACTGGAAGTAACGTCCTGGCTCTCAGTAGTATCATAGTAAAGCAACAACTAGCTTCATGTGAAACCCCTGCATGCGCTCGCCGCGGCATAGCTCCGCTCGCTGCCTTATTTGGACGTTGCGCTTATTCTCCTGTTTGTGGCACGCTGGTGTGAGCGAGAGATTCTACCCCTCCATAGATTTTGCACTTCATTCGTCATTCGTATATATACGAGTACGTAATATGTGCCAGCACTTTGTACGTGTATGTAACATCATTGTGGATTTTCCGTCACCCGTTTCGCATTTCTCATATATATGATACATGGAAAGTCGTATAACACGAAAGCCTCCAAGTGGCTGAAACCCGACCTTCCCAACCCCAGGCACACATTCTGACAAGCCAAAAACGTGTTTTACTGCATGTTTACACGCGTAGAGGTGACTGGTGACTGGCCCGACTTTTCAGAGCTATCATATCATATAAACGTACCGGAACTCCGACAAAAACACACGTTGAAGAAAGCATCGACCTATACTCGTATAACTCACGTATGATACAAGAAGATAAAAAAGCCCCCCGTTTTCGGTTTTCTATACGTACTATTAATACGTACTGCTGTACATATCCCGTATGCTAACGCTTAACCCTTTTGGGACTGCAGTCCTGTTTTGGGGACAAACCACTCTACTTCCAAGTAATTTGTCCCCAAAACGGGACTCCAGTTCTGTAAGGGTTAAGGACTGCAGTCCCGTTGTGGGGGCAAAACACTCGGAATTAGAGTCAAATTTAGGTTTTATCTTGGAATTAGAGTGCAGTACTAAAAGGGTTGCGATTGGAGAAGGCATTATTCAACAGCAGTGCGTACACCGACGAAACAAAAACGCACGCTTGTGTACTACAGTAGGTCCCAGGTATACCATATTACGTACGTCCAAAAAACATCCCAAACCACGGAAAACCTCACGAAATTAAGAAGGAGAGAGCGAGAGAAGAGGACTTTGCGATGAGCAACTTCTTGTCTATTCGCAACCAATCCACGCCGATATTTGCGCCGGAAAAGCTGTGATGAATAAGTGAAGCGAAAAAGTCCCAAAAGACGCCTCCGGTGGGGCCCTTTCACCAGCCGAGGGGGGGGGTTGCTCACGTGTTCGCCGCCAGGTGTTGGCTTACAACAGAGCACCTGGTGGAACACACCAGGGCAATAATTAATTAGGGCTCCGGCGTCTGTTGCGCACAACACTGGTAGTCCCCCGCAGGGGCCCCCAGAGAGCCCCCAGAGGGCCGTCGGGGGTCACCTCTCGCGTAGGGGCGGCCGGAGCCCAAAATATGTGACATATGCGTGGATTCATGCCCGAAAACCACTCGGCGAAGTGCGTTTAGACGCCTAAAACCGTTTGTTTTCGCTTTCGAACGGCGGAATAAAAAGGCGCCAATTTTTTTTTCTCGTCGCAAAAAACACACACACACACACAACATTTTCTTCGCCTGCGCAAAAAATATGTTGCGGTTTCCGGCGCCTGTTGCGCAAAACCGCAATTCCGACCCAAACGTTGCGCCAGCGCAACAGCCAATTAATGCCGCGGTATACATGTAGAGGGTAATAGCTACTTACCTATAGCAGGCTTTATGTCGTTCAGTGCATAATTATATTATTATTATTAATAATTAATAATAATAGTTGACCCTTTTGGCAGTTTTAGGGAGAAAACGTGACGACAAAAGGCGCATCATGATCCTACTCGTCACTAGGTACAAGTTTCCGTCTACGACGTAAATACTCGTATATATCTTGTTCCCACGCCTACCGTGTGTTTTTGTACAGACAGCACTTCAGACAGTAGTTACGCTGTAGTCGGCAAATTCATTGGTAAAGAGTGGGAGGGGGGCGATGCTGCTGTAGTCGAATGGAGATTGCGGGCGTGTAGTTCAGTTTTGGACACGCATAACATGCTGTAGGGATTTTTAGGTGTACCTCTTCGGACTGGTGTATCCTTTCCCTGCTAAGTGTGCGTGTTCTTTAGGATTCTCTGATGGCTCTAGCACTTTTGTGACCACGGGCTGTGATCTTGCTAGATCAGACTATAGGGATTAGCAACTGAAACGAGTTTAATGTGAAGACAACAACAACAACAGACGGATGATTTTTGGACCATTTTTAGGTCATTTTACCGGTATCTCGTGGGTCCCCAAACAGGGTATACCCTGGTATGTATCACCCGTTGAGAACTGCAAACGCGTTTCGGGGAGGAAAAGCACGCTCGGAAACAATTTTGGGGGTTTCAGAAGGCCTTTTGGAAACCGGGGTAGATAACTTATTTTACAGCTGATGTACCCCCATTTCGGCGCAAATTACTTGGAATTGAACTTAGCTATATTACACACATGTATTCGTACGCTTTGTAAGTGTGGTACAGCAGCAGTACAGCAGCAGTCGCAGTCGTGTGAATACTATAATTCAAATTAAATGGGGTATATACGGAACGAAGAAAGGACACCTACGAGTACACAACTAACGATAAGGATCTCATCAACCATCATAGATAAGCCCTTTTGAGTCTTGTGAGACTTCCGAGGGAAAAATTGGAAATTGGCGATAAGAAATGACGATTACAGCTTACGTACGAACGTACGGCCACTGCCGCTGCGCGATTGGGGATACTGCAAATCGATGTCCCGAGTGACACTGCAAGGAGACGTACGTACACACGGCACGGGCGCAACGCGATTCTACCCGGGACTGCTGCTGGGCGCTCACGCTTGCTCTTACGATATAGACGGTTGATAACGCCATTCAAAGTTGCCGTCGTGTTGGTCGCTATCCCTTGTGTATCCTTTGTAGCGCTTAACCCCTAACCTTTTTAGAACTGCAGTCCCATTTTGGGGACAAATTACTTAAAATTTGAGTGGTTTGTCCCCAAAACGGGACTGCAGTTCTAAAAGGGTTAACAACTGGTCCCACCTAAATATATTTGGGGACAAACTACATGGAATTAGTGTGGGATATTTTTTTCAGATATGAGTGGGTTAAAAGGGGTCCCAGAGGGGTTATATTAATACAGTACGCGACAGATGTTAAGAATATGATACTTAAGAACTTGAGGCTGAGATTTTGGGGGGGGAAATAAGAATGCGACCTTTTTGGAATGAAAATACATAACGGTAGTGTGGAACACACCCAGTCTTACATAGGAATTCCAGTCTGGCCAAAAATAAGAGATTATCAACATCTGTCGCCTATTGTACTCGCGGTGTGAGCGCGCAGCCGTTCGGGTAGTGAGTGCCATGCAGCGCGCGGGTCGTCGTGCTCAGCTGAGACATTCAATGTACGTACTGTCCCCAAATCCAGCAGACAGCGTTCCTTGTTACTTGATTCGTGTGACCGACGCTGCTGCCTGTATTGCGTACCTGGTACCTGGGGCGTACTTTTGTAACTGCTACTACTAGTGGTCATTTATGTTTCGTGCGTATGACATCGTCTCCCTCTGAGGGGGCCGTTTCTTAACGACATGGCAAGTTTTTGGAATAGCGTTTGCTTTCAAGTCTCGCAACAGCAAATCCAAATACTCGTGGCAAATGGCAAATACTCTTTTCCCCCACGTGAAACTCACCAACGAAGAACTACGGCAAATGTCCAAGATGAAGTTTGGCAAAAAAAACTTGCTCTTTTGGCAAAGTCCAAATTTCCATCAACTTAACAATTTGACAAAAAAAAAATGCCACGTACATGTACTTGTCGTGAAAGACGGCCCTGAATTGCCAAAAATGATTCATGCATGATACTGGTAGGCTTCCTTCCGCCACATCTATTTCCGTATTTTAGCCAAAAGGATTCATGACCATGTACGAATATGATGGGAGGCTGAGGCTTCCTTCCGCCGCCACCTCTGGCGACTGCAGGTGCAGGAAACTACGAAAATATCAGGTAGGTTGTTAAATGCCTCGCAACAGAGAAGGCGCATTGCACACTGTATACGGTACTCTTTCATTCATCGACAAGTACTTGAAGGAGGTACGAACAGCAGCAGAGTATACCATGTACGTACAGCGGCAGTACGATGCCGCTGTACGAGGCACATGCCAGTACGATGCCGCTGTACGAGGCACATGCACACACAAGAATAGGCCCACGACAAACAAAATCCGATGAACCCATTCAGAACTGAAAAAAATGTCCTACACTAATTCCAAGTAGTTTGTCCCCAAATTGTGGGGCCAGTTCTCAAGGGGTTAATATTAAAATAGTAAGAGCACAAGGTTCCGTTTTTGCGAGACGCTTCGAAAGAAAATCCGATTGAGAAATCGTGCCCAGTGGCGTGTGCTACACTAAATCCTACATGGGACCTGGTACAAAATAACAAATAACGTATATATGCTCAAGGTTGTTCAAGGGCGGTGTCACAATACAGTACAGGACACCTGATAAGAGACAGGATGATAAGAAAGCCATGCTGATATTTAGAGGGGAATAAGAAATCCGGGAGTCGTTATATTGAAATTCGTGTATAAAGCACCCTCTCTAAAATGATAAATCCAGCCTGGACCAGATATATCCTGTTTCTTATTAGGTGTCCTGTACTGTAAGGTTTCAAGTAGGGCTGGGCACTGGCACAGTATGTACGTACCAGGTATGTACTGGCAGTAGTAACCTACTGATTGACCCGGCCAGTACATTCGCCAGTGGGTTTTGATCTTATGTATTACGTACAATACGTCCAATAAAAACGCCATATTATAGTACGGAAACCCACAATAGGCGTTTCGGGAAGAGAGATGAGAGACAGTATACTGCTGCATTCCAGTATACTGACTGATGTTGACGACACCAGTGTAATTAATCGCTACTGACTGATTCAGCCAGTGCCCAGCCCTACTCGTAGTTCTCGTAAGGACTTTGCTCAAGTTACGTGGCTGTTTCTTATTGGTCGGGCCCATACTGCTGCATATACACTCGCGCACGTCGTACATTTTATATGACACGGACTGCTGTATGATACGTTGGGCTTCTAAACTAAAGTACTCGGTGAAGAGCGTAGATACCGCTTTTAGGGGTGCGATCGTTCTTCAGCGCTCGTTTTCTCGATGACGGCAAGGGTGCTAAAGTCGAACGTTATATTTTCGGAAGGCTCTCTCTTGACCAGATTTCTCCGAAAACACCTTCTTGTTCAGGAGTGGTACTCGTAGCCTTCCCGATCGGGAGCGGTAAACCCTTCCCGTTCGGGATTTTTCGGGAGTGGTAACCTTCTCGTTCGGGGGTTTTCTGGGGTGGTAACCTTCCCGTTCGGGAGTGGTGACCCTCCCGTTCAGGAAAAACCGAGCGCTGAAAAACAATCGCACCCCTGTGCGAGCTCAACGCTCTTTGCGGTATATACTGCTGCTATTAATACTACTCAAGCGTACAATATGTGATCCCTGTACGGTACCAGTACGAGTATACGATAGGGGGCCGAAATATAATACGGCATGCCTCGCTCGTGTATTTGAACGATTCGTAGCCGTATGGTTCATCTTGAATCTTGACTGTCGCTCGCACGTCTTGCCATCAGTGGTATCAAGTACCAGGTGATCTGTCAATACTGGTGTAGTGTACACGTTCACTCGTAGTGCTGTTCGTAGGGTAACCAAGTACCAAGTATCTGGTACTGCTGTATCTGGTACTGACGTGACAAGTACATACATCCATCTCTTTAAGGCAAAAATAACGTGTACGAGGACAGACACATTGATGAAACATGCCCACCTCCCTTCGTACACTTTGGACATTTGACATGACCGCGGTGGTGCCCTGGTATGATATGCACCTGGTATGTGTCGTACCGTACATATTTTGACACCACGACGAAGACACCACTCTCTTCTTACTATTAATATCACACGAACCTCCTCGATACATCACATATACTGCTGTGCATCGTAGACTACACTATATAGGTTGGGGAAGAAGAGGGGGAGGGAAGGAAGGCAGAACTTGACGCATGCTTCAGTGGACAGGATGAAAGCGACTCTAAACTCCTGCTGTACGAAGTCCTTCCTCCGCCCTCCGCGTCCTCCTCCTTGCCCCTTGCTGGCATACAGTTGCTTGTCGAGGCAAAAGACAACACAACCTTTAGAAACTACCACCCCTGGTATGTACAAAACAGCAACAGTAGAAGTGCCGTGCATGCTTACCTGGGACTGGTTCGAGTATGGCATACTGCTTGTACCGGTACAGCAGTATCAAATGTATCAACAAACGCACCGGTACTGCTACGTGTACCTGGTAAAACAACGCGTACAGCTCTCTTCAGATCATCCGATTTTTTCAGCGTCTATTATCCAGGTCAAGGTATCCAGGTACCGCAGGTATGTTCTATACCCTCTCCAACTCGTCCACCCCCAGATATTTTGTCTACCAGGTAGTTTCTCACTTTGCCACCAGTCGTCGAGGGCACTCTGGATCTTGACCTCATCACCTCCCATCTTCTTAATCAAATCCTGGAGTTCGGTATCCGACCGGCTGGCGGGGCAGGCGCCACGATACTGCAAACGCGCGAGGGGGAGGGGAGAACGGGGGGGGGACAGGGGAGAAGGATGAGGGGAGCCAGTGAGGGCGAAAGAAAGAACAAGGTGCGACTGGGGTATAGGCGGGGCAGGCATCACGGCAAGACACAGGGCAAAGCTCGCAAGAGCGGGGGAGGGGCTGTTGAATCAAGCAAATGTCCCAGATAGCTACAGCAACAGCAGTAAAGGTCGTATGATAGTCTTAAAATCTTGTTCACACTCTGATAGACTGACACGTCCTCCTATGATGTACTCGTATCTCCCGTGTCTTTCATTGCGTTGATGCTGCTGCTGCTGTGTTCCTCGAATTCCCTTTCTCCAGATAGATGGTGTACATTTCTTTCCATATTACAGCAGGGTATAGCCCGCTGGCGTGACCCTCTTTAAAATCTATACGTTCCACGTGGTATATCTCGTCTCATCAAAATCACAAGGATTTAGGAAAGGAGATGAGCTCTCGGTAGGTGAGTGGCGACTGTCATAGATCAGCGGGAACTCGTCGGAGCGCGGCCTCTACAGGAGCTACCACCGAGGATCGGCCAAGGCCTGGCACTATGGGTCTTGAATAGCAGGTGATATCGTGGCTGGGAGGAGATTGGTGAGCGGAAATCGCGGCGGTCGCGGGAGAGGGCGAAACGCAAGGGCGGCCCGCCGCACGAGGAAGGCGCGTCCTATTTTCCGCGCGGGGAGTCACCCCATATAAAGCCGTGGGGAGGCCGCCTTTTCCGCTGAACTCCAGGGCACGGCGCGCGGGCCGGAGAATACGGCGTGGCAACGGCGCCATGGTCGCGATCGAGGCATCGCAGGCTCACCTTCGCCACTTCGGAGTTACCCTTGCCGGAATGCCCTCCTCCATTCGCGTGCCGCGATCTCGACATTATTATAGGCTCTTCTTTCGTTCAAAGGTGTTCCTGCGCGATTCAAGCGTTTAGCCGGTTCCTGTGGCACAGCAGCGTAGAGACAACGGCAGACCCCCCTCGCAATCGGCGAGCAGGCGGATAGCCACGTTCTGTGGCTCCCCTCTTTTTGGTTAGCTCTGTTTCCGTCCGCTACCTTTTGGGTCTCTTGGATTCACTCTCTCCCCCTTGGTTTTGCGGAGCTCCACTGAATAATTGAAAATTTAGGTGTTTTTGGGGGGTGGGGTGAAATAATATGGCTCCCCGAATCATCACGATAATTCGTATACTATGAAACCCCCCGCTACGTTTTTGTTTCGCGGATTAAATCCTCATTGTTTCCCAGGTTGACCTTGTGTCCTTGTGCCCGTGTTGCCAGATTTGTGTTGTTGGCTGCGGCTGTGGGTGACGGTTGGCATCTCGCTATGTTGCAGCCCGACACTAGAGGCCACCGGAGCTACCGCGAAGCATTTAGCCGGCGCCGGAACCTGACTCCAGAGGTGCTCACGGGAGAGAATCTGCTCACAGATCGTGGGGCGTATCTAAATTTCTTGGAAGCGCAGCTGGAGCGTGTGAGCGCGGCATGCCTCGTCGCTCAAGACGCCGGCACAAGGATCGATGTCGTCGCCGCGCAGACCTCTGCCGTAGATGAAAAGGCAAGAACGAGGTGGAAGACCTCCACTTAGGTTGTAACGATATGTATTAGCAACAGGGTATCAGCCGTTTAGATACCAGATGCAAATATTCGAACAAAACATCACCGTTGTAGCTGGTTGTAGCGTTGTACGTACTCGTAGCAGTACGAGTAGCAGCGGCAGCAGCAGTACCAGCACCAGCGTCAAACTCAACGCCAGATTCCGCCAAGCGATCAGTGTCGAGCACCGCTGTGCTGCTGCTGCAAGCAAGAGTACGTACGTCTAGAAAAACGGCAAGCTGCACACGACGTGAACAGCGGAAGGAGTCCGGGACACGCATAGTTTAACTCTCGCCTTCCTCCGAAATACTTTGAAGCGATCAAGCAGCACTACGAGTACCAGTACTGCTGTACTTCAAACGACATCCATGTACGTAGCCGAGCTTCATATATACAGCCATCCAAGCATCAGCCACTACGTACATAACATGCATGTGAACACGAAGGCGGAAGCGAGAGCCTCCGCCCCGTCCCGCGGTCGGTCCCACCACCCACGGCGGTAGTGTATAATATCATATCATATGATATAATATGTGCTTTCAAGTGGGGTAGCAAATAAAACTCAAGACCTTCCACTTCCGGTGGAGAGCAGACGACGACAATTTTCTCCAGGCGACGTGATACGTGATACTGACCCGTGTTAATGTGTACTGGTACATGCTGTGACTGGTTACGCCCTACGCGGTTGATCCCAGGTGTTGGGCGCCACCAGGCTAGTTCGACTGGCCCAGACATACAGCGAAGAGCAAGGGCGGGACCAGGCGAGGATCAACGACGCCTTGGAAGAGCGTCTGGCGGTCCTGGAGCAACGAGTCAGACGGGCCGACGCCGATGCCGCCAACACGGAGGCGGAGGAGGCGAAGACTACCTCGCAGCCCTCCCCTGTAGCCGCTGCTGCTACGCGTGGGGAAGGAAGCGTTAATTACGGAGCACCTTGGACACCCACATCTCGCCGTAGCCCCCCAGCTTCGCCTTTCGCTCCGCCCGGAATCGACGAAGCGAGTCTATCTCGCTGGATGGCCGGCGTGGACAGACGACTAGAGGATCTGCGAAAGGATGCAGCCGCCCGATCACCGGGTGGCGGGGTTGGCTACGCGGTGGCACCGCGCCCGCCTCGCGTCGGGGGCCCCGTCCAGGGAGAGATTGTTGTACAAGAGAAGGAGGAGGAGGAGGAGAAGGAGGAGGAAAAGAAGGAAAACGAAGACAAGGGCAAGCACGGGCAAGGGCGAGAGGTGGAAAAAGAGGGAGAGAATGCAGAGGTGGGTCGGGCTTTGGCGGAGGCAGAAGCAGCGAAGTCGGCAGCAGCAGCGGCAGTGGAAGCAGTGGAGGCAGAATCAGCAAGGTCGGCAGCAGCGGCGGCCGTGGCCGCGGTGGCGGCAGCGGCGGCCGCCCAGCTAGCAGAGAAGGGTCTGGCTAGGGTGGAAGAGCGCGTGCGCCATCTTGAAGCCAGCTTGCACCGGCCGGTGAATAGTGGGACTAGGGTCAGCACGACAAGCTCGCGCTCGCCGACAGCCGCTGGTAGTGACCGCGGTCAACGCCCAAAACGCGGTGTCAAGCCCGACCTTGGCAGCCTTAGCCGTAGCCCCAGCCGAAGCTGTAGTCGGGGTCGTGGCCGCAGTCCACCGCCGCTTCCGCCTGCGGCCACCGTCTTCCCCAGCAACCCAGAGTCTGCAAGCAGAATCGTGTTAGATGCCGTGGGGGGGGGTAATGCGGTCGCTCGAAGGGCCAGCGAGGTGGCGCAAGAAGCTCTAATGTTGGGCAAGGAGGCAGCTGAGCGCTCAGAGAGGGCCGGTGAGTTCAGGCAGGTCGATGAAGTCACGCAGCAGCGTGTATGATATCAGCGCTGCAACCTCTTAGGTCTTCGGTTGTCGCCGTTCCTTGCTGATAACCCCGCTTTTTGTACCCTCTGCGCCAAAGAGTTTCGCATCGCGTCCCTCCTTTCCTGTTTCGATGTTTGGGGTGCGCTGTGCCTGGCTTGGCCACGGCGGCCTAAAGCCCTCGTAAGCGCGCCAGTTGGTTCGATTAGTTATACCGGGTACGTGGGCTCGACCCCAGGAATCCGACAGTTCAAGGTTAGGCTTAGAGTTTTCGGTGATGGGGCAATCTCCTTACAGTCAGTGGCTCTGGTAGTACCAGCGATTGGCCACTGTGTTGCTCGTGACGCTTCTGCTAGCGCCCCACCGGGGAATCGTAACGACGCAGTATGTATCGCCAGTACACCACGCAATCACGCGACCCTTCGGCGGGGCTACTGCTTCCAGAAAACGTAATTTGTCCTGGTTCGAAGCCGCAAGCGCATGACATCGATTATACAAATTGGAAGCGATTTTGTCCGACGGCGACCATTGAAAAGGCCACGACGGGTAATCTGATCGCTTCCTTGTCCTACCTATCACCAACAGAGAGCTTGGCTAGAAGCCTTACCGTCGGACCGATTACACCAACAGAGGAGGAGAAGCACGGGGAAGCCACTGACGACCTGAATCGCACGGTGAGCCTCGCGCATTCGTATCAGACGCGCTCGTTCCCTTGCCGCCTGAACACCTAAAAGGCTGTTTGGCTCTCCTCTTCGTGGCCTTGCCAAGGCTAAGGTTGAAACAATGCGATGCTTGATGGCGCATGAGTTTTGTGTGTGTTTCTTTCATCAGATCTCACCCCGTGCATTATGGCTCTACCTCAACGATGGACGGCCGCACCTGCATCACGAAAACACTTTTTCTTGGACTCTCTCCGCTTGAGAAGTTTCATGTCTCGTCTCGATGTATGATGAATGAGTCCCCCTCCACATGGCCCGGGCCGAGGCGGGGGCGGGGGCAAGCGGGGGGGGGGCGCTTTAACGTCTCCCATCGTGCCACACTTTTGCCATGCAGTGACGCACCGTGCCTCGCTACGTGTCTCAACGCAATGCAACGCAATGCAACACAGCACACCGCAACACAACAACAAAATAACACCGCGCGACGCAAACGCATCGGTTCTTTCCAAAACAGGGCGTCAAAAATCAGCGGCGGAAGAGCGGGCGCGGGAATCGGCAGAGGCCCGCCGACCCAACGGTTGAATACGGGGTTGGCTCAACCGGCATGGGCGGCATCAACACCACGCCAGCGGCTGCGGCTGCTGCTGCTGCTGCCGTAGAGACTCGCAAGGACCGCCGCCTTCGCGCCGTCAGCGCTATCCTAGGGGAAGCTGGACGCACGAGGGGATCGGCCGGACCCGTCTCTGGTGCCGGGAGCGGTGGTGAGCTAGGAGGTCTCGGGCGCGGGGGCCGGCGACAGGCACCGAATGCGCCCGAGGAAATCGGGGTACGTTGGAGTTTGAAATATGAGCCTGCCGGCTCCTGATGATTCCCCCAGAATGACTGTCCACGGAACGCGTTGTTTACACACATATATATATATATTTATATACATACATGTATTCGGTGCTCTTATTGTGGCGTATTGGGTTGCCGTCGTTGCATTATGTGATGTGGGTAAGAGGTTGAGGTAAGCATGTGGTAAATGTTTCGACGAAATCCTCGATCTCACAGCTGTTGTTTTTATTTTATATAAATACTACAGTAGTAAATACCGGTACCTGGTACAGTTTCAGGAGCTGAGGTGGGGTGGCCAGGAAAGGCTTCGGGGGTGCCTGACAATCGGCGTTAACGTGGGTGATCGACGTGCGGCTGGCTTCGACGCTGCGACATCTTGCCCTCACGTGTTCGGATCTGATTGGATTTTGTAGAAAAGAAGAAGCATGCTGTAGCCGGGAAATACTGCTGCCTTGTTTTGTTTTGTTATTTTGTTGGTGAGAAAGGTAAGCGGGGGCCACGGGAAGGCATCAGCGCTTACCCTGAACGCGTGGTGAAATCGACCACCAATCGAAGCATCCGTCGCCAACCCTCGGCCATGCTTGACCCTTTGCGCTCTCCTTACGATGCGGCAAACACAATATCGCAGGCGGCAAGCACCGACATCGGCAAGGACTCCACAAATTCGGGCACCTCAGCTGCTCCGGAGGGCGGCGAGACTCACCATCGCTCCGGGTCCGAAGTCCGCAACATTCTCGAGCGCACACCGGCTGACAGCGACAACGGTCGTCGGGCGGCCCTCGGCGCCATTCGGACGAAGCTCGAATCAATGGCGAGAGAGGTGTCTCCTGAGCAGCTCGAGTGGAGAGCGGAGGGCGGGAAGGCGGGGGGGGGTGGGAGAGTATCTGTAGGCAAGGGCGACGATGTCCGAAAGGTGGTTGAACTGCGAGAGGCGATATGGGGAGCGGTCGGCATCTTGTCCGGGATAAGCGGGTGAGCATTTCATGTCTGTCCAAACATTTTTTTTGCATGTATGCGGTGAGCTACACCACTTTAGAAAATCTTGTTTTGGGGGTACAGACTCAAGTTCTTATCTGAGGGCAGGGTGTGCCCTACGCTAACTCCAGTATAAAAGGGTTTTCGTACGTTTCGAACAAAACTCGGGGCCAAACGATAGTAACTCCCACTTCTTCTAGTGCTGTCACGTACCTACTAATAGTACTTTAGTCTACGGTAGTACAGCTGAACACAGCAATACTTTCAAGAGGCCTGAGTGTTCGTCAACTTGGACGGAGTTTGTACGCTTGGAGAAATCTGCGATCGGACAGAACGGCACAGCAGTAGTGGCGCGTGCCCAAAAACGACTGGAACGAGCTGCAAACTGCGCGAGAAGGTCAACACGGTGCCGCACGAGACGCTGTTGCCTGAGAGCGAGGGAGAGCTTATACATAGGAGGCGTTCACAAAATAATCATATTCGTTTTTTTTTGCAGCGGCGAAGGCATGCCTCGCGTTTGTTTTCGCCCTTTGAGGTTTGTTGATTTGGCGCGACGCGTTGCAACCCGCCATGATTTACGAGCACCCTCCCAACTGTTTACTCCGCCCGCTTGGTGCAAGCAATGTCTGCCTGGTTGGCGAAAACCCAACGTGCTCCGTCCCGGCATTGTAGGGATGCGAGGGTCTATGGTCATACGACTACGGCCATGCACGACATGAGTACACCCCCCCCCCTCCTTTGCCAGGAGCGGTGCTCCGTTTCGAAAATGATGCTCGGTTATATGGTCAAATTACGAAGGCAAACAACAATTGAGTACGGCCCCGGCCCCCACCCCCCCCGCGCCTTTCCCGCACGCCCCTGCGCTCCCTCATCACGTAGCTCGCACCTTCCCGCAGAAAAACAGCGCCGATCCCCGAGCGTCTCGAGGCGGGGAAAACGTCCCGGCCTACGCCTGTCCCGGTCACGAGATCACGCAATCGCCCAACATCGCGGGGATAGTGAGGGGCGGCACGTCGGCGGGTGCTGGGTTCCGCCTGGAAACATCCCTTCCAAAGTCGGGCAGCGGAGGGGGCGCGCGGGCGTCGTGCGCGCCCCTTGGGGTTCGGACGGCGATGACCGGGAAGTAGATGAGAGTCGGCGGTGATGGTGTTACACCAACGCGGACGGGAGAGGTTATTATGATATTGCTGCCCGCCCTTTGATCGTACGGTATATATTTTTGTTGCTGTTGGGGAGCTGTAGTGTGTGGTAAGGTTTCGCGCTGTTTTGCGGTACGAGAAGGGCGGCACGGAGTCGGGGGGGGGGGGGGGGGGGGGGGGGGGGGGGGGGGGGGGGGGGGGGGGGAGGCGTTGTCGTCGACCGTTCACACTTGCTTGCATTCGGTTACCGGTGCAAGCTCGATCGAGAAAATGTTATTATGTATGTACATGCGGTGCTTCCGGAGGTTACCACGGGTTACGCTGTTGGGCAAGGCAGTGATGAGGGTGGTGGTGTCTATGGCAATTTCCCCCACATGGCACGCACTACCTGTAGCAGTCGATCCCCACGTTTGTGTTTTTTGCTGATGGGGGGGGGGTTCGTGTATCTTGCGTTCAGCTTACCTGACTGATTGCTTTTCAGCTTAGATGTATGTGTGATGTGTTCGTGGCTTGTACGTAGCTTGTGCACGTAGCTCTTCTTGTATTTTCCACACATAAATGTGATACCTGTTACGGAGTATTCCCGACCTTTAAAATGGCTTGGAGAGTTTGGAGAATTCCGCAATGGAATATTGGGCGGAACGTGCTACTCTTCTATGATACGCAGGCATGTAGACACCATTCTCTCCCCCGCTCCTTGCAAGTGCCGTGACGCCGCCACGCAGGTAGTGCTGATTAGCTGATTTGATAACTTGGGTGGAGCAAACAAGAAATAACCGCCAAAACAAAACCACGTTTTTAATGAGTGGAGCGGGGGGTGAAAATGGAACGGAAGCAAGCTGAACAAAATCATGCACATACACAACCACATATAAAATGACGCGTGCGGGTGACGGCTGGTCGAGCACGTTTCATCATCACATAGAGTACAGCCGATCTACCAGGCAGTACGAGTACGATCTACCAGGCAATACGAGTACGATCTACCAGGCAATATGTACAGACATGTTGATCCCCCCGTAACCTTCGTTCGTGGTCGCCAAGCAATGCCTACCAGCATCGACTATTTCTGGGGGCCATAGTAAATAGGACCAAATACATTTCGTAAAAATATAGAAATATGTGGTTTTTGCGGGTGCCGCAGGTCCTGATTACTATGGCCCCCCGTAATTATTCGTGACCTTGCTCGCACTTCCGCTTTGCAGCCGAATCGCCCTAAACATGCCTCACAGTTCAAGTACGAGTACTCACCACTCTGTAGTGCATAACAGGTGCTGCTAATGCCGTGCACCGCCGTAACACTACGAGTACCGGGGGCAAAACACCCTGTATGTAACATGTTTATACAGTAGTTTCCCTTGTGCTGCACCTGTACTTCTGTAAACTGTAATCCTGGTACTGCTAACTAACTGTAGTATGCACATCATTATGCTGGTGTAATGTGTATATGTACCAGGCTATGGCCTACAGTATGGCGCCCATAGTAGGCTATATGACGCCCATAAGTACCAGGTGTCACGTACCACCACACACAGCAGTCAGTGTACCAGAGTTTTCGAGTACATCCCATACCAGCATTACACCATACACACACGCACGTTTCGCATGTATTCGTCGTCTGTACGAGTTGAAAACACTACCAGGTACAGTCCCCCCTCCGTCTTTCATCGCCCTGCATGAACGAAGGTCAATGGGTCAATGTACTCGTACAATGTCGTACGGCGAAGAAACAACGCATCCAGTGCCAGTGCCCAACTGACTCTAGAGCCGAAATCCAAAACTTATCAAATTTTGAAAGTTTCATTTTATACGTAAAAAAGAGACCCCTCTATTTTCAATACATTTCAACGTTAGCACGCCTCCCAGGTTATACAAAATATTTTTGAATTTAATTTCTGCCGCGTTTCAACTTTTCTCCTCCCGCGGCTTTCGCACTCGGCAGGATCGATTGCGCCAACTCACTCACCGTAGTGCGCGCTAGGCAACGGTAGCTCCGTGTTTTTCTCTGATTTCTGTTCCGCGCTGCCAAGCTGCGGTCCCGGTTGCTCAGCTCCGTGGTGGTGCGGTGAGCGGGCGGGAGCGTTATCTACCACTGTTGGAGCTATGCCGCCAGCTAAGCGCGGGCCCGGACGTCCGAAGAATGGCGCAAGTGGCGGGGCCACAGGCGTGGCAGGATCTAGGAAGAAGGACAAGATGGAGGTAGGTGCCTAGCCCCGTGGTCTCGTCGCGGTGGAACACACGCCGTTTGTGATACTTCTTGATGTCTGCTTGCAGACGGCTTCGGGCTCGTAGTCCGTGCCCCCATGGATGGTGGATCCGTCCTTCCGATTGTTTTGTCACATGCAAAACCAGCGAGCGCGTCGTTTTTTTGTTTTTTGAATCGCTGTTGCTGCTTGCTACCTGCGGTGATGGCAGCAACCACAGCCACCTACCCGCGGGTACAAACAGCTTTGAGCGTGGTCATAGATCGGGAGGTGATGGTTGCGAAGACAGCAGAGCGGCCACTTCGTCTGGAGCTTGCCTGCTTAGCGGAGTTGTCCCTCCCTCCTGCATGCCTCGTGCCCCACCATAGTATTTTGTACGTACCTTGTTTTGTTACCGCCTGTTTCCTATTTTGGTCCCGGTGATGAGAGATGATCCGGGGTGGCCGTCACCATCATCACCAGGGGCCTCAGAACGTGCTCCATGGCCTGGTCGTAGGCGCTGCCGAGATTGGTTTGAGTTGTTTCGCTGGCATGCACGTAGCAGCAGCAGCTGTTGTTGTAGCATAGCAGGAGCAGCAGCAGGTAGCAAGTCGCACAAGAAGCAGCAATCGGGTATCACGTAAATCGGAACCGACGAGCCGCTCATTTTTTGTTCATTTTTTGGTCGAAGCGCTTCGGAAAAATGCTGGCACGGCAGCAGTACGCGTACCAGCGTACGACGTACTGAGATGTTTCGATCCCCGACGACCGACACAAACGTACATTCGAAATCAAGCGGTATTGAGTTGAGCAACGACCCTGCTGGGAACGATCGAGCTTGCACGCGCTCACTACGACGTACTCTATGTCCTGCTGTACTAACCGAAACCCGAATACTATGTACTGTTACATGTTACGTAGGGCGATGCTCAACGTCAGCTTCCTGTCTTTCTGTCTAGTCTACTGGTTACCTGGTATCTCGGCATTGACGAAACGGCAGCAGCAACCTCTACTGGCGTAAATGTGTGCTGCTGCTGCTGCTGCTGCTGCTGCTGCGCGTCGCAAGCGAGAGCCTCTGCCTCCTCGACCACCACACATACAGAGAGCTTTGGCGAGGGAAGGGAAGAACGGAGCCTGGTCGCCTACATTGTACGGCAGTAGACTACACATGCAGCTGTACGACGAGTATTGCGTACTGGTATTAATAGCTTCGATGGGCACTCCGTCGCACGCACGCTTTGTCGCGCGCTTGCTCACTCTGCCCTCGCCACCTGAGTTATTCTTGCACAATAATCAAACCTGTTATGTACTCGTATATACCTCTGCTGGTACCAGTACGTACGATCGTGTGAACGGACGAACCATAGAGCCAGCGACACGAACGACTGCTGTCTGCGAAAATTAAGACACGCGGGAAAGTTGATGGCATGGTATCTTCGTGGAAAAAATGACAAAAATGAAAACCGCGCGGGGAGAGCGTGCGTGCGCGTGCGCGCGCGCGGGGGCGGCAAAAATGAAGGGACTCCATTGATTTCGAAATACGAACGGCTCGTATTTTTTCAGTACGAGAGGATGTCTCCACCAATCGTCTTGCCATTCTCCTCCTTTTTCCTCCTCCTGCTCACCCTCGTTCTCCCTGTGTTCCCCAGAGTGGTGTACATGTAGTCGTCGGTTGTTAAAGGCACAGCCAGAAGCCGTTGTCCGCCGGTGATATCATTTGCGCGAGAGCTCCACAACGACAGGCTTGCATATAGTTCGTGCTATGATAGATTTTATCATACTTTATTGTGGATACTTTATACCGCCGCCGTTATGTAGGCAAGCTTCGGCCTCCTTGTCCCACCTGACCGCAAACACTCTTTATGACACAGCAGCAGCAGCAGCAGTCGTACTCGTATAATCCACTACAGCAGTTGTATTCAAACTTCAAACCATGACCATTATGCCTACGTACACCAATATGTAGACTAAATCAGCAGCCAGCGTTGCCTCGGGTAACCGATCGAGCAAAATCGTCATTTTTGTTGCTGTCGTATTTACGGTTTCCCCTCCTCATGCCCCCCGACGCACCGGGCAAAACGACTGATTCGCCAACGTTACGAACGCCTTCCTAAAAACATGCTGTTTTTTTTATTTCTTATCATTCCATTCGGGCTGTTGCTTCCTCCCCGACGGCTCCTGCCTGCGTCCTGCAGGTGAGCAAGGACCAGCCGACCCTGGCCAGCTTCTTTAGGACCCCCAAGACGAAGCCCACCGACCTGGTGCCTCCCGCCGGTCCCCAAGCAAAGAAGGCTGGCGGAGGCGGCGGCGGCGGATTGCATGCGCGGAACGGAGGAGGGGGCGAGGGGGATGGGGGGGGGAAGTCGCCTAAGGCAGGGAAGGAGGTGAGGAGCCTGACATGAGTGTTTTTGGGAATTATCTCGCTCTCTCGATTTCGCGTTTGCTGTCGCCATCTGTTTTGGTGGCCGTCTACCCGTGGTGTAGTGCATGTAGCACGTAAGACAAGGATAGCACACCCAATCATGGCTGCGGGATAAGTTTCCGAGCCGATTTTGTCCAAAAGCAAGCGGGGGTTGCGGCGGTGCGGTGCACAAGACGAAAATTGTGGCTTGGGGATTGTTCTCCCTCAGAGGTCTTTCCGTGTACATGGTGTCTGTACGTAGACGCTTCGGTCGGCGTTTGTGTCTCTTTCTCTCTTCGTTGTCGAAAAAAATCAGCTTGGGGAAACCCGTCTTGCAAGGTGAGTGTGCTTCTCGTGCGTGCTGCTGCTGCTGCTGCTGCCGCTGCTGCCGCTGCTGCTGCTGCTGCAGCCGCCGCCGTGCGCTTACTGCTCTGAGCTTTCTTGGCTCCTTGGGCGCCTGCCTGCCTGCATGTTTGCCTACCTGCCCACCTCTCCGTTACCGCTGTATTTGCTTATTTTCGTTTGCACACCGCCGCTTGCTTTTATGACACGCACGGCACGCACGCGCGCACACGCACACGCGACAATGAAACACAGCCGCCCGCGGTGGTCGACATCACCGACTCCATTGGGTCGGCTTTCGACGACGACAAAGGCAACAGCGGCGGTGGCGGCGGCGGCGGCGACGGCAACGGCGATGGGAAGGGAGGAGGTGGTTCGCCGTCGGGCTCCGGCGGTCCTGTCCGATTTAAGCTCTCGCGTGAAGGAGACACGGGGCACGCAGCCAGCAACGGTAGCGCTGCCGCCTCTGACCGCGAGAAGGTAAGGTGGCATGTGGTATGTGACATGGGTCGTGTTTTTTGTTTGTTTGCTCATCCTTTAGGTAGGGTAGAGTGGAATAGGGTAGGGTAGGGTAAGGTGAGTAAGGTAGGGCTAGGCAAGGTAAGGTAGGGTAGGGTAGGGTAGGGTAGGGCAGGGTAGGGTAGGGTAGGGTGGAGTATGGTGGGGTGGAGTTGGGTAGTTTCTAACCATTCCCGCGTATGTACTGACTTCTACGTAACCGTTTCCGCTTATGTGCTGTCGGTATCTGTAGTCATTTATAGCCGTTGCTACCTAATTGTAGCCATTTATAGCCGTTGCCACATCCACCTTGTACGGGTAGACTCATCCCACGGTAACCGGTCGCCCCGGTAGACTAGTGGTCAGCTTCAAAGGCTACGAGCATTGGTACCCAAGTTCGAATCCCACCGTGGTGAGATTTTCACTTTATTTGAAAAATAAAATAAAAAGGAACCAATTGCTGAGAGCGCGCCTTCGTGGCGTGGGTAGGCGGAATCCGACGCAAGTCGACGAGGGAAGAAAGTGCTGCAAGTTTTCTCGTGATAAAAATGCAAGGCACGTATGTACCGTAGTGGGGAGGGGGGAGAAGATCCTACTTAGTGACCCCGGATCTGAGTTACGACTAACGAGGGAGAGAGAAAAGAAGGGCGAATATAATAAATGGGACGGACGAGAAAAAGAAAAAAATGAAAAAAAAAAACTGGGGTATCCTTGGGGTATCCATTAGTTTTTTTTTTCTGAGGCAATATTTCCTGACAGGTTGAGCTCCTCAAATGAACAACTACCGGTTAAAAGGATACGTTTACTATTAATAGCATTTGGTATAGTTGTTTTAGGAGTATTACGGAGGACCATAGTAAATATGGGACCCAATATTGTTGGTAAAAATATGGAAATGTATAGGTTTTTGTGTGTACCGTATGTCCTATTTACTATGGCCCCCCGGAATAGAGTTTAGTGCATAGAAATCTTGCTCGGGTTGCGCGAACATTTTTTCTCCGAAATCGTGTGTTCGGGTGAGATACGGAGCTCCTCATGCGAGGAGCTCAGAAAATAAGCCACCACCCCTAAAAGGCATTGCTCGGTATTAACAGTTGGCTTATACTGCTGTAGCCCTTGTCGCTATATACCGCTGGATGGTGGGGTGACAGCACGGCACGCGCCTCAACGACCGCCACATTTTCGCCGAATGTTTCACGAGCACGGTGGTGGTCTGTCCCTCTATTATAGTGCCGGTTGAGTAGTTAGTGCCGGCTGCCCGCTGTAGATAGTGCCTGTGAAAGCGCTTGGCATGGCGCAGATACGAGTAGGAGTAACCAGTGTGGCAGTTGTGCGGAGTATAGTGCCGGTTTGCCGCTATAAATAGTGCCGGTATTGTTTGCTGGCGCATACTGGGCACTAAATAGAGAGACCATTTACTGCTGTAATGTTACTCGTACTCAATATCACTCTGTCCGGGAAGGTAAAGAAACGTGTAGTATTCATACGTGTATCAAAACAGTCCTTACATTTCCATACATGGTGGTATACACTTCGCATGTAGGGAAGTTTGGAGATATCCATCTGCTGCTAGCCCTGCCGGAAGCGCAGGCGAAGGTAGAGAGAAGTTTGGAGATATCCATCTGCTGCTAGCCCTGGAGGAAGCGCTCGCGAAGGGAGCACAGGGCAAAGCCTCCCCGTAGAGCCTACGGTACGAGCGGCAGCATAACCAGCCCCCCCGTTTCTAGTGTCCTACTACTAGTAGTGGCGCCTGCGGCCTCCTGCCCTTTGTGTGCAGACTCAAAAATGGCCGCCCAAGACTCTCGAGACCCCGCCGTAAAACAGTTGCGGTTTTCACGTTTCACCCGGAGGCGGGGGAGGGGAGGGGAGAGGGGGCGGTTTTCACAGTGCACCTGTGACGAGGGGGGAATTTTTTCATGAGCTCCCGGTTGTTTATGGGCCCCCCTTCCCGTCCTCTCTCCCTGTTTTATTTTTGGGGAACACGAAATTACGAGGGAAAAATTGATAGAAATGCCTCCCCCCTCCTTCCTCGCTCCCTTTACGACCCCCCCCAAGTCCACCTCACACAAGCGGTTCTTCGTAGGATGCGGCTTCACCCTTCATGCGACTCGCCCAACACCGCACGTTTCGCTTCGCGCTTGGTGCTAGCAATGTCTGTCTGGTTGGTGAAAACCCGATGTGCTCCGTCCGGGCATTGTAGGGATGCGACGGACGGGTCCATGGTCATACGATTACGGGCAAGCACGACATGAGTGCACCCGCGAAACAGGAAAGAGATAGGATTAGCAAAAAGTTTCTTTGTAATATATGGAAACAACGTAATGAGCGCCCAAAGTGTTGGAGGTGCCTCTATTAGGAGTAGGAACGGTGCTCCGTCTCGAAAGGGATGCGTGGTCAATGGTCAAATGACTAAGGCAAGCAACAAATGAGTACGCCCCCCCCCCGCCCCCGGAGGATACCAAGAACCAATATGCGCCACCACGAGACATGACGGGTATAAAATGGACAACGACGTATACTAATCGAGCTAACTGCATGCCTTGACGTGTACTACCAGGTACGTAAGAAAACAAAACAAAAACGAAAACAAAGAAGCTGCCCATGGATACCAAGAACCAACACGCGCCACCACGAGACATGACGGGTATAAAATGGACAACGACGTATACTAATCGAGACTGTTGCTACGGTAGGGGGGTCATGTATAGGTGCTCGGTTATCACGTGCACCGAGCCACTCGGCCGAGTGGCTGCTTTAATGCATTCTTCTCATAACCTTTTTTTGTTTGTTTTTGTTGTTCTATATGCACCGCCCTTGGGGGTTTTGTTACGTCACGCGAACAAACTATGCTTAGGTCCAATTTTCAGTTAGATTCGGAGCCACTCGGACGAGTGGCCAAAACCCGGTAGTGAAAATGTGGTTACCTCCCCTATCGTAGCACCAGTCTCGAGCTAACTACATGACTTAACTTGTACTACCAAGTACGTAAGAAAACAAAACAAAACGAAAACAAAGAAGCTGCCCATGCATGTGATGGAGAGCCGTGGAAGAGTCCAGCAGTAAGCAGCAAAACTGGATGCCAGGCCTAGGGTTGGGACGGAGATGGTCCTGATGGAGGCAGATTTGGAGTAGGCGTTGACGCAGCAGGTCATATTGTTAGGGAGTCGTAATGTTGAGCGTTGGCATCGTATAGGAGGTAGATGTTGTTGGGATTGACGTTTTCTATAATAGGTAATGCTGATCCAGTGAAAATTACTTGGATGTTTTTGGCGTATAAAAGTCCAGCGGCAATGATCTCGGGTTGCCCCATGAAGGTGGTTGGGAANAGGGGGGGGGGGGGGGGGGGTAGGATTCGAGACTACGGAGTACGCATGGATAGGGATAGGGAAGAAGAGGAAGGGACAGAATAGCATAGCAAGAATAGGGGAGCGGGGGGAGTAGGGTTTTTAGTCAAATATGACCTGTGTGGCATAATAGAGGTGACCAAAGACACAATTTTCGACGAAAGCATATGGATACCTACCTATGTATGCATACCTATGTATGCTGCCACCAAGAGTATTAAGGTGAAAAGTATACAGAGGAGAGTTCGGAGAAGAAGAAAGGGGTACGATGGAAAGGCGTGTTTATACTGTAGCTAGAAATAAATTAGTAGAGATGGTAGAGAAGATTAGAGATATGGAAAGAAGTAGTCAAATTACCGAATGGAGAGTGTGACGGCAGGTGTGAGTAGGGATAAAAGGGATACTGGGCAAACAAGCAGGAGAGACAGACACGGCGGAATAGTTACATTAAAAACACAGAACGGTAGAATTGTTGGTATTTCGAAGGGGAAAAGGCAAGTACGAGAGAAGTTTGGGGAGTACAAGACCGAAGTGAAAAAAAGGGTGGAAATAAGGGAAAGGCTACGTACGTAGCGCAAAGAAGTAAGGTGGAAGGGGAGAAACACTTAGAGTTACGCAAGGGGTTGAGAGAACGGACAGGAATGAAAACGTATTTGCACGGCCCAATGGACTTTGCTAAAACGCTGAAACTGCTATTTCGTGTAGGGGACCTGGACCTGCCAGAAAGAAGAAAGAGGTATACCAGTAGCCGGGAGGAGGAGGAAAGTACATGCACAGAGTTGCCCTTGTGGCAAACCCATAGAGAGTAGAGCTCACAGAGTGGGAGAATGTGACATGTACAAGGAGGAACGGGATAATGTTAAAAGGAGGAAATTTCGGAAAAGAGACGAACGTGGCATGGAGAAGTTTTGGTACACTAGATTCGTAGCAGCGAGAAAACGATCGCTATCCTATGCAGGAGACAGATGGTTGCCACAGGCGGCGAAGCAGGAAGGGCATTAGATTGACAAACAAACAAAAGTAATGTCATATATGGAAACACAACGTAATGACCGCCCAACTGTGGGCGGTGTAGGAGCGGTGCTCCGCCTCGAAAGGGATGCGTGGTCAATGGTCAAATGACTCAAGGCAAGCAACAAACGAGTACCCCTCCCCCCCCCCCCCCCCCCCCCCCCCCCCCCCCCCCCCCCCCCCCTCCCCCCCCCCCCCCCCCCCCCCCCGCCCCCCCCCCCCCCCCCGCCCCCCCCCCCCCCCCCGCCCCCCCCCCCCCCCCCGCCCCCCCCCCCCCCCCCGCCCCCCCCCCCCCCCCCGCCCCCCCCCCCCCCCCCGCCCCCCCCCCCCCCCCCTCCGTTGTCGGCACAAGCAGCAGCAACAAACGGGACCGCGGCGGCGGCGGCGGCGGCTGGAGGCGACGATGCCCGCGGCACCCTCAAGCCGGAGCGAGCGGTAAGGTCCAGCTCGTTATCCTCCTCTCCTTCTTCGTTCGTCGCTGACACGCGGGCGGGCGACAGAAAGGCGGCGGCGGCAGCAGCAGCAGCAGCAGCAGCAGCAGCAGCAGCAGCACCGGCAGCGGTAGCATCCTCCACCGCCACTACCACTGCCGCCGGGCAGGCGGAGCAGAAGCAGCAGCAGGAGAAGCAGCAGCAGCAGCAGCAGAAGCAGCAGCAGCAGGTTAAGCAGCAGATGCAGATGGAAGGGTTCTTGACGCCGTCGAGGGTGTCGCCGCCTTCCCCCCCGACCCTTCCCGGTGGGGGGGAGGCGTGTGGTGATGCCGTCGGCTCGGTGGGCGCCGAGAGCGAGAGCAACCGTGCGGCTGCTGCTGGTGGTGGTGGGGGAGGAGGAGGTGGAGGAGATGAAAAGGCGTCGCTTGGGCTGATGGTGCCTCAGGCGGCAGCGGCGGGAGGGACGGGAGTTGAGGAGCGCGCCAAGGTGAGAGGGTAAACGTGACTGCTGAGGGGTTTGTCGTGTGTCTCTTGCTCCCCGTGCTTTTGGGGTTGTTGACTGCGGCAGCGGCGGCGGCGGGGGGGGTTGGCTGTCGCTGTGGCTGTGGCTGTCCGTGGCGGGCGTGTGTTGTTGTTTGTTTTGTAATGTGTGTCTGGCGGCCGTGTTTTTTTTGTGATTTATTTTTTTGTGTGTGTGTATGTATGTGAGAGCGGGAGAGCTACATATACCAGCTTGCAAAGATGATTTTCGACGAAACCCTCGATCTCACAGCTGTCGTTTTTTTTTTAATTTTCTCTCTATATAAAACTGTCGTATTAATAGTTGTGCTTAGTAAATGTGCTACGCAGGTACAGGGAGTTCGTTTGTCTCCGGCATTTTTGGGGGGTGGTGCAAACATTCTTAGGTGGGGCACAACACCACACCACACCCCTCCACACCAAACCGAACCCAACCACATCACACCCACCCCACCCCCTTCACCCCACCCCACCCCACCCCACCCCACCCACCCCATCCCCACCCACCCCACCCCCGCCGCACGCCTACGGCACGACGCATTAACACACCCCAACTCCCCACCCCCACCCCCCCACCCCCACCCCCACCACCACACACAAAACGCAGGTGGCGGGAAAAGGAACACCGCACGCACCGACGGCCGGCACCAGCAAACCCACCAACAAGACTACCTCCCCCATGGCGGGCAGCGGTGCCAATGGCAAGGGTAAGAAGGAGGCGGCAGCGACGGCGGGGGAGGGGGCCGGGGCGGGGGCGGAAGTTGTGGCGGTGAAGACGCCTCCGCCGCCACCGCACCCCCTCCTCGGCAAGTACCGCCAGCAGCTGGCCACGGTGGTTGCTAGCACTGACTTGAGCGGCGGTAGCGCTGGCGCTGGCGATGGTGGTGGTAGTGGTGGTGGTGGTTGTGTCGAGGGGTGGCTGGACCGGCGGATGGGACTGGAAGATGCTGTCGACAGTGCGGTGGCCTGGAAGGCGGTGGAGGGGGGCGGGGACGGGGGAAAGGAGGGTTTTTTTTTTTTTTTGGGGTTCAGACCGGTGCCCTTCCGATCTGGAAGGGGAGGGGGAGGAGAGCGCCGCGGCGGTGTCGGCGATGGCGGTTGTCAATGTGAGTAGATATGACTCATTTTGTTTATTTATATGTTTTATTTTTTTTCACGAACAGTTTTTTTCCCCAATCTGTTTTTTTTTAAAAGTTTTTTCTTGTTTTTGTTGTTGTGTGTAGTTGTTTCGTTCTGTTTTTTTGAGGCAAGGAACCGACGTTGGTCTCTCTCGGGCTTCTTGTTGAGCACGCAGGCGACGTAATCGGGGCCAAGCTGTTTTTTTCTGTAGTTCAAGTGTATCCCCTACCTTGTCCCTTTTTTCTTACCTCGGCGTTGTGGGGTGACCCGGCGGGCGTATCGCACGGAGGGGTGGATGCAGGGCACGTTATCCTTGACTTGGGTGTCCTTTTCCCTGTTCCTCCTCTTCTCCTATGATTACGTTCTTGTTTTTTATCCCGTGCCATGTGTGTGTTGTTTTTTTTCCTTCTCCTTGTGTGTTCGTGTTACCTTGTGTGATGTTCATGCTGGCTCTGAATCCTCTCCATGTTTGCTTTTCTTCTTGTCCCTTCCCCTGATTATATTTTCTTGAAAAAAAACAACAACAAAAACACACAGTGTGTCTCAATATTTTTTCCTGCGCTTTGTTTGCCAGGCTGTGTCTAAATGCTCCACTCTTAATCCCCCTCCCTGTGTAGCGAATATAGCTCTTCTTGTCCTTTTATTCCTCGATCAATACTATTTTTTGTCCCTTTTTTGTGTGTGTGTATGTGTCTTGTCTGCGGTTGCTTTTCGTGTGTGTTTTGTGCCAGGCTGTGTGTCAGACTGCGGCGTTCCCCGAGTGTCTGTCGCCCCTGCTGGCACGCGTTGTGCAGGGCAGCCCCTCGCCCCTGTCCAAGCTGTCCGAGGAAGCTGCCGAGGTGATGAGGTCTTCGATCCCGCAGCAGGCGGCGGATCTCACGGTGGACCAGATCGCAGCGAAGATCAGGTCAGAGCGGTCCTTCACGCTTATGGATGGATTTCTGCTCCGCTGGCTTGTTTGTTGTATGTCTCACCGTGTCGCTACGAGTATCTCTGGCTACGTTTTTTTTTATGTCTTTCCCTCTGGCCGTCTTTTTTTTGTATCTCCTTCCTCTGGCTGTCTTTTTTTTTGTCTTCTCTTCCTGGCTGTCTTTTTTTTATCTCTCCCCCTGGCTGTCTTTTCTACCCCTCACTGCCTTCAAAAATGTTATTTCGGAAGCAATGTCCTCACCCGCCCGCTCCACCCCTCCCCTCCCTTCCTCCCCCCGTTCCCGCCTCGTCCCGGCCTCCTCCTTCCTCATTTCCCGCGAAAACTGCTGGGACCTGCCTGCCTGCCTGCCTACCTGTCTGCCTCAAAACGCAAACGACGATGACAAACTCCTGGTACATACATATACCGGTACTGTTTTTGACCGGTACGCGGTGGCGACAACGACGTTTTTTTGTGAAACCGTAACGTTTTTGTGAAACCGTAACAATGTAACGGTCATGGATGACAGTCTCGTAGCCCAGCGAAAGAGTTACGGCGCTCTGCCGCGGAAGGCGATAATCCCGGAGGACACTTCCCTCGAGGCGGTGTGGCGCTGGGAGGTGCAGCTCATGGACCTCCTTCCGGCAGACAAGGTGGGTGACACACGTGGTGCTGGGGTTTGGTGGGTGGGTGGGTAGGTGAGTGGGTTTGCCCGGGCGGGGTCGGGGGCGGGGGAGGGGTGGGGGGTACTCATTATCTGCATGGTCTTAGTCGTATGACCATAGACCCTCGCATCCCTACAATGCCGGGATGGGGCAGATGGTGATGGTAATGGTGATGGTGATGGTGATGGTGATGGTGATGGTGATGGTGATGGTGATGATGATGATGCTTGTTGATGATGCTTGTGATGATGATGATGATGATGATGATGATGGTGCTGGTGCTGATGCTGATGATGATGATGCTTTTCTTTTTTCCGTGTTGTCCGACAAGGTGTCCGTGGTAAAGCAAGCGAGGAACGACCGCGCCAACGTGGGCAAACTGGTCAAGGCCCTCGTCAGGCTCACCGAGGTAACAACACTCTTCACTTATATGTCCCACGCGTTTTGTTAACATCTGTCATTTTCTTTAAAAAAATGTCCTTTCGATCAGTTCCATCCCTCGAACCTGACACACGTATACCACGTACGAGGTAGTAACATAGTTTGAAGGACACCGAGCTCCTTTAAGCCAGAGGTAACAAGGCTGACTACGAACCTTTGCACTTATCGCTCATCACAACATCTAGACACTGCTGTCTGTCCATCCATGCTGTTGCTACGTAATGGTGCTGTAAACGGATGCTGTTACGCCTACGATACTTCGACACACCCTACTCGCAAACGCTCTCCGGCAACCCCCCCCCCCCCCCCCCCCCCCCCGCCCCCGCCACCGCCTTGATGGCTTTTGCTACGTAGCGCTTGCTTATCTCAACGGTTATCTCAACGGCTCGTCCCTTTTTTTTCCGTTGCCTCCCCTCCTCCTCCTCGCTCCTTCCCCCCCTCTCTCCCCCTGTTCCCTCCCCCTGCGCGCTTCCGGTGGGAGAGTCTATGGTCATACGACTACGGCCATGCATGAATATGAAGTACACCCCCGCGTGCTTCCGTATGTTGGCGTCTAACACCCCCACCGGTCTTGGTGCGACTTTTTTGTTTTGTTTTTTGCGACTTTTTTGCCGGGGGAGCAGGTGATGAGCAAGTCTCCCACGGACGCCGCCAAGATAAGCAAGGAGGAAGAGAAGGTAAGTAGCGTGATTAAGTAATCATGCTCATTCTCCTCTCTCTCACTCTCTCTCTCTCGCTCTCTGAGGTGATTGTATTCGGCCGCAAAGAATGAGCCCTGCGCCATAAGCCCGGCCATTTTTTCTTCCTTCTTTTCCAAACTCTTTTTTGTCTCCTTTTCTTTTTCATTTTTTTTTTAAACTTTACGAAAGGTGCAATTTTCTTGCTCTTGGTTTTGTTTTCTCTTTCTCCTTCTCCTCTATATACTTGAGGTAAATCCCGCAAGGAAAAAAGTAACTCGCGCAAGAAAGAAGTCCAGCGTCTCTCTTTTTTTTTGTATTATCTTATTTTCTCTTTTTTTCAGTTTTTTTTTTGTCCTCTCTTGATTTCTTGGTACTTTCGTACACGTTTTTTTTTGTTTTTGTACTCACTATTAATAGCATGCTTACTGTTATTATTGAGTTTGCAATCTGACAAGGCGCAGCATGAGCTTCAACATTCCACCCCCGAAAAAAAAAGGGAAAAGAAGAAGAAAAAAAGGGGGAAACCGAAACAGCAACAACCTCAGCAAAAGAGGAAAACCTACCAGTACACAACAACAGTATGCACGAAAAGCCTTGCTCCCCTTCCCTAACCCATATATATACAACTTCCTGCTTAACCTAACCTCGTACCTATCAACACTCCACTCGATGTCCTTGCTCTTTTCCTTTTCACTACGATCGCACACGATCCAAACGGACAGAGGAAATGGCGTGGGAAAGTCGTTTTAGAGGCAACAGTTGTCGCGTGTAGGACGATTACTCTAACGCTTTGCTTCTTATCCTTGGCGCTCGTTCATCTCTCTCTCTCTCTCTC